>JAJOZX010004708.1:0-380065 GCA_023014485.1 Bathynomus jamesi | reverse complement strand
TATACCGGTATATATATATATACATATTATGTCGCAAATGACGGCCTGAAGTTGAAATCAAAAATACATTTTTCTAGTGTATTTTCGTGTGCTCTGTTCAAATATAACCTTCATTTCTTGTGCAAATGAACAGAAATACTTGTTTGGGCCATGCAATGACAACTGTATTTATGTTCATTTGCACAAGAAATGAAGGTCATATTCGAACAATGCACACCAAAATACACTTGAAAAATGTATTTTCGACTACATTTTATACAATAAAGCATAACCTAACATGTTCATGTTATGAGATCTCGTAAACGACGCATTACCACAGGAAACGTGCAAAACACCTTAAAATTAACCAGAAAAGTTTGCTCTCGTCATTTTCGTTTAAACTAACGAAAATATTACGACTTAACCTAACCAATCATCAAGGGCGTACAGTTGACCTAACCGGGCATTCAATTAACCTAACCAGGCATTCAGTTGACCTAACTGGGCCATTCAATTAACCTAACCGGGCATTCAATTTACTAAACCAGGCATTCAGTTAATCATCTAGGGCACATGACGAATCAAGTTCTCAAAGTCAAAACCACACGAACGGCACGTCATAATTCTATGACAAACACCACGAAACTGAATCCAATTAGAAAAAGAAATAGCCAGAACAGAAACCAACAAACTAATTAAGTCGCAGAGTAACATGACGTCATACCACCCCCAACTACAAATACACTAAATATATATATATATATATATATACACATTTACATTTTTATTATTATTATTTTCTACAATAGTTTGCACAAAAAATAAGTGACAAATTTCAATAAAGCGACTAAAACTACCTCATAAAAAGTTATTTTGATTTACAAGTCCAGCCCATGTCATTTAAAACATATTAACCTATATATATATATATATATATATATATATAGGGCGAGAAATAAGAGGACGAAGAGGTGGTACATGTTTATTTACAGACGTTTCGGAAAAATTCAATTTCCATCATCAGTTCTAAAAATTTAAAATCAAATAAAAATGAATAAATAAAATGAACAGAAACATACAATATATTAAAATGAAAGTGCGATAATTAGCGAGCATTAATAGTGTAACTATAGTATATATTAAATTAAAATGAAAGATAAAATAATATGAAGTGTAGGAGTGCGGACACTAAGCAAAATATAAAACAGTTGAGAGGTAAAACAAAATTGAGAGAGGTCTTACCAAGTTGTTATCGTAGTGAGGGACTATTGTACAGAAGATTGGGAATGATTGCTTGTTGGAAGAATCCATATTAGGAAAGATGGAACCAGGCGGAGTGATGGTGGATTTCTTATCGGTATGAAAGTTTATTTGGCGATGTTTAAGTTGAAGGCGGAACTGTAATCGTTGAGGGTTGGTTGAATACTGAGTATATAAAGAGACTCTAGAATGCGGAGGTCGATTGGTTGGTTGGTTGTATTAATGATTTTGAAGTTGGAGGAAAGTAGCGGGTGGTTGTGAAGGTGGCAATGATCGCTTATTGCTGATTTGGAGGGTTTGTTTAAGGGCTGTGATGTTCTGGTAGAAATACCACGATGCTCATCCACTCTTGTTTGATATTGGCGAATGGTACTGCCAATATAGTTCGCTTTGCAGTGAACACAACTAAAAGCATAGATAGTGGACGAAGCAAGTGGCTGGGGTGTTTTTACTTCATGGTTAAGGTATGGTTTGATACTATTATTGTTAGTTAAGGCCAAGGACGAATGCCCACAAAAGCGCCCCGCCACCATAGAAGAAGAAGAGAGTCAAAATCAAGGTCTGGGGTTTTCGAGATGCCAAGACACTGCCTTTGAAACATTGAACGTCATAGACAGGGGAAAAGATGTATTGAGGAAGATTGTTCCAGAGTTCATCGGTTGAGTAGATGAAAGATTGAAAATACTGATTAACACTTGCATTAGAGAGTTGGACAGAAAAGGAATGAGAAAGTGTAGAAAGTCTGGAGCTGCGTGCTCTCCTTAAAGGAGGAGGCATGCAGTTAGAGATTCAGAAGAGCAGTGTCCGTTATAATAGCGATAGTGAAGAGAGTGAGGCAACATTGTGGCGAAGGGCGAGAGATTCAAGACAGTCAGTAAGAGGCGAGGAATTGATGAGACAAAAGCCTTTGATTCCACCCCAGTCAAGTAGGGAAGTGTGGGTTGAGCCACCCCATCACATGAGAAGCATACTCCATACAGGGGCGAACAATACCCCTGTACAGAGAAAGCAACTGAGCGGGAGTGAAAAAACACGTAACCACTTAGAAGCTGTTTTAGAAAGAGAATATATGTGATCTTTCCAGGAAAGATCACGAGAAAAGGAAACTCCAAGAATGTTAAGAGAAGTGGAAGGATTGAGTTGTGTGTTGTTGAAGGCAAGGGGATAGTTGTGTGGAAGATTGTGACGAGTAGACAAATGGAGGAACTGAGTTTTTGAGACATTGAAAGCCATACGATATTCCAAACTTAAACGCACAGGTGCCAAAGTCTCTGGTGTGATTTGTGCGCAAACAGAACGGATATTTTCCTTAAGGTCTTTGATGGTACGTGGAAGGTCAATGAACATAACCGACTTAAAGTGAACCTAGAGAAAAAATCTAGGGGTGTGAGGTCAGGGGATCTTGCTAGCCACTCGATTGGTTCCCTGAGCCCAATCCATCGTCCATGGAGAACTTCATCCAACCGACGTCGCACTTCACGGCTAAAGTGAGGTGGTGCTCTATACTGCTGAAAGTGAAACCGATGTCGCATTGTGAGTGGTATTTTCGTTCAAATACGGTTCCAACACATTGTGCAACAACTGGAGCTATCGTTCGGCATTATGTCCCTCTTCCAGAAATACTGGTCCCAAAACAATATATATATATATATATATATATATATATATATATATATTTTTTAGTTTTGACTTATTTTACCCTTATACGCTTTACCCATTTATAGGCGATTATAGACACCAATCGACCAGGGAAGTACTCCCTGATTGTTTTTCGTGTCTCATCTACCCTGTGAGGAGCCCAGCATGCTTTCAAACACACTTCTCCCTCTGTTCTTCGCTGCACATTAGGGTGGATCACTTTCACTTTTTTAAAAAAATTATAGCTGGTCAAAGTTTTTCCCATGATTTGGTTCAGTGGAAGTACACTGACACCATTTTTACCAAAATCGATCAATATTTAGGGGTCGCACATCGACCTTGAAAATTTCAATTTTGGAAATTTGGCCAAATTGACAATTTTTTACTGAATAAAGATAAATCATCAAATGACCATATTTTCTGAATCCTCTCAGTGAAAGAAATCCTCTCAGATACTTACCAAGTTGATCGGACAAGTAGTTTAGAAGTTACACTTACCTAGAAATAACATTAAAATTTAAAATACCATATTTGTCCTCCGTTATGGACGTAATCATAGCGTCAGTAGCTGGCGCATCCTAAAATCCCAATTACACACACACGCTATGTCTATGACCAATATTTTTACTAATCACAGTTTGCTTTTTACAGATCAACTGTGTCAATTGATTCTTGTTTGATAAGTCTAGACTTTAGTACAATGGATAAACTGTTAACAACCAGGAGTGGGAAGACTCTGAAAGTTACTTATTCTGGAAAAGAGAAAGCAGCAACAACAGCACCACCTTCTCTAAGGTCAGCCACGGACGTCTTCTTAATTGGTCAGCCATCTTCCTCGATCGGTGGTGCCAAATTGCCAACCACCCATCAAGTTCTCCAGTACTTCTTCTATGCCAAGCAGGAAACTACTGACAGGAAGGCCGCCGTAAAAGACACGGTGGCCAATGTTCTGGCATTTTGGAACATGGCACGTATAAAGACGATCACGAGGAGTAACTGCGAAAGAAAACTGGAGTTACTGTGGGAAGAGTGGCGCTCGCTGCAGAAGAGCAAGATGAGAGACAGTGACGCGGGAAAAGGCAGGGAGAAGTTTTCAGAAAATCTGAACAAGCTCTGGGACATCGGAGCTCCCGATGCTATTGAAGAGATACAGAAAAGTCGACTGCTCTCAGACAACAAACAAGAAGATATTAAATTTTATGAGGATCAACGGGGCCTGCGCCAGGCAACAATGAGTGGGAATGATAAAGTGTTCGTTGTCAAGAGAAAACGGCAACTCTCAAGACAACAATCTCGTGATGAGCCAGGCACCTCAAAAACGAAATTAGGAACCGAAGCTGAGAGCGACGATGAATCTATAGAAAGCAAATCATCGAGCAACTCCGAATCACAGCTAGAACCACCATACCGACAGCCGAGAGAATCAACTGTATCAATCAGCCTTCCTCACTGCATCCTCAATGCACCGGCTGTTATTGAAGTGGCTGATCGCTTCCGGATGTCCAATAATCAGGTGTATATATCATTAATGATCTTTCCTTGACAAAGCTATAATAGACGTAACGACGGAAAATTTAGTGATTATTTTGTCACATAAAAACCATACGCATCCTTGTCAATTTCCTTTCAATTTCGCACATAGGTGGCAAGTGTCGTGGCAACAGTCCTACGTTCGGCAGATCCGCCCGCAGACTTGGACAAATTCAGTATCTCGAAGGACACGTCTCGCCGTGGAAGAGTGGCACATCGTTGTGAAGTGTCGACAGCTGTGCAGAAATCCTTCGTATCTCCGAGGCATGCTGTCGTCCACTGGGACGGTAAAGTAATCAAGGTCAGTTTTGCCCTCACCGTGGACGACAGTGAATTAACATGTTCCAGTGACGACAGTGGATTGACATATTCCAGTGGACGATAATGGATTGGCATGTATGACACACGTTTCAGGACTCTCTTGGATCATTGGAGCACCACCAGGCGATTCTCATCTCCGGAGCTCCCCAATGCAGAGAAGGAAAGTTGCTTGCCGTTCCGACTGTTGCTGACGGCACCGGTCTGTCCCAGGCCCAGGCGACCTTTCGTGCTCTCAAAGACTGGGGATGCGAGAACAACGTGATTGGACTGTGCTTCGACACAACTTCCTCCAATACGGGGAGGGTGCAGGGTGCGGTGGTCCGGTTGGAGAACATGCTTGGTAAACCGCTCTTCCAGCTGGGCTGTCGCCATCACGTTATGGAGCTCATCGTGGGGGCAGTGGTCATCACCGCGTGTGGAAGAACCACAGAACCAACTGAACCTTTGTTCCAGTATCTGAGGAGAAGGTGAATTTCAAGTCTAAGGCGCATTTGTTTTCTCCAATGATTTTTTGCCTTCAGAGCAATTGAGATATCAGCGTACTTCTACTAATGATGTTAATAGCAGTCGAAAAGTGAAACTTCAGTCGTTTTCATGCAATATTTTCATAACTCCCCTTTCAGGTGGGACAAGCTCGACCTCTCGACTTATCGCGAGCTGGAGATCGAGCATTTGGCGGAGGTGACGTGGCTGATGGAGCTCCGAGATGAGGCAGTCAAGTTCCTCGGCACCGCTTCTGGTCTTGTCAGAGAAGACTACCGAGAAGTGGCGGAGATTACACTCCTGGTACTCGGGGCCCAGCCACGTCGTGGCACACACTTCATGCGCCCAGGAGCCTACCATCATGCGAGGTGGATGGCCAAGGTTGGTATTTTGAATTAGAAGTTAAATATTGTATTGCCTTCTGCAAACAGCCATTTGAAGTCCCTACCAGAAAAAAATAAGATAAATAATTTACCATTAAACAAACTTATATGGAGTGGTATCGGTATTTATACATCACAGTGCATATTCGTTTCACATCATCTACTACACGAAGCTCCTGATGTTCAACGGTCAGCTGGAGTTCGACGACGAGCTGGTACAGAAACTTCAGAGAGTGGTACTATTTACTGCACTCCTCTACGCACCTGCCTGGCTGGCGGCTCCTGTCGCAGTTGATGCCACCAGCGTCTTCTGCAGTACAGGGCTGTGGATCGCGAGATTGCAGAGGCTTCACTGGCAGTGATCAGGCGGCACTTGTGGTATCTGAGGCCTCAGACCGTCGTTTTCGCCCTCTGCAGTGACAAAGTGGAAGACACTGTGAAGCACGAGATGGCAAAGAAGCTGTGCCGCCTCGCTGTTCCCGAGGACTTCACGTATGACAACGTCTCGGTTGATGACATGACGCGCCTTCCGGACCTGATCGATGAGTCATCGTGGTTCGTGTTCACAGGCCTGCAGGTGTGCGCGTCTACGTGGCTCACTCTGCCGGTGAATAAGTGGGATCAAGATAAGAACTACTGTGATCTGAAGAATGTCATCTCGCATCTGAAAGTTACCAACGACGTGGCAGAGAGAGGGATAAAACTGATAGAAAATTACGCGAACACTGTCACAAAAGACGAGTCACAGCTGCAGGGTCTTCTTCAGTTCGTGGAAAAGAGCCGGAAAGAACTCGGTGACTTCAAGAAGTCGTCACTTGCCAAGATGACGTAGCGCAGAGGGAAAGGGAGTTAGCAGAGAGAGTACATGGCGCACGCCTTAAGATGACGTGTGTTCTAACCACGATTCATACAGTTTTTGAACCTAGTTAGGGGCACCGGAGTAAGTGCCTTTAGTGATATCGGTAAACCGTTTTAATACAAAATACATTTGATCTTTCCTTATTCGTTTTATCTTATCCTAAAAAGCAGACAATGGCAGATAGCATATGGAGGTACGGGGACAAATACGGTATTTTAAATTTTAATGCTATCTCAAGGTGAGTATAACTTCTAAACCACTTGTCCTATCAACTTGGTAAGTATCTGAGAGGATTTCTTTCACTGAGAGGATTCAAAACATATGGTCATTTGATGATTTATCTTTATTTAGTAGAAAATTGTCAATTTGGCCAAATTTCCAAAATTGAAATTTTCAAGGTCGATGCGCGACCCCTAAATATTGATCGATTTTGGTAAAAATGGTGTCAGTGTACTTCCACTGAACCAAATCATGGGAAAAACTTTGACCAGCTATAATGTTTTAAAAAAAGTGAAAAGTGATCAACCCTACTGCACATACATTTACTTTACACACTACACAATCTATTGCAAATTAAAAAAAATGTCATCGTGAGACTCAGAGACCTTGATTTCGGCTCTCTTTTATATAGGAGGGGCATTTTTATTTGCTTTCGCCCTTAGCTCCTCCTTCGTACTTAAAAAAAATACTCATTCATCGGAACCATCCCCCATTCCTTCCTCCATTACTGCATTCCCTATCTTTATCCTTAGCCTTCATGTTTACTCAGGTCAAACCTTTGTTTATTCTTATCACTCCTATTGTTTACACAGCTTGGCTTCCCTCCTTCTCCCCATTTCCCCACTTTTACTGTTTTACCTTTTTACCCTTAGGCTATTTCCTTCTAACCCTTATCTCGTTGCACTTGACCTTTACCAAACCATTTGTTTACACATATCACTCTTATTGTTTACACCGCTGCGCTGAAAACTTTAATTTTTCCCCGTTTCCCCTCTTTTACTCTACTTCCTTCTCTTTTTCTCTTGTTTCCATTCACCCCAAGTTTCCATTTACATCAGTTTCCTCTCACTTGGCACTAATACTGGGCAAAATTTACCTTCTTTCCCCTCGTTACCATGGCAACTACTCGTCGAAAATGGCCCATACTACTGAATCCTTTCAAGAATATATATGCCCAAGTCATAAATGCCCATTTGGCTCCAACTTTTGAGTTACTTTTCGCTGTGTCTTATGCAAACGCGGTAGAAGGGTAAGCGTGGCCGCCATTAAGATTTCGAAAAATTCGAACCGGGAATGGGAAAAAATTACAAACGATCATCACTACCAAATAGTATTTTATTTCATACAAAACATTATTAAATTTCTTATTAGACATTATTATATTCTTTATTGAAAAAACAATACACGACAATTATTTAAATCTTATCCTGTATAAAATCACTCTTTATTTTCAATAATAATTATTTCCTAACATTTAACAATTCGCTATAAAATAACATATTCACTGCAAATAATTTTGGTAATTAAACAAAAACTACAACGGCTTTTTTATCTCCTTTAAAAAATAAATTATTTATTTGGTCGAAACACCAAATTGGTGACCCTTCATAAACTCCTCAATTAACTCAATCACTTTATTGTAGTGGGTCTACTGTCAACAAGTCCATATTTATTTATTTATTTTTGTAGAAACCATTGAAGACGACGCTAACGGAACAAAAGGACTGTTTACGAGATTAAATTTATGCGCAAACAATTAAATTCCTTCAAAGGAAAATTGATATCAATGTCAAAGTAATATATATATTTCTAAATGGCGACATATGAAAGAAACCCATCATGAAACGGACATGTTATGCGCCTTGAAAAGTGGACGCTCTATTCTGCCAGTTGAGGTTTAAATTTTGTTTTTTGACTAAAAATACAATAGTTGCCCCTTTTTCTTTGATGTATTCAGTCCGACGTGAATGCAACGAGTCTTTTGCTTATATTGAGGGTCTAAATATAGTGGAGCTAGGCTCCTTTAAACCCTAGATCCTGTCCCAAAGTTGGATCCAATCTGCTTCGCAGATAGCTGGTGAGTGAGGGAAGCTATATTTCTGGGGCCTCTTTGCGAGTGACCCGTCGCCCACGTCGGGCTAACATCATGAAAAAGAAAAAAATCTATAGTGTGTCATTTACCATTACTTATTCGGATTATAGTGGATTTAATTTTCCCAGAAGAGTTCCATGTTCCATGCACGTTCTGTGGGTATCATATATATATATATATATATATATATATATATATATGAAAAATTATTTCAGGAAAGTAACACGTGAATAATATTTATAATAATATCTCCTGGTGCTGCTATAGTATGCAGTCTACCTACGATTGGTTACGTTTAGTCATGATATTCGTTAAAACTAACGAAAATATCACGACTAAACTTAATCAATCGTCAAGGGCGATTGACATTGGGATGTAAACAAGCAATTAGTAAACAAGATAAGAAGCTACAATTAAAAGGTAGACCGAATCGTGGGTAGACCGCATTGTATAGTAGCACCGCTTTCCTTCGTGGTTATTTTCATCATATATATATATATATATATATATATATTAGAATGGGCGCAGCAAACTCCACCGAAACACAATCTAAGAGAAGACTGAGAGGCGCGGGTATGTCACGAAAACATTCCCTGGTTTTCCTTTTATGTGTATACTAAATTTGGTGCAGATTACCTTAGCTGTTTAGGCGTGTATTAATGAACAGACATCATTATCCCCTACACACACACACACACACACGCACATATATATATATATATATATATATATATATATATATATATATTAGCACCCAGTGGCTAAAAGCCGAAAAATTACTAATTAGTAATTTTTTTAAAAAAATAAATATAAAAACGGTGGAAAAAATTATTAAGAAAATAACAATTTTGGAAACGTTTCGCAATTCATTTTTTTGTGGGGAAAGGGAATTTTTCGGAATTGCAGATGCAGAATCGGAATCCACATTTCCAGTGGAAAGTTGACTGGGATAAATAATTTCATTATATTCCAACGATTGTTATTCTACGTTTATAAATAATAATAAAACTAACAGCCTACAGTATCTAAATGAACTATGGAAGCAATTATTAATTTAATAAAATAGTAAGGTAGATATTATTTATAGAACATAAGTGGAAAGTATGAGGATTCATCGTGTGGTATGCGTTTTCTTCCCTAAATATTCATGAGCCCATGTGCTCATCACTATCCTTTTCCCCAGCGTGTAAATGGACTGGTGTGCCATTGTTCCCACAATTCTACTGTAATACCTGAAAAAGGAAAAAAAAGTCAATGAATCACATAAATTCAATTAATCACACAAAAATAGAATTGGTGTTACAATATTAGGGTGTGTCGAATTTTTCAACTTTCAAATTCCAAATATGAGGGGTGCTAAAAAGTTGCAGCATGACTTAGGAATTCTAAAGATATTTTTGTTAATTTAATATAATTTAGTTTTGCTTGGTAAGAAGCTACATAAAAATAGTGACTTTTTTTACTTTTTTTGTGGAATTATATAATAATTATTATATTAATAATTATATATGCTGTATATATAATGCACTGCTGTTTTTGCTTATTTCACAGGTTGAAACATATTCATCAGTGTGCTGAAGATTACTTGTCCGTCAGTGCTACCATCCTAACCAGTGGGAATTGACCTACAATGGCTTCTAAAAGGAGGACAAGACTGGGGACATTCACACATATGAGCAACCTAATTGGAACTGGTAGAGAGTTGTTGCCCTCTGAACTCCCAACTCTGCGAGACGTTCTGAAATATGGGCTACTGCTAAGAGAACAAAGTGGTGAGGATGTGAGAAACTACCCAGCAGCCAGTCTTGCAAAGGACATTTACCCTAAAGTGCTTGAAAAGTGGGAACGAGCAAACAGTTCTTTTGTAGCCCCCGTTGTAAATTCACGAGTCACAATCTTAAACAAGATCCAAGAGAGCTGGGATCAGGCCAAAAACATATCTCTTGGGAGAGGAAAGCTACATGTCAAAGAGGCTTTCATTGCAAAACTTGACAAGCTTTTTGACATCCTCAGTTGCAAGTGTAAAATTGTTCTCTGCTCTGAATTTGGCTGCCTTGCAGATGCTGGTTGCAAAAACGAAACTCACATTAACTGTACATGCCCTAGGGAGATGAAGATCCCTGTGAAGGAACTTGCTTTCATTAAAGGTCAGAGAGACAAGTCTGGTTCTATTGGACCACATCAGATTGGCTTGCCAGATCAACCTGAGCACAACAGACAAGTCAAAAAGCAGAAGCGGCAAGAAGACGAAAGAAGAAGGCTTGCTGAATATAAGCAGACAAGTAAGCAGGATGTTTCAATGCCATCAAATGAAATAATTTTCTCTGATGATGAAAATGAAGAACAAATAGCTGATGCTCAAGATGGAAAGGATGGAAGTTATGAAGTGACATTAGAAATACCAAGCACGTCTTCAACTTCCAATAAAAAGCCAGAGTACAACACATTAGAAATACCTAATGTTGCTATGCATAGCATCAGATATGGTGTTGGCCTGCGTGCCACAGCTGCCATCACCACTGCTGCCTTTATGGATGCTGGCTTGATCACTGAAGAAGACAAGAGACTTGTAGTTGATCACAATAAAGTCAAGAGGGCCCAAGAAAAAGTTATGAGATCCCTGGATCAGGAATTTGATGATCTTTGTAAGAAGGGTGAAATTGACTGCATCTTCTTTGACGGCCGTCAAGATACAACTAAAGTTATGCTGAAAGCAGACAATTCAGATCGTCAGTTCCCCAGCATCATCAAAGAAGAGCATTATTCTGTGTGCAGTGAGCAAGGTGGAAGATATCTCTACCACTTCACTCCTGAGAAAGGCTCAACGAGAAAAAAACCTGCTGAAGTTATTGCTGATAATCTTGTAGATTTCACGAAGAAGAAGGGCATTGATAAAAGCCTGCAGGCCATTGGGGGTGATTCTACAAATGTTAACACTGGCTGGGAGGGTGGTTCCATGCATTGGGTAGAGGTCAAGCTTTGCCGTAAGCTGATCTGGTTGGTTTGTGCCCTCCACACTAACGAGTTACCCCTGCGACACTTGATCACAGCACTGGATGGGAAGACCTTGTCTAACAACAAGTGGACAGGTAACATTGGCAAGATGCTAGACACTGCAACCGAACTTGAAATTGATCCTTCATTCACCAAACTCTCAATTGGAGAGCCTCTTACTTCACTGAGTGACAATGTCGTAAAGGATCTCTCTACTGATCAAGCGTACGGGTATAGGACCACACAGGCCATAAGGACAGGAGAACTTCCCACAGATCTGGCCCTTCTTGAAATTGGTCCAGTGAGCCATTCAAGGTGGTTGACAACAGCAAACAGGCTTTGTCGCATATGGGTTTCAAAACATGGCCTTAAAGGCAAAACCCTCAACAACTTAAGACTGATAGTGGAATACATTGTTGGTGTGTACTACCCCTGTTGGTTCAACATCAAAGTTGCATAGGCTTGTCAAAGAACTTCTTTACTTCCGCTGTAGTCAGTTTACATGTCAAAGGAGGTTCAAATACCCGTCAGACCAGTCTGTCAGCTCCAACACGGAAGAAGCACTGGGGTTGATGGAAGGTGTCTTCCTGGGACGTACAGAAAGATCTCCAAATGTGTCATCATCTCTACCCCTCATGTCAACAATCTTTTGGACACCAGCTCTCCTCTCCTCACTGTCATCTGAGCACAAGAGTGTCTGGATTATCATTTCGCTGAATGCATACCATGCTGAGCGCTTGATGGTTGGCAAAACAGCATCCACTACAGCCTTCTTTTGCAGCCTAACTAGCCGCAGCTGAAACAAGATGTGGCGTGGGCCTTCCACACTCTTGGGTGGAAGGCCCACGCCACATCTTGTTTCAGCTGCGGCTAGTTAGGCTGCAAAAGAAGGCTGTAGTGGATGCTGTTTTGCCAACCATCAAGCGCTCAGCATGGTATGCATTCAGCGAAATGATAATCCAGACACTCTTGTGCTCAGATGACAGTGAGGAGAGGAGAGCTGGTGTCCAAAAGATTGTTGACATGAGGGGTAGAGATGATGACACACTTGGAGATCTTTCTGTACGTCCCAGGAAGACACCTTCCATCAACCCCAGTGCTTCTTCCGTGTTGGAGCTGACAGACTGGTCTGACGGGGTATTTGAACCTCCTTTGACATGTAAACTGACTACAGCGGAAGTAAAGAAGTTCTTTGACAAGCCTATGCAAGTTCCACAGTGGCCCTGTCATGCTCAGTCAATAGAGAGGTGTGTGAAACAAGTCACAGAGGCAGCAGGCAGGGTGTATACACATGAAAAACGTGAGGGCTATATCAGAGGCCAAGAAGCAAGTCGGCGGCTGATGTCCAAGAACGAATCAAAGCAAGACTTGATGAAACTTGTTGTTTAAATATTTTTTTTTACTGATGTCATTACTTTCTAATGTTGTTTTATGATTACAAGGATATGTTTTATGATTACTAGGATATGTTTTATGCAGAGAAACTAAAATTTTTATAGCATTACCTTACATTTTGAGAAGCTAAAATTAATAAATGTTGTTTTCCGAGAGCAATTTATGTACTTTTTAATCAAACGTAGATTTACCAAGCTAAGTGTTGAGCAATCACAAAAATAATAGCAGATTTGAATTCTTCACATCCAGAAACATATTTTTAAAAACCCTCAGTGAAGGAATTGGCAAAAATTAATTTTCACCTCCCAAATTGACACACCCTATTACAATATGTACATTTTGTAGTGGTGACGGGACTTTTCCAACACCCTGTAGAAAAATACCCAAAGCGCATCATTGAAGTAATTCAAACAAAAGGTGAACACACAAAGTATTAACTAATTTTGTAAGTAAATGTATGAAAACTTTTGCATTTTAATTTTTTTTTTACTTTCCTCAAATTCTTTGATGTTTTACATTATATGTTGGAGTTAAACTAATTTTTTTATTTAGTTTTCAAAACGAACAATACATTTTTCATAATTACTCTATACATGGTACAAAAGATAAGAATGAATATAAATTAAATATTTCTCTGTGTGAATACTTATGAGCACCACTCTGTGTGTATATATATATATATATAATATATATATATATATATATAGTGTGTGTGTGTGACATGACATTCTACCATAATAAACTAATATGGATTAATTAATATTAAAACTTCGTGTACGCCAATAACGCCAAAACAGAAAAGATTATATGAAATTGTTGGCTCTCTTCCTGCATGCTTAGACAAGTTGTGTGACCCACAGTTATTCCACATTTCACAATTTGTATTCGCTTACAGTATCGCATAAGCCTATGTTAATTCCAATTAACAAAACGATTTTCTGTAATGTGAGTAGCATGGGCGCAAAACAGGAGAGAGCAACTGCAATGTTTCAAAGGGGAGAGGGGCTGTTGCAAGGGGTATGCAACAAAGGGGGTAATGCTGCAAGCGGGGAGGGGTATGCAACAAGGGGGAGGGGTTATCCCTATGTTGCAATGAAGGGGGGAAGCTTTGTGGGGAGAAGGGAGGATGACTTCCCCCAAAGGGTAACCTTAACCTAAGAGAGGGAGAGAAAAGAGGAGGAGGAGGGTCTTTGGGGGAGGTGGGATGTCCTCACCCCCCCAAAGGGAATCACTAATCTAAGCCTTAACCTAAGAAGGAGAGTTGTTTCATCCACCGGAGTCAGCCGCATAATGAGTCCAGAGGACCAGCATCTGTTATATAGAGGGTCTGGAGTTGCCAGATACCACTTTTTATTGTATGGAGGGTGACCACTTATATATTAAAGGCAGGGTTGCCAGAGAGCACTATTTATTTATATATATATATATATGCGTTGCCAGTTATTGTTTTTTATTTTAATTACTTATATATAGATGAGTTGCCAGAAAGCACTATTTATATATGCAGGGGTGCCAGGCAGCACCATTTATTTTAATTATATTATTTATTAAAGGCAAGAGCGAGGGAGACGTTCTCCTTAAATTTGCTGAGCAAAAGAACTAATTAAAACATTATTTATTTAATTAACAATAAAAGAAAAATGCAATAAAAAATAACAGTACACACGTTATGTATATTATATATATATATATATATACAGTATATATATATATAAAAGAAAAACAATAAACATTTTAGCTAACTTCTCCGAAAGTGTCTATTTATTTTTGCCAATCCTTTCTTTGAAAGCATCTCTGGACAAAAATGTATAACACTCGCCCCACAGCACCTGATTTGCCCGAGGCTACTCCAAAAGATCGTGGATAACGCACTTTCACCCGAAAGACAAGGATTCACCTCCGTTCACTCCAAATATTATTTCTACCATTATTATTATTATTGCTACTAAAGGTAAACTGAATTTAAAATTCTATTATATATACATATACAGAGAGAGTCGAAAAACTAAGAACGTAGGGACGGCACACACACACATTATTGATTTTATTTCGAAATCACTGTTAAAAATGATAATTATCTGAAAACTACTTAAATGATTTTCTATCTGCATCAGTTTAACAGACAATCAGTCAAGAAATGGCGCTGTTTTACCGAGCAGTCAACACAGCGATTGCCACATCATTAACGAAATAATGTAAGTTTTTTGTTTTCTTATGTTTCGAGCTTTTTTACGGGTAAGAAGAAAACGCAATGTATTTTTATCAATTTATTAAATGACAGAAATCAAATAATTTATAAATTCCTTACCACGTGACATATAGCAAATTAATATTAAGGTTATAAAAGACACCTTATAGTTTGTTTTGTATTTTATTATGAAAATAAAGCCGTTATTTATTCACTGTGATATAACAAAGAATTGACAGTTACGTTATGCTTATGACATAGACTTAGCTAATAAGATGAAATGTTAATAGCTTAATTGACACGTAATAAATAATGTACTCATTGATGGTATGTAAATGGCCTGCGACATGGAACATTGAATGGGCCTAGTAAATGATATAAGGAATGCACGTGCGTTTGGTACATTGAATGGAAAACATGACACTGATTAAGTAGGCTAAATGATTGCATGGATGCACATAGAATAATTGATGCGACCTAATAATAATGGATTGAAATGCTTGACAATAATTACACAAATTATCGTTTATATATAAGACCATTATGTGATGTTAAGTGATTACGTCAAGAGAATATTTAGTTAACACACAAATATATGAATTGGACATAATAACGGATGATGCGCGAAATTACGGTATTGAAATGACACTTGAATTGGAGAACAGGCCTACTGCGTTCTTTCACGAGAGTCAGTTGGAACGCTTGATTACACACTTTGGGAGTATAGCCTACCGTTCGGCGGTAGGCTAATGTAGGCTTCACAAGAGTACTTAGAAAAGGAGGTACTTATCTTAGGACGATGTAACCCTGTTGAAGGCGGGTTGAAGACGAACCTATTAACGTAGATTCGAGTTGTCGTTGTCCGTTAAGCCTCTCGAGATGATGGATGTAGACTTCGTGGAGGCCTGAGGTGATGTTACTTCTCGAGGTGCAGGCTGGCCTTATGATCTTGCAGGCGTAGGCCTGTGGTGCTGAATATATCTCGAGGAATGTGGAGAAACTTGAAAACCGACCCGCAAAACAGCAGGCCCGAAGCGATTCCGGTTGGGCCTCGAAGGATTGCTTCTGCAGGCGGTCTGTAGATCTTACTTGATGATAAATTGTAGGCCTTGAAGAAAGTAGCAGGCCGCGCCCCCGGCAAGGGGCCGGAGGACGGTTGAAGAGATGATATCGTACAGAGTAGTCTAACGAAATGGAAGCGCTAACGAAGTGAGGAGTGAGAGTGGGTGCTCGCTTTTATACGTAGTTCCTGTGACGTAGGACTTCGCACCAAATCTTAAGACGCTTTGTGCGCGCGTCCTTTAGCTGATAAGGGTTTGCGTTCGCGCCCTTTGGGAAGACAAGACGGTCATTGTTCTGAATCCGTGTCCACGTGTGTCTTCCAAGACTCTTTGATGATAGCGTGGAAAGAAAGGATTTCTGTCTATTTGTTGGTCTATTTCTTGTCGATCCGCTACATATATATATATGAATGAGAAATGAAAGGCAGTACATCCCGCAAGTATTACTAAAATATCTTTGTAGCCGGAAGTGATTCCATACAACTTCGGGATATGCAACCTCTCGAAAAATTTTACAATAACAGGGTCACTCCAGGGCTGAGTCCCGAGTGAATCAAAATAGTACATGTGGTCCCTATTTTTAACACGAAGGTCAAGCTTATCGCCCCTCCTCTCGAGTTGGCTTGATGAAATAGTGAGTTGGCTTCTTGTACTCTCCACTTCAAATAGGTACACCCGACTCATCGGGGCTTATTCTATACCGTGGTGAAAGAAGATTTATACGAAAGTAGGGAAAAGTATAATGAAAAGAATAGCTTTAGAGTTCATTCACACCATGCGTACACTTATCTTGTGTACTCAGTTACGGATTAGAAGACATTGGAAAATAAAGGATAGCATGAATACTAGGGTGTGTCAATTTTGTCAACTTTTTTCAAATCAATTTTGGTAGTGAAAATATAGTGTCTTTTCATGTCAAAACTTGAAATTGGCCAACCAAAATGAAATAAAATAACCCTTACCTACATCAATTTTACCTTAAAGTTTCAGAAATTGACTCTTTTACTAAATAATAGGACATAAATTGATTAACTATTCATCTGTCACAGAATTATCCCACTGATCGCATATAGAGTGTTTTCAAGGTCATATAGTTGTTGTACAATGTACAAGTCACAACATGAATAGAACTGTCCCTCACTCTCAGTCCTCAGTTGCCTCTTAGATGTCAGACGGTTGTTTGCTGTTATTGCTCTTGTACCTACTTCATAGTTATTCTACTAGACGAATACTACAGTTTAACTGTAAGTATGGATTATTGATTATTACAATTATTTATTATTATCATATTCTTCTGTCTAATTATGTTGTAATCCCATGAAATATTTTTTTGTTGAATTTTAGAACATCGAATGACTAAACTTTGAAACATCGTAATTGATATAAAATACTAAAATGTTTTTCTTTCTTTTCAGATATTCCTAAGATGCCAAAATTGAAGACAAGAGGTCAGTCGTCATGCCACTTGAGGCTGTTAGTCGGTACAGGCAAGGAGCTTCCTGTATCAGAACTACCAACAGTGCGAGACATGCTGAGACTAGGGTTACTCCTTCGTGAACAAAATACAAAGGATAGAAGGAACTACACAGAGAAAGAGCTCATAAGGGACATGATTCCCCTCTTCTGCATCAGTGGAAAAAAGCTAATGTGTTATTCAAACCACCTGTACTCAATCAGTATAGAACTATTGAGCTAAAATTAACAAAGCTGTGGCACAAAGCAGTTGAGACATCACTTGGTAAAGGAAAACTAGCAAAGAAAAATAAATTTCTGCACACACTTGATACTCTTCTTGACATTTTTAACTGCCAGTGTCCCATAGAGTTGTGTTCTGAAGCCAATTGTTCTCCCTCATGCAGAAGAGAACCTCACCCTCACATTGATTGTCGCTGTCCTCATGAGAAGAAGATCCCTGTTTTGGAGCTGGCTTTCATAAAGGCGCTGAGAACAAAGGCAGGAGGCCAAGGAAGTATACAGATTGGTTCGGCAGATTATTCAGAAACCAAAAAACAGATTGTTATTGCTAAGAAAAAAGAGAAAATCCGAGACAGGGAAGAAAGGAAGAAAAAGAAGAGTGAAGAAGCCACCCAAAGAGATGAAGAGCTCTATCAAGAGGTTTCTTACTTCTTTGAAAGCTCTTCAGATGAACAGAAAGAAGCAACATCAGATGATAGCTCCAAAATGCCATCTGAACCTTCGCCGAAGAGAATGAAATACAACACTAAAGACATCTCAAACATTGCCCTTGCCAGTATTCGCCACCATACGGGGCTACGAGAGACTGCAGAGATTGCCACTGCCGCTTGGATAGATGCAGGCCTCATCAGCCGAGAGGATACATCCTTAGTGATAGATCATAATAAGATAAGAAGAGCACAAGAAAAAATAATGAAGGAAATATCTGATCAGCATGAAAATATTTGAAGGAGGAAGGTCTCTCTTTCCTTTTGTTTGATGGGAGAAGAGATGACACAAAAGTTCTCCTAGAGGTAGAGAGAATGGACAGAAAGTTTTCCGGTCTCATCAAAGAAGAACACTACTCTGTGTGTTCCTAACCTGGTGGCCGCTATTTGTTTTACTTTGTTCCTGAAGCAGAAGTAGAAGGCAAGAAACATGCAGAGGCAATTGCTGATCAAATAATATGTTGGCTTCAAGAAAGAAGACTTGACAGTTCACTGCAGGCAGTTGGTGGAGACTCAACTGCGGTGAACACTGGATGGCAGGGCGGTGTTATGACGCATTTAGAGAAAAAACTTGGAAGAAGGCTTGTTTGGATTGTATGTGATTTGCACACAGGGGAAGTACCTCTTCGTCGTCTCATCCAGGAACTTGATGGTCCTACAAAGAGCAACAACAAGTGTCAGGCCCCCTTGGCAACATGCTAGATGAAGCAACGGAATTAGAAATAAATACAAAATTTCCAAAGGTCGAAGTAGGCCCTCCCCTTCCAGTGTTGTCTGAAGAAGTTATCAAAGACCTCAGCACGGATCAATCTTACGCTTATCGTATTGTTCAAGCAATCAGATCAGGAGAGTTGCCTCAAAATCTGGCTCTCTTGGAGATTGGACCCGTAAGTCACAGTCGTTGGTTAACTACAGCGATTCGTTTCTGCAGGATTTGGGTTTCCAAACATGCACTGAAGGGAAAAATGCTACAGAATTTGATGTTGATTGTTGAATTTATTATTGGGTTTTATCTTCCTCACTGGTTCAATGTAAAACTTAATCCAATGTGGATGGAGGGGCCCAACCACATCTTGTTTCAATTACAGCTACTGAGAACCCAAAGGAAAGTAGTGGTGGACATCGTGTTACCTGTGGTGAGAAGGTCCGCTTGGTATGCTAGGCCAGAGGCAGTTTTGCAAGCAATACTCTGCAGCCAATATACCAAAGAGCGAACTGAGGCTGTGGAAATCATTCTAAAGCTTAGAGGAACATCATTAGATGATGACCAGCTGGGAGACTGCTCTGTTCAGACAAGAAAGGTACCTCCGATAAACGTCAATGCCACGAAATTGTCAGAATTAGTTAACTTGAGTTCGGAAGTTTTTGAGCCACCACTGACAACATGTACAACAAACAAAGATTTAACACAACTTAAAGAGGCCCCAATGCAAGTGCCAAAGTGGCCTTCTCACACTCAGAGTGTGGAGAGATATGTGAAAATGGTCACAGAAGCAGCCAGTCAAGTTTACAGTCACGAGAGGCGAGAAGGCTACATCAAAGCGCAAGTAGCAAGCCGAATGCTGTTGTCAAGGAACCGCAGCAAAAAGGACATGACTGCATCGGTTACTTTCAAATAAAGACTCTGAATGATATCTTATTGCCACTTTAAATGTTGATAGTATGTTTGAGCGCATTTGTTATTTTGTTACGAATTTACGGAAAAATTGAATTTTTGAATTAAACTTGATGTAGGTAGGACTTATTTTTTATTGTTTTTGAAGCAAGGATATTATTTTATATGCCAAATGATTACATTAAATTGCTACCAAATCACATGATTTTCAATTTAGTCATTTCACCCCCAAAATTGACACCCTAATGAATACTAGACTACTTAATCTAATCTACACCATACATTTTTTTAATTTTTTATTTATTTATTATGTACAAGAAGTCATAATTTCGTTGTTGCATCACTTCTCCGAATCCCGCCAAAGCCACCGAAGATTTATCAGGCAGTAATTTATATCGCGTCCTCTCCCACGAATAATGGGGAAAAATAATACATAATATGCATAATTTATTTTTTGCGAAATTTGGACGTACAATATTTAAAACTGAGAGAGAGAGAGAGAGCGAGAGAGAGAGAGAGAGAGAGAGAGAGAGAGTTACAAGGACCTCAAAGACCTTTTGATCCACTCGGGGAGGTTTCTGTAGTAGTATGTTCACAAAGATGTAGAGTGCAAATCAATTGCATGCAAGATGATCAATACTTGCAAAAAGGGGGCTTAGACCCTCCAAGGGGGAGGAGGTTATGCAACAATGGGGGAGAGGGGGTTAGACCTACCAAGTGGGGAGAGGGGGATAGGCCCTCCAAGGGGGAGAGGGAGGTATGCATGAAGGGGGGGAGAGGGTAACAACCTGGCAGATCATACCAACAAGAGTGTGGATATATATAAATTGTGTGTATATATGGAGGTGTGTATGCATGTTTGCATGTATGTATGTATGTTTCTATATATGTAGAGGGAAAAGTAAAACAAAACTTCTTTATTAAGACAACTGTGTATGCATGAAGAGGGCCTGGACTAGACCCTTCAAAGGTGGAGTGGTAACCTAACCTAACAAGGGTAATAAGACACAAAAAGTAGAGAGCGAAGATCCTTTCGTTGGCATATCGCGACGCAAAATAGAGTGCCAGTTGGCTTAGAAGGCAGCTATGATACAGTCGATCGTAAGGCATAAACGGCTCACAGCCAGTTTTTTTAGAGGGACACAGAGAAAGAATACAGCCAGTCGTACATGGCTTAATCATGGCATGTACACAGTTATTTCCTTGTGCGTATGTATAAAGGAGAATTAAAACGCACAATTACATCGCTCTGTCTCAAAAATATAATAAAAAACACACACACATCGTATATGACTTAATCAAGGCATGTATACAGTTATTTCGTTGTATGCACGTAAAGGCGAATTAACACCGCTGTCTAAAAAAAATGGCAAAATACACACACACACACACACACACACACAGACACACACACACACACACACACACACACACACATATATATATATATATACATACATATATATATATATATTAACCCCTCCGTCTATGCCTTGGGAGGTTCGAAGTTGACGGGGGTTCTGGTTTGGTGGCAGCAACGGATTTGTTACCTTGGAGTAGCTGGTATCGTATAGGGAATCGTAGTAGTTTCTCTTATACTCCTCTCCGATATCTTCTTGTAGGGGATCGGAGGATTCTGTGGAGCTTACTAAATTCTCTGAAGGTTCCCCCATTCTTCTTGTAACATATCGGGAAATTATTTTTCTCTATTTAAGACTAAGTTCTCTGAAGAGAGCAAGGCTCGAAGGAGAAGACAAAGATATTTTCTTACTGTAGTTTACTGCTAAAATGTTACAGGTAATGCTCAACCTCTAAATTAGATCAGACAAATCAGAATGAACAATGGAGAAATTTTATAAGTTTCTATACTAAATTTTTAATGACATTATTATTTAATGCTGACCTGTTTTGTTTTTTATTCTCAATAGACTGAATTATTTTGCAAAATATTTAAAGATAAGGAAAATATTTTAGCTGTAGCGATGTCTAGACAGATAAGCAAGATATTTGAAGATGAAGCCATATTTTTATTTTAAACCGCATATTGACAGATCTGATGTTATCATAATCTGCCGAGTTAACTAATAATGGAAAGTGAACTATGCATTTTATTATGAATTACAATTAAACATGCATATGAGCGAAAATTAAATGCTTAAAATTTAAAATTAAGTGTTAAGCAAGACATGACCATCTTTTACAACGAAGAGAGAATGTATACAGAAAATGAACATTGCAGAATTTAACAAGCTTACATTATTAAGCCAAATCTAAAAAAATGATGAAGTAATTTAAAAAGAAATAATTCACCAATTATTCAGCAAAAATAAAATAGAAAGCAAATCAAAATTTTTTTTGAACTTGTGTCAGCGTTATGCGAGTTTGGGCTCTATATGTAAAAATGAATATAAGAATATAAATATATATGAATATAAGAATATATGAATATAGGAATTATTCATTCTTCATTTTTACAGGGCTCTTCTCTCTAGAAAAATATTAATACAGTAATATAACATCCTAACTTATTCCAACTAGATGATAACCGTGGTTTTTATAACTTATTTTATAACTTATTCCAACTAGATGAAAACCATTGGTTTTTATAGTACAGATTTATATACAACACGTGAGTTGCCTCTTATTTTCCTTCGTTCCAAGAATGATCTTTTTACTACAAATATACCGAGGATAATAGCACACACAATAATGATACTAACGGTAGATGTTGAAAAAATTGTTACTGGTTGTAATATTTGTAAAAGGTTATTTTGGTTATCATCTGAAATTTTAAAACGACTCAATTGATCATTCCATTTAGGAGCATGAAGGTTGGGTAGGATGGTTACCGGCTTCATGGAGAGATTTAAGATTTCTATAACGGGTTTAAATTTAGTTTGTGATGGGAAGTGGTATGAGTCATTAATGGTAACCTTATAAGGGTTGTATATTTGGGAGGTTTTTGAACGTAAGGAACAACCAATTGGTAGACGAATAAAAGTAGGTATTTTGATGAGGGAATAATTTGACGGACACTCGAAAGTAGCGGTAGTCCTATTCGCGAAAGAAACCCAGATGTCTAGTCCAATTCGGAGTTGAACGGTTTTAGAGGAATGGAATTTCGTGAAAGAACATACGGGGGCATGACCGTTATGGATTAAGTCGATAAAGCAGGACCTATGGTTGGAAGAATTACTGGTTTGAGTGGAGGGCAAACGAGTTGCTTGTTCGTTTGCGGGAATCTGCAATGCCGGACGTCGCTATCTGATATCATAGAATATGCTGAACGGTCTTTGGTGAGGAAAAGTTAAGATGGTACTGTGAGTAGATACAATCGACAGATATTAGAATTGTTTTGGTAGGGTGTTGGGAAGGGGTGAAATTTGTATATGTCATAAGTGAGTACATCGAAAAATGGTACAATCATGAGGTAAGTGTAGGGGCGTGCTCCACGTACAGTCCAGGTGTATTCTAGAATTTGGCAGTAATTAGTATAGTTGAGTGGTAATATGGGCGATAATTTTAATTGTGTTTGAGAGGTGAGAGTCAAGGACCGAAGTGTATCCCATGGTATTAGTGCGGAAAGAGTGACTTTTCTGTGGGCTAGCTGGGTCGCACGCAAAGCTTTGGAATGAATAGTAAATATTTGTTGCAAATATCAATCGATTAGGGTTAACGTTAATTATTTCTACTAATTCTAAATATCTTTCGTGTTCTTTGTATTTAGCTAACAGGGAGTCAAGGTATGTAAATTTGTCCGAAAGGGTGTGGAGGAAGCGATTGTTTTCGTGTAGTGACTCAATGGTTTGTTCTAAAATGTGTCCATTATATTGCCGATTCCGCGGAAGAGATTCAATTTGAGTTCAATTCTTTTAATGTCTTCTTCGGCCGCTAATCTGAATAAACCTTTGAATATTTTTCCTCCCATATTTATCAATCTCCTTTTATTTCTTTGATTAAATTTTGCTGAGTTTTGTGTTCCAGTTTGTATCCATGGTAACGCTAATATATCTGATAGGGTGTGTGCTGTAGTTTGAATATTTTCGAATGTATTTTCCTATAGAACGCGACTAATCTGGTCTGTTCCCGGGATATGTTTAACATAACCGTGCGTCCTCTAGAAGGGGTTTCTCCACGGCCTGGTTCTGATGGGACTCTCGGTTCTGGAACCTCTTCTTGTTCAGAGATTGGCTCGAGTACTGGTAGTATTACGAGGTACCAATCTTCGTCAAGGGTAGTGGTTTCCGCAGTGACCACTTCGGTTTTGTGGGCCCTGCTACATTTGTTAATACGTTGATCTTTCGAAGGGTAGGCGGCTCGAACCCCTGGCAGATGTTTTTTGGGAAGGTATTCTTCGGCAGCTATCTTCAAATTATCAGTGTGAATGATCTTTAGTTTGGAATGGTCTCGGAGATCGAGGGTTTCGTAACGGTTCTTTCCAAGGTTTTTAATAATCATATGAGGCCATCCCATTTTGGGTATAATTTGCGATGAGCACTTGGCGGTTTTACGCTCTTTATGTAACATCGCATAACGACGATTATAGTCCGTTGACAGGGATGACGCCTATGTTGCTCTTGTTCCATTTGTTGGTTTCGTTGGTCGAGGGCATATCGAATTATGTAAAAAAATTTGAAAGATCGTTCAACTAGATGCTGATTGGCTTCTGCCATTTCGGAAGGTGTTAGAAGTGCCCGGTCGATTTGGTCAGGCAAATCAAAAGGTAGCCGTTTGTCGTAGTGATATAAAACGAAATGAGGGGTGTCCCCGATGGACACGTTATAGCCGTTGTTGATGGCTGTTTGCACCTTGGGGAGGGAATCATCCCATGTACGGGAGGATGCATCGACAACATGGCGGAGGGCTTCTAAGATCTTCCGATTGTGTCTTTCCACTAAGCCGTTTGCCTACGGATGGTACGCCACAATGTGTGTGTTTTTAATTTTACACATGTCAGAGTGACTCGAACAGTTTGGAAGTGAAACTAAGGGCGTCATCCGAAATTAGGATGAAAGGAGTAATATGGTTTTGGATGACGCGTTCCAGTAGGGCTCTTGCCACAGTTTCCCAGGTCTGGTTTGGAATGGCAACTACTTCGCTGTAACGCGAGAAGTGGTCCGGAAAAGCGATGAGGTATTGGTTTCCCTTTGGTGTTTTGGGGAATGGTCCTAGTATGTCCATTCCAGTTCTTTTCCAGGGCCGTTGGCATACTGGATATTTATGCATGGGAGCTGTGGATGGTATGTTGCCTTTATGTTTTAAACACAAAGGAAAATGGTATCTCTCCAAAAGACTTGATGGTGCGATCCGGCTTCATGTGGCCATACAAAGGTGAGTCGTGACAAAGTCAGATGGCTATATCTACGAGATCCTTTGGTATTTCCACGAGATCGTTTCCATCTTCGTTCGTAAAATGTACGAGCCCATCTTTTAGGTTGTACTGTTCTTTTACCTTCGATGGTTCCTTTTGTTCCAGACGAGCCCGAAGGTTCTGGGTGTGTTGGTCCTGTTGTTGGGAGTATTGCAAACATTCGTGGTCGAACAGAGGAAGAGTTTCTATCTTATTCACTTGGATGTCGGGCTTGGGTCTCGACAATCAATCTGGAATAACTTGAAATGTTCAATCTCTTGAGTTGTTCCCACCTTGGAAATATTGTGAGTCTCAAATATATTCCAAGGCCCATTGCCGCGAACCTGCACTGGGATGATGCTTCACAGGTGGCGGTAACACCTATTCTCTAAATTCCATTCAAGACAAAATGTAGAAGGAAATGTTAAAAAATAGACATTTTTGCCTTTTAATTTCCTATTTTGGTAAAAAAGCATCGTAAATTGGGTATCATTCGATAGCTATTTTAATTTTCTATCCAAACATGTACATAGTCTGAGGTTATAATAAAATGCAAGAAACTTATAACCGAAAGACTTCCAAAAATCGACAATTTTTTATAAAGAAAGGGGGAAAATTGGTTTTGTAGGCCTAGGGGGGTCCGAAATTTTCATTGCTATTTTCTTACTTAGAGCGACAGGCATAATGATATTAGGAGGTTGGACCGGGAAAAAAAGAAGTTGGTCAAAAATGGACACCCTATTGTCCAAAACTCTTGCAATTGGCTAACGTTAATTAAAATCGCTTTAATTATCAACTTGAACCTATAATTAGCAAGATTTTTCAAGAATATTCGCCATAAATCCAATTTCTCAGCTAACTAGCTAAAAGATGGGATACAAACTATACAATTACCTAGTAATTTTATACTAACATACTAAAATTTCATGGTTCTATGTATAGTATTTGCCGAGATATGAAGGATTTAAAAGGTCTCCCTTTTTTTTTGCCGACCCGACAATGCAGTATAGTGTAAATGGAGAATTTCCAGTGGCATAAAGAAATGTTCAATAAATCCATAATTTTCATTAGTTTTCTTTGAAATCCGCTCATCGGATAGAAAATTTACTTCGTTGTGGGGTGTGAAAAAATATTGAAATCTGACCATTACTTTGGATTTTAGACAAAGTTCGAGGTCTCCCGTTTTTTTTCCCACCCGATATATATATATATATATATATATATATATATATATATATATATATATATAATCTACACACGTTAGTTATGATATACAAGGAAACTGATTAAAAGTTGTAATATGAACGGATAAACTACGCCTGCAATAAATAGATTACGTAAAATTTAGTAAATTATAGCTACCCATGTACCTAAAATGATTTAAAGAATGATAGGTTAACATAAATTTATGAATAAGAATTAACTGAGAATATATGAACAAACAAACTTGGTGTGTGTGTGTGTGTGTGTGTGTGTACTTATTCGATGAACCTTCACGTCATAGGCTTTGTGAGTAAAATGCTAACAACTTTCTGTAGGCAACTGCATTAATAAATTAGTTACCAGGAAGTTCATTAACATATAAATAATTTGAGTAGCATCAGAAATTTATAAAGAATGTTGATGATGCTTGCAATATTTTTTATTTTGGCTTTAATGGCACCACTGGCAACTTTCTCACCAGCTGGTGGGAAAGTTGCCAGATATACCAGTACGGATTGGTTGAGAATAAATATTTTTTTTTTTACCTTCGATCGTATTAGCTAACTAGAACATATGAGAAAATTGTACTGTAAAGATTTATTGTACGATTTATGTGGCGTGGAGTGTTTTGTTACAATCTAGTTGTGGAATAGCAGTGGTGTTTGCTTGTTCTGGAGTAATCTGCTTTCTCTGGTAAAAATATTTGATTGAACAGTTAATATTCTGTTCTTACATTCGTAAATGGCAGTTTGTTGCAACCTACTAAAGAAATTAAAGAAATTGTTCATGTATTTATATATTTTCCCTGTATTTATTTGTCTTATATATATATCCGTGTATTTATTTCTGTTTTATGGTCTGAAATAAAGTGTTTGCCGAATTTTTATACTGTAAAATACAGGCTTCACCCTCTTTCAGAAAACAGGATTTTTTATAAAAATAAATAAGTTAGCCCTAAAACTAAAAAATGGTTTAAAATTAAGTGAATATTTCGGGCCAGTTCCGTATTGCCCCCCCCCCCACGCAAACTATGATTTTATTGAACATTAGGATTAGAAATTATTTTGATACAGTCTATTAAAAATTCAAAATAAAACTCAAATATGATTTTATTGAACATTAGGATTATTCGTTGCACGGGTAATACTAAGCCGTGCAACGATCGCACTGGTGGGGGATAAAGTAGTTTGGCCGCAAAAAAACAAAACATGTAAAACCCTATACCGATCAATTGTGATACGTGATCTTCACGGCGGCTCCGCTCCCGTACCCCCGAGACCTAAATTATACAAATGATAATGTAATACATGTACCCACCTTGCCTGGGTAGCCGGAGCCATAAGGACTAATGTAAAGGATAAAAAAGTTAAGTGCACTTTTTTAAATTTATTACAAACCAATATTTTCTCACCATATTGAATATTTTTATCAGAAGTAGAAAACCATGGTTGCTTTTACTAACAAAAAGCACCAATTTTTTAATAAAATATAAATACGAAACTGTTTTTTAATAAAATAAATGTGGGGAAAATACGGAACTGTAGCCGAATATTTTTTATAATATTATTAAAAGATATATTTGTGTTAAGGGAAAAAATTTCTTTTGAATAATTCGTAGGATGAAAGATTCCTTAATGCGTGGTAAAAGGAATTTTGATAAAAATAAATAAGTTACCCTAAAAAATAAAATCTACTTTTATTATAAAATTAAATGAGTATTTTTTATAATATGATTTAAAGATATATTTCTATATTAAGGCAAAAAATTTGTTTTTGTTTTAAATTTTGTTTACCATGTTTCAGTTTTTGTTTGAAAGAACAGATAGCATTCCAATACATTACAACCCTGGTCTCGAGGCGACATTTTATTACCGCTATGAGAAGATTGGTAGTTGATAGCTTGTCTATTATATGTGGCGTTTTTTGAGACCTTACTGGTCTAATGAGTGTGGTTATTAGTTGGTACTGTGATACTGCTGATGGTTGGGGCGTTATGCATGATGGGCTATGTGTGAAGGAGATTGTGAGGTTGTCTAAGGAAGGCATGTTCGCATGTAAGCATGTATATATATATATATGATACACAGACCGTGCATGTAACAAGGAACTCTTCTGGGAAAATTAAATCCACTATAGTCCGAATAAGTAATGGTAATTGACAAACACTATAACTTTTTCTTTTTCATGATGTTAGCCCGACGTGGTCAAGGGTCACTCGCAAAGAGGCTCCAAAAATATAACTTCCCTCACCAGCTATCTGCAAAGCAAATAGGATCCAACTTGGGACAAGATCTAGGGGTTACAGCTACACCTAGCCAGGGGCGTACCTAAAGTATTTGGCACTAGGGGCGGATCCTTCCTTTGGCACCCCCCATAAATAATTTTAAAATTTAAACACACAAAAAAATATATTATGTTTGCAAGTAGATTTTTAAACAGTACAGTACTGTCATAAGCAAATTGGAAATAAGAAAAATGCAGGACATTAAAAATTCAGTGAACAGGTAATACTGCATTTTATTTTATACAAAAAAAAACAGGAAATCCAGGTTCAACGCTCAGCCTATTCTTCAAAGGTAAATAGAGAGGATTCACACTCTCAGCTTTCGAGCATTAATTTCTGAAAATTGATCAATGACCTCATCAAAATTCACCTTCTTTGCATATTCATGTTCAATTGAAAGTAAAGCCAGATTTGTCAATCTTGTCTGACTCATGGTCGAGCGAAAGAAATTTTCTATCAATTTCAATTTGGAAAAACCTCTTTCACATAAAGCAATAGACACACAGACAGTCAAAAAGATTCTCAAACACAGTGACAAGCTTGGCAAAGATTCAGTGAACAGGTAATACTGCATTTTATTTTATACAAAAAAACACAGGAAATCCAGGCTCAACGATCAGCCTATTCTTCAAAGGTAAATAGAGAGGATTCACAGTCTCAGCTTTCGAGCATTAATTTCTGAAAATTGATCAATGACCTCATCAAAATTCACCTTCTTTGCATATTCATGTTCAATTGAAAGTAAAGCCAGATTTGTCAATCTTGTCTGACTCATGGTCGAGCGAAAGAAATTTTCTATCAATTTCAATTGGGAAAAACCTCTTTCACATGAAGCAATAGACACACAGACAGTCAAAAAGAATCTCAAACACAGTGACAAGCTTGGCAAAGATTCACAAAAATCCCATTTCACAATAAACTCCAGAAACTGCAATGCTGTCCATTTGTTGGCGTCTTCAACGCTGATTTTGGCAGCTTCCAAATGCCTCCGAAGTCGTCCATTTTCCACACTGATATCTTCATCAAAGAATTCATCGAAAATCTGAGTCAAATTTGGAATATACTTCCGAAGTTCTTCTTCTGTTGCAACAACCAAAGTGTTTGGTTGAATAACAGCGAAGCTTGACAGAATTTGATCCATTGCCTTAGAACGAATCTCCAGTTCTTGATGAAAGCGATCAAGACATTCAAACATAGCCCTTTTTACTTCCTCTGGCAATGTGAGACCAGCATCCTTTGCCATCTCTCCTGGCATCCTTTTTCGGAGCTTTACGCTCCCTCTTCTCTCCATAGAAATGTCCATTTCCTCACACTTTGTAGTTGCATAATGAATGGGCCTCTCCACAATTTCATTGCGCTGATCTTCAAGAAACAGTTTTAGACCTTGGAGCTTCACCATGCACTTTTCAAGGCTGATTCCAACTGTTTGCAAATACTTTTGTGTGGAATTAATTTCTTCCAGCACTTCACACCAGACAGAAAGGTAACTCAAAAAATAGAAATCACATACAGCAGACAGCAAAATCTGAGCTGATCCTCTTGTGTCCACATTTTCTTTGGGATCGCACAGTACTTCAAGGGTTGAGGTCAGCTTTTCAAAATTTGCCTTCACTGGTTTCATAGCGTCATAATGAGCACTCCATCTTTTCTGGGAAAGTCTTTTGACTGTCATGCCTACATTCTCCATCAGCACTTCCCATCGATGAGTTGAGACTGAAAAGAAGGAATAAACTCTCTTCAAGGTTCCAAAAAAAGTCACACATGAAGAAACGCTTCCAAATGAGTGCACTCCGCAAAGGTTCAGAGAATGATTTGCACAAGGCACAAACAAAGCCTTGGGATTAATCTCTTTGATCTTTGACTGAACACCACCGTGAATCCCAGCCATAGCTGCAGCGTTGTCATATCCTTGACCACGGCACAGGTTTATGTCCAGTCCATCTCTCTCCAGATGTCTCAGGATATCCCCTGTGAGCTCAGCAGCAGTCTTTGCGGCAATAGGGAAGAAAACCAAGAATGATTCCTTTACTTCAACTTTGTCACATTCACTATGGACGTATCTGATCACTTCACACATCTGATCGGTGTGGGACACATCAGGAGTGTTGTCAAAAAGAATCCCAAAATACTTTGCTTTCTTGATATCAGCCACTATTTTCTCTTTGACGTAATTCCCCAAAAGGCAAATGAACTCATTCTGAATCTTTGGAGATAAATACGAAACCACTCTCCTCCCAGATGGAATAGAATGCTTAATCCTTACAAAATGTTCTTTCAAAACTGGATCATAATTTGACAGCAACTCTACCAATTCCATGAAGTTTCCTTTGTTTGCTGATGACATGTCCTCTTTGTGACCACGAAAAGGAAGATTCTGTGAGCCAGAAACAAGGTTACGTCCAAAAGGCGATGTAAAATATCCCTACATTTTTATAAAATACTAGTACAGTTCCCGTCGCTTCGCTGACAGTTAGACAGGCTAAACTACACAAAAGAACGCAGCCGTGAAAATTTTGAGCTTCAAATTGTGTCAACATTTCTGAATCTGGTATCTCCCAAAACCTCCTCACCCCCATTCATGCAACTTGGGGGTTAACCCCCTCCCCCATTACCTCCACCCCTCCCCATTACCCCACCCCTCCCCCATTACCCCCACCCTTCCCCCATTACTGCCCGGGATAAATTTCACAAACAGACAAACAGACAGGCTAAACTACAGAAAAGAACACAGTCATGAAAATCTTCAGCTTCACATTCCCGCCCGTAATACAATTTCTGAATTTTTTTCTCACAATTTTTTCTCACAATTTCTGAAAGTGTGACGGACGGACAGACGGACGGACAGACGGACAGCTCTCTTATTATAGTATAGATTTAATTTTTCGTTTGTAAATTTTGTATTGCCAATAAAAATAAAAATTTATTTTATAGTGGCAATTAACATTAAGCTGTTGTAATAGTTTGAACATTTAAATTTTTTTTCTTAATTTTGCGAATTTTTCATTTGGTTGGAAAACTTGTACTGGTATTTCAACTCTCCCGATGGCACCCCCCTCCTGACTGTCACCCGGGGCGGACCGCCCCCCTCGCACCCCCCCTTAGTACGCCACTGCACCTAGCCTATTTGAAAAAACCTCAGGGGACCATTCTGAGTTCAATTCCATATATATATATATATGATGAATAAAACCACGAAGGAAAGGAAACACAAATTGGTGCTCAAGCGCTTTCGTCTAATGACATCCTCAGGAACATTAGACGAAAGCGCTTGAGCACCATTTTGTGTTTCCTTTCCTTCGTGGTTTTATTCATCATAAATATTTTTCACGTGTTACTTTCGTGAAATAATTTTCATATATATATATATATATGTGTGTGTGTGTGTGTGTGTGTGTGTGTGTGTGTGTTTTGCTTTTTTTTTAGACAGAGCGGTGTTAATTTTCCTTTACGTGCATGCAACGAAATAACTATGTACATGCCTTGATTAAGTCATATTCAATGTGTGTGTGTGTGTGTGTGTGTGTGTGTGTGTTTTGTTATTTTTTTGAGACAGCGATGTACGTAATTGTGTTTTAATTCTCCTTTATGCATACGTATTAGGAAATAACTATGTACATGCCATGATTAAACCATATATGACTGGCTGTGTCGGCTCCTGGGTGTATTCTCTCTCTGTGTCCCTCTTAAGAAACTGGCTGTGAGCTGTTTGCGCCATACGATTGGTTGTGTCATGGCTGCCTTCTAAGCCAACTGGCTTTAATGCTAAAGCCGCCCAGGATGGCTTGTGAAGACTCCATTATGCGCCGCGATATGCCCACTGAAGGATCTTCTCTTCCTCTCTTTCCTTCTTGTGTATTATTACCCTTGTGAGGTTAGATTACCCACTCCACCTTCGAAGGGTCTAGTCTTGGCTCTCTTCATGCATACACAGTTATATCTTAATGAAGTTTTGTTTTACTTTTTTCTATACAAACATACACACATATATGCAAACATGCATTCACACCTACATATATACACATACAATTCATATATATACTTTTGTAGGCCTGATCTGCCAGGTTAGGTTACCCCTCTCCTCCCTTGCTACTTTAGGCTACCTTCTCCCCCTAGAGGATCTAACCCCCTCTCTCCCCTTGGAGGGTTTAACTCACCCCCCCTCTTCCCCCTTGGAGCATTATTGATCATCTTGCATGTAAGTGATTTGCACTCTTCATTTCTGTCATTATACTACTTCTGTTATTGAACGGGTTCATTTTTAACTATTTTAGCAGTCGTAAATAACTGGACAGAAACATAAGGCTCTCTCCCCACTCTCCGCTCCCTTTTCCTTCCCGCCAGTGGGTACGGAAAAAGGTTGAAAAAATACCTTCACCCTGGAAAAGTAACTAAAGAAATTTTACAGGAAAGAGGAGAATATATAAGCTAGCTCAACAATTACGCTATGCACACAGAGAGATCGTACACTAGATAGCACCGCTGTATGCAGTAACCAATAATGTACTTCTGCCGATCACACATCAACAACTTGGTATCGTTACAGAGAGAGAGAGAGAGAGAGAGAGTGAGAGTGAGAGAGAGGTTGTGGAAGTTGCCAAACTTAAAACACTTTCTACTAATGTAATGAGAAATGTCGACCGGTAAAGTTAAGCGTCAGAATATATTTCCTGCGTATCCTTTAAGCTCTTACGAATTTTGAAATCCGATTGTAACTCACATGAACGCGTGCTGTATCACGGTTCCACGCATTAGAGTTAAGCACGCGTGTTTAGTTGTTCCCATTATTAATGGAAAAAGTTGGTCGTGGGTTATTCCGGGAGCATTTTTCAGACGGTTTTTTTGGAATGCAACTTACGGTAGAACATTAAACTTTAATTTTTATGAGCCGGATTTCGTTGCATTTTCTGGTCGTGGGAATAAAGCGAGTGAGAACGCCTTTGTTTGAAGAGTTTTTCTTTTGCCGTCACTTTCTGGATGGAGAAAGATGGGGTCATCCACCTTTCGGGTGACCCAATAATGTTTCTTATTTAACGAGTGTCATACGAACTGAATCTTACTCTCTTTTCAAGATGTGTGACGAAAATTTCTCTAAGTTAAAAATAATTTTTATTTTGTTTTATTTGCAGTTGATGATGAGGAGTAAATTGCAAGAGTTAAAATTAGTGCATAAATTTCGAGCGATTTCCAATTTCCATCAAAAGTTTGAGATAAAACATAAAATTTAAATTCTTAGTTTCAAATATTTAAAGATAATACATTATTCTGAAACGGTGGAATACTGTATATGAAAAATTTAAAAAAATTGTAATAAATAATGTGTTTCCTAGAAACTACTTATATGCCAACGATTACATTAATTACAAATTTTGTTATAATTCTTTAAAGACATAGAGCCTTTAATTTGAAATAATTTTTCAGAAATTTTTCATTATCTTAATGTACTGCAGAACAAAAGTGTTTTATTATTATTAAAATAGATGTAATATAGGTTATATTGTTGTATTGGATTTAAAATACATTGCGAGTGTTGGAATTGTAAAATCGGGGATTTATTAATGAATATAAAGTAACAATTCATAATGTATAAATGTAAGTTAGGTTTAGTAGATGGACTATAAAAAGTAAGAAATGGGCCTATTTTGAATTTGGACAAGCGTACGTGACTAAACCACGAAGCCAGAACAACAGGTTCAGTTTTGTTTATACGTGTAAATGAGGTCAGCCAATCAGGCATAGGTTTGTTTGTCACGTGATACCTACCTCTAGTTTTGTCCAATCATGTCCTTTAAGATAAATTAGTTTTCGAATACTATTACTCGTAATCTGTATAAGTGATTTAATATCATAAAATAGGCCAATAAAGTTAGTTGAATACTATAGAATAAGTAGGAAATTATAAAAACTACTGACATCATGAATTATAGGTACAATAATAAATAAACTGAAGATCAGGTGTAAAGCGCGAATGGAACAAGGAAATCGGCTTGATGGGAGGGGAAGCATATCGCGAACAAGTCAGTGAGAAAGTTGAGTCGAGAAAGTCATACAGAGTCGTTGTAAGCAGTTTGTCCATCTTAGATCGTTTCGCTCTCTCATGTCAGTGGTTTTCAATTTCTCTATCGAGCCCGTCGGAAGTAGGGCATATATTTAAAATGAGCTTAACTCATGGACCAAACCTGTTTTTATTTCCTGATATTTCTTGATTTATTCAGCTTCGGAGACTTTAAATAAATATGAAATATTTATCTGATACAGAAAAATAAAATTAAAAAATAAAAATTAAAAGTTAATATTTAAAAATTTCACTTTAAGTTCTAACTTAAATTGTATTGTTAAAGTGTGTCCCAAAAAAGGGACAATGGACGTTAATGGGTTAATTCAGTAAATTCAATGCATTAACCCCTAGGGCTACTGACGAAAGAGAATCCTTTCCGAGCGTTAGGCTTTTGGCTTTTTATTCATGTGCGCTAGGCTACATCGTTTTTGAAGGCCTACTTGATTTTCGGTCAAGGCTTAACTTTGTCTCTTGAATTATATAACGTAAGTGTAAAGTTAAAGTAATCTGTGGACATAAGATTAAAAGTATAAAAATATTGGTGTTTTATAATAAAACGATTTATAGTAATGATCGAAAATTGTACCGCAATCCCAACCCCAGGAAACCTCGAACCCTTCACGAGTAATTGATTACTTCTGTATACTAAGCCTGACCAAATGTTGCGCTACGCTTTGCCATTCTACAAATATATATACCTGGTGTCCCCCCAAAATGGCCCTATTTCTTTATAAGTGTTCTAAGCTAAAAATAAAAAAGGAATCTAGACACAAAGACAAACGCAATAGGTACGTAAAACATAGGATTTATTAACTTTAAGTAAACAATATGTTCAGTGTAATCGCCATTTTTTTGTAGCACAATATTCAACCTGACACAAATGTTTCACATAATTTTTGGAAATAGCACAACTGGGATGTTGTTGGTTATCTATGAGGTAAAAACTTTGGTCGTAAGGTCTTCAAGTGTTTTACGCTTGGCAGAATAGATCCTATCTTTTATGTAGCCCCACTAAAAAAAAGGCAGGGGGTGTGAGATCAGGTGAGTATGGATGCCATTCTGGATCTTTTCCGTTTGGGAGCTAGCAGCGAATTTTAATGAAAATCGGTATACTAATGTAGTTTTGGTCACTGATTTAAAAAATAACTTTCTTTTTTTGGAGAAATGAAAAACAAACATGTTAGAGCACTTTAAATAATTAATGTGTTTTTAACGAAGATATCATGACTTAACCTAACCAATCGCCAAGGGCGTACAGTTGACCTAACCGGGCATTCACTTGCCCTAACCGGGCATTCAATTGACCTAACTGAGCATTAATTCTTGATTTTTTTTCTGCTACTTTTACAGATCTGCCGGGATCCTTCAAAAAACGTATTCTTCGTAAAGTTGCACTTTTTAAAAACCGTTTGACCGACGCTTTTGGCAACGAACCCAAAATTCCTTTGTTCTGACATCACAGAGTGTGCATTCTTTCATACGCGGAGAAATCCAATGTAATCCGTATAAATCCACATAAATCCCATTAATCCGTAATCCGTATAAATCCCAGTATCCAAATCTAATCCACATAAATCCCAGTAATCCAAATCTAAATTGTTAGATGCGAGGTGCATATGAAAATATGCACATCGCATGAATTCTTCGATCCCTCCGCGTCTCTATTATTGTCAGCATCACGTGATGCAAGGCAAGCGTCTATAAACACCTCAGTTTTTATATTTTTTATTATTAAATTTTCCTAAAAAACCTGATCTATTCCCATAGATAAAGCATAATTGTGTCAACCTATAGCCCACCAGATTTCCCCTAGCTCGACCTACTCGCATACCAAATTTCAGCTCTTCCTAACCCCTATTTCTCTTTTCCAAAGAATCACGCAAAAGTGATTCTCTCGATTATGAAATTCATTTGCGCCCTGTAAATTCCTTCCAAATCAGTTCCCTTTTGTATAGGTTCGACCCTCCTTCCAGGCCGCCCCCTGGCGCCTCTCGATCCTACAATTATGCTTTACTATCAAAAGAAAAATGTAAATTCCGCGAAACCTATTTCGATCATGATTGGTTCGCCCCCGGAACTCTCCCGAAGTTCCATCTCCCAATCGAGGCAGTAAATTAACGTCGCCTCCGCTTAAATTCGAATATGGAAAACTATTATAGGCGCTTGCTGTTAGGCTCCGCCCGTAAGAGGGTGACCCTTAGTTTACCTCGTCTCCGCCTACCCCGAGGTTATAAAAACCCCGAGAGCGTCGGAAACGAGGTTCTTTGCTTTCTGACAATCTTCATAATACGTAAACTCTGTGACCTAAGTCTGTAAATATTCCTGCAGTGGCACTACCCCTCCGGTCAATTTAGCTTCCATTTGATAATGGAACTTAACTTCAGATATATATAAAAATTGTATATTGAGCTTTAGTCAACCTGTTCAAAGTTAATTTTACTAAGTAATTTAATTTAATTAATTTAATTTCATTTAATTAATTAAATATTATTTTTGATATAAAAAGAATTCTGTATTCAAAGTGAATTATTAAAAAGACTCTGTTAAATTGAGTTAGTCGTTTCCATTCACCGCACCAACTTTACAACCAATTGGGGTCAGTGACTTCCACACACATTGTTGACTAGGCGCGAGCGCCGAGTGCATCCACTGGTAACCCGAGAGTGACGTGTCTATTATCCTTCGGATATAATTCCGACTCCAACCAAGGGGACCAACCCTGGTATTCATTGTCCGTAGTCGTCTAAAACAAATCGAGGGCCCTTTTAGGGACGTACCCCTCGACACTGGAGGTCCCACACCGAGACGCAGAGGACCCAGGAACCCCCAGGACCCGGAATTTGGGTGAACGAAGTCTTGCCCATCTCGCCCCGGGTTCTCCCTCACTCCTCTCGGAAGGCGCCAAGGCTGTACATGACGTCACCGTCTAGCCCTTGTCTCATCTGCGAGTGACCTTCAAATCGAGAGAGACGCCAGCTGATGCCACGTCACGAAGTCGCCTCAGTTTCCTCTCTCCACTTCACGCGAACGTTTTTACGTTTGAGTGATAATTGAACGTAACTATTAAGTATCACTGATTACCTTTAACCCAATTATAATCTTTAAATTGTGTACACAGTTTATACACTAATCATTAACATTACTTTTGCCATCGTAATAATTCACGGTGAATGGTGACTAGTAATACTAACTACAAACAAACGTTAAGAAAATTTTAATTTTCTTTTTTTTAGTTTTTTCACTTTGAGTAAGTGGGATCCGTGAAGTGATTTTACCACTTAATAATTTTTCTTAATTATCAAACTTAGTGTAAATTAACGTGTAATTTTAATTAATTACGTAATAGTGAAATACGCTATATTGTGACTAAGTAGTCATTTATTATTTTTTCTTTAACGATTTTAATAAGTGAATTATTTTAAATTCGTTTTCATTATTGAATTACCGAGTGTAATATTTTACTTTTTATTTCTGTAATTGAATAGGTTAGGTAGGGTTAGGTTATTCTTTTCATTTTAATTGTTTTACTTGGTGCTACGGAAATTACGCTTGTGACCTAATTGCAGGCCACATCCGTGATTACGATTGGGGCACGACTAGGGTACTTCCTTGCGAACTCAGGCAGAGGGTAGGATCCACCACCGCTGGAACTCACGTTGCCATCGTTAGGATCGAGGATACGGAAAGGGACTTTGTGTGGGACTCTTCATTCATTGGAGACCAACGATTCGACAATCGGATTACAAGTAACCTTTTGCTATCCCAACCTTTATTTTTTTCTTATTTCGTTTTTTTTATTACTATGATAACACCTATTTAAGGAGAGTGATAGAACAAAACTGGCATAACTTGTTTTTTTTTAGCTATCACGTCGTTCCTGATATACGATATTTTAGTGTGTTACTGCAGTTGTTGAGGTTTCCTCGATTGTTTTGCGTTTGATTAAGTTAACCGAATTTTTAAACTTCTAATTTTTTTTAATTAAATAATTAGTAGTTTACTTAATTTGGACCCCCCCCCCCCAAAAAAAAAAAAAAAACAACGCAAACACGCTGATACTATATATACTAGGACCACACTGCCAAAACACACTTCAATTGTTTGTTTTCGCGCGTGACGTGTATGCCACATTCCGATTCCGATTCCAGACCGGGAATTTTTATTACCACTTACACCTCCACGCCCGTCCTTCCCAAACGTCGCCGCATTCCCAACATCAACATGGCTGACACTAACACTGCTTCCACTGCTGCTGCTGCCGCGACCGCGCCTGCCACGAATATTACGTATTCCAGGTTACTCAACTTACCGGCGTCCGTTCCAAGATTTAAGGGAACCGTCGCGGGAAAGACCACCGAGCCACTTGTTCACCACTGGCTCCACAAACTGGAAGTATATTTCGAGAATGAGAAGGTGATCACGGACAAGGATAGGATCTTGGAAGCACAACGGTTTGTGATCTAGAAGAAGGTCAGCATCGAAGTTTGTGACACTAACCCCGACTTAGAAGCGGCCACTACATGGACCCAGTATCGTCGGATTCTCTTGGACAATTTCCGAGATGTCAGCGACACTCAACCATTTGTGGCCATGACGAATTTGTTCCGATTGCGTTGGCAGGATGGTGAAGATTTTATGGAGTTTAGGAATCGCATTCAAGGCACTATGAATAGTGTCATCTTAGCCCTTGACGGAGCTTTTGATTATAAAATGTCCTCGCAAACGGCGAAGATATTGTCCTTTTCGGCCATGTATGCGAACCTACCAAGTCACCACCAAGTTAGATTCCAGAAACACGCGGATCTCACCGCGTCGTTAGCAACGGTCGTGAACAAAATGAAGGAGTCGTGTCCAAACTCAACTGATCTGAATATTCGTCAACCGAGGGAAGAACGAACCAAAACCTCCCAGTCCATCCGTTATGCTACCGAACAAACAGGAAGGCCCCAGAAGCAAAAGTTTGCTTCTGCAACGCCCGCGCCGTCGAACCAGTCTCGACCAAACTCATCGCGACAGACTCCCCCAAGTTCGCCCCTACGGTGTTACAACTGCTGTCAAGTAGGACATGGTATAAAACAATGCAGGGCGGCTGCTTATTGCGATTCCTGCAGGGAATCCGGTCACCGGCGGGGAGATCGTCCCAAATGCCGGGAGAAGGGTGCACCGCCCCAGCGACGGGATGAGTGGTCCAAAGGATCTCGACCTCCCAGGAGGCCAAAGAAGAAGGGATACCCTGAGGGAACCCCCTCTTATATAACTAACCCTAACCCTAATCTATCGAACCAGGAAGTTCGAAATATTTTTACAGAATGTTTGACCGAGCTGGGATACACCAGATCACCAGCCTTAGAACTGGAAAGTCGGGAGACGACCAATCTGCCCGATGATTTTTTAGAGGACCTGCCGGCTCCAGGATTCCAGTAAGAGGACGAGCCGGGTTGCCCTCCCCAGGGGTAGCTATTCCGTTGTGGGAAAAACCAGGAGTTACTGCTCCACTTAAGGACCCCGAGGGCCCTGCACGGAATAATCCAGATACCACTGTAGAATCCTTTAAGTTCCCCTTTTCAGAAATCCCTTGCATTGAACCCGAGACCTATGAGTCTCGTCCCGCTTCACAGAGAATTGTGGCAAACTCTGTTGACGTTCCCACGTCATATGTTTGCACAATTAGTAATACGTTTGAAGATGCTGTTATTCCACTTCGCGTTCGAAGTGTAGATATGTTTGGTTTACTAGACACAGGTAGCAACGCTAACCTGATTAAACAGTCTAGTTTGAATAAAATTCCGGGAGTTTCCAAATTGGAACTTTTCCCGTCGAAGGTTGTTTTGAAGAACGTTAATGGAGGAACCATACCCTCCATGGGGCAAGTTAGACTTAAACTGAAACTCGGCAAGTTAGGCTTCAATGCCGATTGCGTAATCGTACAAGACTCTATGCACTTTCCTACCGACATTTTACTCGGTTATCCCTTCCTAAAAGGAAATGGTTGGGATCTTAAGTTTGAAACCAACGTTGTCCAAGTGCACGGACAACTTATTCCGTTAGTGAATACGGAGTCGAACCCAGAGGTTCGTTTTTCAACTGCTGTTGAAGCAGAGTTGAAGGTTTTTTCGGAAGATGTTCCCGATTTTGATGGAACCCTACAGGATTGTTGTAATCCTAGTAATGGAGGGATTCCATTTTTTCCGGCTTTGTCGCCGTGTGATGGTTTAGAGTCGGGTGAAAATCCCGTTGCACGCCAAGTCCGGCGTTCCTTGAAAGTTAGTTCAGAGTCTGTTCCAACCGATGAGTTTCAGTTGAGAGTTAAGGAAGAATTCGTTCTTGAGCCCAACCAACAGGTCTGCTTCCGCGTAATTGTTACCTTTAACGATGGTACTTACGTGGATCCTGCGACTTCAGTAGTCGTGGAGAATGTTCTTGAAAACCAAGTTCAACATTCAGGCTTAGTAATTGCACGCAGTCTGTGCACTAGCGAAGAGGCAACTATCCCTCTATTGTGCGCTAATGTTGGTTCCGAATCCATTACGTTACAACCTAATACGGTAATAGGCAAGGCCTATTTGGCCCAAGCTGAGCCTATTCGTATTTCTCACGACGTACGCAGGTGTACTCCTGGAGGCGTACCTCAGCAAACATTACGTGCTAATTACAAAGCATGTCTAGAGTCCGATCCCGCAAATTCTTTCCTTTGCAGCGACCCGGACTTGTTTGACCAATTATTGGACTTCTTGGTCGAACACGAAAGCATCATCGCACTCAAGGGTGATGCTTTGGGACGTTCAAACCTCGTCCCCTTTCATATTAATCTCGCGGATAACACAAAGCCCATCTACATTCCGCCATATCGCGTTCCGCACTCCCAGCAGTTGGTTGTTGAGGAACACGTGAAGGAGATGTTAGATTTGGATGTTATCCGACCGTCGGTTAGTCCTTGGTCTTCTCCGTTGATCCTGGTCAAGAAGAAGGACGGAACGTTAAGACCGTGCATCGACTACCGACGCCTGAATAAAGTGACCGTTCCAGACCGATTTCCGCTTCCCAACATGCAGGAGGTCATTCAATATGTTGGTAAAGCTAAATATTTTACCTCGCTGGATTTAGCTTCAGGGTACTGGCAGATGTCTCTGTCTCCAGAGTCACGGCCATGTACTGCGTTCACTACCAACCAGGGCCATTACGAGTGGAATGTTTTGCCATTCGGGTGCCGAAACGGTCCTGCGAATTTCTCTCGACTTATGAACATTGTGTTGTCCGGATTATTAGGGTCTCATGCCTTAGTCTATCTAGATGACATAGTGATCTATAGCGATACAGTCGAAGAACATTTCGTACGTCTTGCCAAAGTCTTCCAACGTCTTTCGAACGAGAATCTCAAACTAAAATTGACTAAGTGCCAATTTTTCCGATCCTCGCTTGTGTATTTAGGATTTCTTCTTGCCTCTGACGGAATCCGACCGGATCCCGCCAAACTTCAGGTTCTCCTAAATTACCCTGTTCCTCGAAACGTTGATGAAGTGCGAACCTTTATCGGGTTTGTAGGATTCTATCGCAATTTCATTCCTAGGTTTTCAGACATAGCCGCTCCTTTGACCAATTTGTTCAAAAAGAAGGCTACTTTTGAATGGAATTCTGAGCATCAGGAAGCCTTCACTGATCTCCGCGACAAACTCCTGCAAGAACCCATACTGCAGTTCCCGGATTTTGGTAAACCTTTTATAGTAGCCACGGACGCTTCTAACTACGGGTTAGGTGCCGTCCTACTCCAAGAAGTAGAAGGTACCGAACTACCTGTGGCTTATGCGAGTCGGTTACTATCCAAACCCGAACGTAACTATTCAGGGACTGAACGAGAAGCTTTAGCCATCGTATGGGCCCTGAAGAAGTTCAAGAATATTATCTACGGGTATAAAATAACAGTAAAAACGGACCACGCTCCGTTAACCTATATTTTCTAAAAAACTACCCGACGGGCGATTAGGTCGCTGGGCTCTTACCGTCCAGGACTTTAGCCCCGAATACGTTCACCGTCCCGGAAAACTCAACGTTCTCCCGGATTGTTTATCCCGAATAAATAAACCCGAAGAGGTCCGTGGAATTCATCGGATTGAGACTATTCCCAATTTCGATAGAGACACGCTCTTCGAGGCACAACGCAAGGACTCGTATATTCTAATTTGGTGCAGCAATTAAAAGCCCAACCAAATTCGGAACTTCACCAGTTGTATGCTTTCCAGGATCAAATTTTGAATTATCAAATTTCTCCTGGGCAATACGTGGTAGAAGTTCCCGAGAGTCTTCAAGACGTGGCAATCAAACTTTGCCACGACAGCGTTTGTGCTGGGCATCCCGGAATTGAACGAACCCTAAAGTTGGTCCAAGCGCGTTACCATTTCCCACTCACGCGCACCAAGGTAACAGAACATTGCAAGGCATGCTCGGCATGTGCCAGGCATAAAGGAGCGCGTCCGCCCACCGCGCATATGCATGCGTACCCCGTTCCTGTTAGACCTTGGGAGCGCGTAGGAATGGACGTGATGGGCCCCTTTATCCAAAGTCGAAATGGAAACAAATACGTTGTCGTTTTCACCGACCATTTTACCAGGTATAATGAAATTGTACCTGTGCCTGCCCATACATCGGAGATAATTGCCAAGTGTTTACTCGAACGAGTAATTCAACGGCACAACACGCCGGTCGTGTTGCTCTCGGACAACGCTCGGGAATTTACCTCCGCGATGTTCGTAGAGTTATGCAAACGTCTCCACATCCAAAAGGTACAAATAACACCGTACCATCCGGCAGCAAATGGTCTGGTTGAGAGGCAGAACGAAAAGATCCTTAACGTCCTACGACATCTCGTGGACGCGGACCAACGTAATTGGGACGAGTGCATCTCCATGGTGCAGTGGACTGTTAACAACAACCACAGTCAACTCATCGGGGACACCCCTCATTTTAGATTGTATCATTACGATGCAAGATTTCCTTTCGACCTCCCAAACGACTCCACCGAAGAGGGATTTGACCTACAGGAGCCTCAACGCTATGCGGACGACCTGGCTCGCCATTCGTTTCAGGTTTTCGAAGATACACGACGATGTCTCAACCATGAGACCGACCGAATGGTCCACTACCAACACAAGCGGTACCCTAAGCAACGGACCGTAATACCTGGAAACCGTTGCTGGTTGGCAGGTACGAAGCCTCCGGGCCTCAGTCGAAAACTCTGTCCAAAATGGGTAGGGCCATATCGCGTCCTCGAAGACCTGGGGCATAACACCTTCACCATCCAACACTTACAAACCTAAAGAAAAAGGTTGTTCATGCCAACCAAATTAAGGTTACGAATGAGGATCCGAATCCCCCTCAACCGAAGTCGTCCCGACAACAAGGGGATACAACCCAACCCCGCGTTACCACTACCGAAACCGAGAAGTCGGACGAGTGGGAAAACTACCTAAGGCCCCCTCGGACTACCCTGTCCGTACAGCCTGAGGAAGCTATCCTTGAACCTGAAAATGAACTGGAGCCACTCCCTGCTGCTCCTTCCTCACCTTTGGAAGAAGCCCCGGAGACAACTCCAAACTTTAAAATTCTACCGGAGGGCCCCGCAGCCAGTGAGGCCCCCCGACTCACCAACCACCCTCACCTATCGACGACCTTAAAACAGACCCTACAGTGACGTATCGATTTCGACCACAGGAGTCGTCGCAAGGCACGTGGACTCGCTCCCAAGCGCGAATACCCGAGTCACTAGAACACACACATAGCCCTTTACTCGAGCTAAGCTCCGACCCCGTACCCACACTCCACTCCGTCCCTAAGACACCTACACAAGACAAGACACCTCCACAAAGCCCCTCCCTACCACCGAAAACACTCCTGCTGCCATCGACTCGGCCTGCTCCAACTGCGCGAGTACCCGAGTCCCTAGCCACTACTTCAGCGACTCATCCACCTCACCCCCTTCGTCCCCCGGACCGACCTTCGGTCAAACCCAAGGTGAGACCCAAATTCCCTTCCTGGAGAACTTCTCGGAAGTAACCGCTAACACACCCAAAATTATTAATAATGTTAACTTCGGCCACTATGCGTACCTTTGTCTCCATTCTCTATCATTATTGTTATACCCTTCTTCGATGCTCAAATATACAACGCTTATCCTTGTCACCCCTTTTTCCCACAGTTTACTCTATGAGGGAAAACGTGACCCGTTTCATCTTACACACAGAACACCCATACTTTTTCCTTTCCAAAACCTACCAACAGTACACCCGGTTTACCACCCGCGACATTACTCACTGTAGAACACCTTTGTCAACCAAATTCCAAATAAGTTCCGATCTCCTCCTGTCCATCCCCCAAAAACGTGAAGCAACCCTGGATTGCCCGAACAACCGTAGTATGATACAATTGGATCCAGTTAGTAGAATCCCCTCCGGTTGTTCTATTATTACCTCTAGCTTTATATCCACAAACCCCAGAGTACGCTCCCTTAACAACACGCCTCGTCTTGTACACCCTATGGCTCACCTCCCACCAATTCCTCTCTTCAACCTTCCTCTTGCCTCTGTAACTCTTGTACCTTCCTTTAACTATCCCCCTTGGGATCAGCAATTGGATCGTATCACCGAAACCCTCCAAGAACGGTCTCATGTCTTATCCCACGTTCAGCCCCTCACCTACGTCAACGCCGCCGCTGTCTTACTAATACTAATAATTATATTCATCTTCCTTGCTTTCCGCCCGTGTCGACGACTGAAGTGGAATGCCCCTACTTCGGAGCCCTCACCTTCGGAAGAAGCCCCGGACGGTCTGCCCCAATCTTCGGCCCCCCGTTAGCTGTCACTACACCGAGAAATCCAAATTTTAATTAGTTAGCTAGCATGTACATATTAGTTTTTGTTTCTGCTTAAAACTGTTGACCGTATTATTTTTTTTGTTTAATTGTTACTTTTGCAGAAGGGGAGGTAGTGTCCCGTAGTGTAAATCCTTACGGTACAAAAGAGTTCGTCTCCGACGAATTGCATTCTAAACCTTGAACCCAAAATTCCTTTGTTCTGACATCACAGAGTGTGCATTCTTTCATACGCGGAGAAATCCAATGTAATCCGTATAAATCCACATAAATCCCATTAATCCAATGTAATCCGTATAAATCCCAGTAATCCAAATCTAATCCACATAAATCCCAGTAATCCAAATCTAAATTGTTAGATGCGAGGTGCATATGAAAATATGCACATCGCATGAATTCTTCGATCCCTCCGCGTCTCTATTATTGTCAGCATCACGTGATGCAAGGCAAGCGTCTATAAACACCTCAGTTTTTATATTTTTTATTATTAAATTTTCCTAAAAAACCTGATCTATTCCCATAGATAAAGCATAATTGTGTCAACCTATAGCCCACCAGATTTCCCCTAGCTCGACCTACTCGCATACCAAATTTCAGCTCTCCCTAACCCCTATTTCTCTTTTCCAAAGAATCACGCAAAAGTGATTCTCTCGATTATGAAATTCATTTGCGCCCTGTAAATTCCTTCCAAATCAGTTCCCTTTTGTATAGGTTCGACCCTCCTTCCAGGCCGCCCCTCTGGCGCCTCTCGATCCTATAATTATGCTTTACTATCAAAAGAAAAATGTAAATTCCGCGAAAACTATTTCGATCATGATTGGTTCGCCCCCGGAACTCTCCCGAAGTTCCATCTCCCAATCGAGGCAGTCAATTAAAGTCGCCTCCGCTTAAATTCGAATATAAGAAACTATTATAGGCGCTTGCTGTTAGGCTCCGCCCGTAAGAGGGTGACCCTTAGTTTACCTCGTCTCCGCCTACCCGAGGTTATAAAAACCCCGAGAGCGTCGGAAACGAGGTTCTTTGCTTTCTGACAATCTTCATACCACGTAAACTCTGTGACTAAATTCTGTAATTATTTCTGCAGTGGCACTACCCCTCCGGATCAATTTAGCTTCCATTTGATAATGGAACTTAACTTCAGATATATATAAAAATTGTACATTGAGCTTTAGTCAACTTGTTCAAAGTTAATTTACTAATTAATTTAATTTAATTAATTTAATTTCATTTCATTAATTAAATATTATTTTACTATAAAAAGAATTCTGTATTCAAAGTGAATTATTAAAAGACTCTGTTAAATTGAGTTAGTCGTTTCCATTCACCGCACCAACTTTACAACCAATTGAGGTAAGAGTGGTCAGTGACTTCCACACACATTGTTGACAAGGCGCGAGCGCCGAGTGCATCCACTGGTAACCCGAGAGTGACGTGTCTATTATCCTTCGGATATAATTCCGACTCCAACCAAGGGGACCAACCCTGGTATTCATCGTCCTTAGTCGTCTAAAACATATCGAGGGCCCTTTTAGGGACGTACCCCTCGACAATTGATTACTTCTGTATACTAAGCCTGACCAAATGTTGCGCTACGCTTTGCCATTTTACAAATATATATACCTGGTGTCCCCCCAAAATGGCCCTATTTCTTTATAAGTGTTCTAAGCTAAAAATAAAAAAGGAATCTAGACACAAAGACAAACGCAATAGGTACGTAAAACATAGGATTTATTAACTTTAAGTAAACAATATGTTCAGTGTAATCGCCATTTTTTTGTAGCACAATATTCAACCTGACACAAATGTTCACATAATTTTTGGAAATAGCACAACTGGGATGTTGTTGGTTATCTATGAGGTAAAGACTTTGGTCGTAAGGTCTTCAAGTGTTTTAGGCTTGGCAGAATAGATCCTATCTTTTATGTAGCCCCACTAAAAAAAAGGCAGGGGGTGAGATCAGGTGAGTATGGATGCCATTCTGGATCTTTTCCGTTTGGGAGCTAGCAGCGAATTTTAATGAAAATCGGTATACTAATGTAGTTTTGGTCACTGATTTAAAAAATAACTCTTTTTTTGGAGAAATGAAAAACAAACATGTTAGAGCACTTTAAATAATTAATGTGTTTTTAACGAAGATATCATGACTTAACCTAACCAATCGCCAAGGGCGTACAGTTGACCTAACCGGGCATTCAATTGCCCTAACCGGGCATTCAATTGACCTAACTGAGCATTAATTCTTGATTTTTTTTCTGCTACTTTTACAGATCTGCCGGGATCCTTCAAAAAACGTATTCTTCGTAAAGTTGCACTTTTTAAAAACCGTTTGACCGACGCTTTTGGCAACGAAAGAACTGGGTATTTTTATCAAAGGAACACACTTTCCCACGCTTAGAGCGCTTTTTCATAAACAGTAGCAGTTTGTGACTCTGGTTAAATTTAACACAATCCTCTGTAACTAGTTTAAGCTAGTTAAAACATATTAATTATTTAAAGTGCTCTAACATGTTTTTTTTTCATTTCTCCAAAAAAAGAGTTGTTTTGAAATCAGTGACCAAAACTACATTAGCATACCGATTTTCATTAAAATTCGCTGCTAGCCCCCAAACGGAAAAGACCTGCCATACCACAATTACACAACAATAATAGGGAAAATAAATTCACACCTACTTTTATGATCTATTTCTTATATTAGGCCTACGTAAAATTAATTCAACTTATTCAAGTAAATATTACAGGTAGTTTTTCATGTAATTTATTCACTTTTTTTAATTGTACCGAATATTTCAGTATTCACCAATTTAGACGATTAATTTTATAGAGTTTTTATAATAAAACTATTTAATTCAACAATTTGGGCCTATTTACTTGCTAACTGAATAATGTAGGCCTATAGCATTTACAAAACTATTGTTTCTCTTGTTCCTTTGAAAATCTACAAGAGCTTACCTTACGACTCCACCGTGATTGTCTGATGGTGGCAATGCCCTCCTACATTCTAACTAATGAAAACTACGGAGATATTTTGGGAATAAATACGAATCCCACCGCTGCTACCAGTGAAGGGTTCTATCCATTCATTAATTTTGACTATCAATCGTTCAGATCTGTGAAATAATAATAAGGACTTTACTCGGGTTATATGAATACAGAATTGGTAGCGATAGCCCACTGATTCACACCTGAGCTAGGTTAAGTCTATCAGCATACGGGGGTGAGTTGTATTATTTCGGCTTAAGGACAGCACCTACGGCAAGCTCATCTGATACGAGAGTAGGCCTTGAGTATACAGGATGTTAACCACGGTCCTCTTTCAGGCTTGGGCTTACCTTTCTCTAAACACCGATTTGACTTATATTACTGATAACCAGAATTTACCACAACCACTGGGAACGATACAACTACACTTCAGGTTAGCTCCTTCATGACGGCGCTGCTACTCGCTAGTCTCAACATATTTGTTTGTAAAATATCACTACTCCACTTATGGGTATACATTGTGTCATACAGGACCTAATTGAGAAGCATACAGAGAAAGAAGACGACGACGCTATAGAAGCAATAAATGTTAACTCAAAGTACTTCTATAATTTTGCAAAAAAGAAGTCGAAAAATCACGCCACTATCGGACCTTTGAAAAATAAAGACAATGCTTTATCTGATGATCTAACAGGAATATCTGAAATATTAAGAGTTCAATATGAATCATCTTTCAGTATCCCCAAAACTGTTAAACTGATATGCGATAGAAACGCGTTCTCTCAAGAAGAACTAGAAGGGAAAAGTATAACAGACTTCGACTTTACAACGAATGATATTACACAAGCTCTTGGGAAGCTAAATGCACATTCAGCGGTAGGACCGGACAAATGGAATGCCACACTGATCAAAAACTGCAAGAATGCAATCGCTAAGCGCCTATATTGGATATAGAGACGATCATTCGACACGGGAGAAATACCGAGCATCCTGAAGAGAGCGAAGAGGCATCACGAATCGGTCTCCAAATAAATTAAACTATCAGTAGTACTACGACCCTCGCGAAACCTCGATTGCAACGTGTGGAAGAAAGTAGTCTTCAAAAAATAGGTGAGTCGGAAGTAGATCATTCTTTCCATAATCTTACACACAACACAAGTAAGTGAGATCGGGCGGTAATTAGACGGACTTAACCTATCTTTATTCTGCTTGGCAAACATCAACATAAGGGCCCGGATCCACTGTTGAGGGAATACGCGCTTAATTCAGACACAATTATAAAAATCTAAAAGAAACTGTCTTCCCGACAGAGAAAGATTCTTGAGTATCATATATGGAATCTCATCAGGACCGGGAGAAGAATTCTTGTAAAGACATCATTTTGCGGTGCGGAATCATTCTCAGGGGTTCTGTCCTGTCACCCACTTTTCATTTTAGTTATCACTGATCTATTAAGTCACACTTCCTGTTCTATCCACTCCTATGCCGATGCTTCGCAAAGCGTCCTTCTCACAGTCACTCCATGATTCGCATAGGACGGCTATGGTACACTTGACTCCATCTGTCTACTCGTCACAATCTTTCACACGACTATCCCCTTACCTTCAACAACACACAACTCAATCCTTCTTCTTCTCTTAACATTGTTGGCGTTTCCTTTTCTCGTGATCTTTCCTGGAAAGATCACATATACTTTCTTTCTAAAACAGCTTCTAAGAGGTTAGGTGTGCTGTGCCGCTTCCGCAGTTTCTTCACCCCCACTCAGTTGCTGCTATCTATACAGGGGTCTTGTCCGCTCCTGTACGGAGTATGCTTCTCATGTATGGGATGGCTCAACCCACACAGCCGTACTAGACCAGGTGGAATCAAAGGCTTTTCGTCTCATCAATTCCCCGCCTCTTACTCACTGTCTTCAATCTTTCTCTCTTCGCCGCAATGTTGCCACACTCTCTCTTTACTATCGCAATAATAACGGACATTGCTCTTCTGAACTCTCTAACTGCATGCCTCCTCCTTTAAGGAGAGCACGCAGTACCAGACTTTCTACACATTCTCATTCCTTTTATGCCCAACTCTCTAACGCAAGGATTAATCGGTATTTTCAATCTTTCATCTACTCAACCAGTGAACTCTGAAACAATCTTCCTCAATCCATCTTTATCCCATGTCAATGAAATCTAATCTTTCAAACGCAGTGTCTAGGCATTTTGAAAACTCTGGACCTTGATTTTGGCTCTCTTCTTCTATGGGGTGAGCGTTTTTGCGGGCATTCACCCTTGGCCCCTCTTTCCTGCATAAAGAAATATATATATATATATATATATGTGTTGGCGCTCATAAGTATTCGTACAGAGAAATATTTCGGTTATATTCTTCTTTATCTTCTTACCATGTATAGGATAGTAAAGAAAAGTTTACAGTTCATTCGGAAAAATTTAACAAATAATAGAATTAGTTTAGCTGCAACATGCAATGTAAAACATCAAGAATTTTAAGAAAATAAAAAAAAATGTTAAAATGCAAAAGTTTTCATACACTTGTTTACAAAATTATTTAATACTTTCTATATCCACATTTTGCTTGAATGACTTTATTGATTCGGTTTGGGTAGTTTTTAAAAAATTTTCAACATCTCTCAGTAGAAATTTGAGACCATTTTTCTAAAGAAAAATTTTGCAATTCATTTAGATTCGAAAGGTTTCTCTTGTGACTAGGGCCACTCGAGAATCTTGAAATTCTAGATGGGCGTTCTGAAATCTTGCAAGGTTGTCCACACCTTGGTAGAATTTTGATTGTTCCAAAGCCTTTCCATTGTTTTATAGCTGCAGCAACCGTCGTAAATGGAATTCGAAGTTATTCTCCAATTTTTCTATAACTAACTCTTTCCAGACTCGTGTGTAGCAATAACAGATCTCTTAATATCTGCATACAGCTAGTAGTATGACCTAAAAATGTTCGAGTGCAAATCAATTACAATGTTGATCAAATGTTGCAAGGAGGGGTTGGCCCCTGTGGGGGAGGGCGTTGCAAGCAAGGGGGAGGGTTTTAGCACCTAAGCTGCATGAAGGGGGAGAGGGGGTTGAAGGGGGGCCCGGCAGATTGACCGCCCCACCCCAAAAGGGGTAACCCAACCTGACCTAGGAAGGTAACATGAGAGAGAGGAGAGAGAAGATCTTTTCGCAGGCATGCTCATGCTGGAGTGAGGCCCACAAAAAAAATTCCTCCTCGCCTTCTTTTATGAAACAAACATTCCCTGACGAGATGTTGAGTAGCAAAAAGTTCATGGTACTTTTTACGCAGCGTTCCGGCGCGTTCAGTCGTGTTCGCGGCCCCGTTAGTTTATCTTTCTAGCTGCAGTGGAGCAACATTCCTGCACATCAGACTAATATTTTATATACTAACTTTACTTTTGTTGAGTTTGAACGACGGTTCAGGATCGACCTGCGGTCGACCCCTATATATATATATATATATACACACACACACACACATATATATATATATATATATATATATATATATATATACATATATTATATACACACATATATATACTATTATACTACTTTACAGGAAGAGGTTAAAAATCAAAATAGTAGAGTCGCCTTACGACTACAGAGTTTGACATTCAATTTTGAGCCTTATAGCCTTAAACAATAGAGACTGAACAGAAGAAAACATAAAGCAAATATTTGAAAAAGGGTTTTATCGACAGAAATAGACTTGTACGAGAGGATGTACGGGTCTCAAAACATACAGCAACTTATGTTGTGTTCTCGGAGCCTGTTTTATCGTATAACTAAGCGAATACGTTTCTTTCTTCAGGTCAAATATAGATGTTACGAAATGAGTATATATATATATGTATTTTTTTTCAATTAATGTCATGTAAATTCAACTATTAAACACACACACACACACACACACACACACACACACACATATATATATATTATATATATATATATAAAATCAAAGCTCAAAAAAGATCAGAAATTATTCACTTTGTCTGCATAGAGATTTTAACCAAAGGTCTCGACAATTTAAAACCGGATACAGTATTTATTTCGGGGAAATAAGTTGTCCAAAACATCTGTTGTTTCCGTCGTCCTGAACCAGATTTATCGCACAGAAAACATATCTATAAACTTCATCGCTAAATAGTCATTTTCAAAATATATTTCTAAAAAAAATTTTCGGAAAATATTCGAAACATGAAGACACAATCGATTTAACTAAGAACGATGGAGTTTTCAGATACGCATTGGCGCCAGAAGAACGCATTGAACCCCTGTATCGGGGAACTGTCACGATAAGAAATCTCGTACTAATGACAAATGTTCTCTCTCTCTCTCTCTCTCTCTCTCTCTCTCTCTCTCTCTATATATATATATATATATATATATATATATATATATATATATATATATAATTAGGGGGGTCGATAAATAAAAAAATCGAGTTTCCCCAATTCCACAGTATGCACATAATTGGAAATGATGATCTCAACATCTTGTAAAAAAAATGAGTATATGCGACCTCCCTTACCCCTTCCATAGCATCCCCCCATTTTACTCTCTCCACAGATATAATCCCCAAATGTGACAATCATGCATTATATTAAGTCTTATTAAGTAGATTAGATTAATTTGGATAGATTATTTAGATAGAGTTTTAGATAGATTGAATAGATTACATAGATTAATTTAGATAGATTAGATGAATTATATAAATTATTGTCACGTTTTTTTGTTTAGTTTCAGATTGTTATTTTCAGATTGTTTATGATTGAATGAGTTATGATTTAATTCCGAATGAGTTATATTAAATTCAGATTGAATGATTCAATTGCTAGAATTTAACAATTAGTTTCTTGTTATTAATGCTACTAGGCCTAAATAAGTGAAATCATGGCGACAAGAAGCAAAACGCACAATTCAACATTTGGTCACACTGCAGAATTTCCACCTTCAATGACTCCTTCAAAGGGTGACGTATTTAGGCATTATTTATTGGTAAGAAAACGAGAAGAACTGATTTCGAAAGGTTCTAGAACAGCAAAAGAATGTTACAGAATTGTCACTAAAGATGTGGAAGCCATTTGGGAGAAGTTTTCCTTTCCACATATAGGATTTGAAGGAATAGCTATAAAAGATGAACGATTGATAGAATCTGCAGCAAAGCTAAATAAAGTAACATTAAAACAAAGAAACAACAGTTTTCAGCAGAAGGTGGAGACATTCGATGAAATGTTTGATATTTGCACTTGTACTTGTTACGATAAAAAAATCAGTCGAACGGATTGCAGATGTGATATTAGAGTTCCAATGATTGAGTGGGAGTCTTTTGTGGGGCAGAAACAAAGAAAAAACCAACTAGGACCAATCGACAGAGTAACGACTTCCGTAAGAAAAAGGACTCACGATAGAGTTAAAGGATTAGAAAGAAGAGTCAAGATAAGCCTAGATATGAATGTCGCCTGAACCAGCAAACTGGACCCTTTACATATTATGGAAGATGAGAGCATGGAAATTGATAATGACAGCGACGATATTGACTTTGTTCCGGATTTTGAGCTGAAAGAAAACCATCAGAACAGAATTATTTATGATAACTTAACAATAACAGCAGATAGATACCGTGTAAGTTACAGAGCTACTGCAGCTATAGTAAATGCAGCTTTGAAGGATATGGGAATATTAGACGAAACCAATATGTTGGATAGGAAAAAAGTGGAAAGAGAAAGAATACGTGTGGGTAAAAAGAACATAATCAAAGTGAAATCAGAGAACACACAGATTGAAGGCATCGGATTTGATGGTAGAAAAGATCAAACTAAGACAAAGAAGGGAATGGAGTACGAAGAACATTATGTAATAGTCAAAGAACCTGGTGATGTTTACATGGATCATATAGTTCCAGATAACGGAACTGCTTGTTGTATTGCAGATGAAATAATAACTTTTATAGTTGATTCTAATAGCAAAGAATCCCTCAAAGCTTTGCTATGCGATGGCACCCCAGTGAACACTGGCAGGATTGGCGGAGTGCTAAAATTGATTGAATTATATCTGGACAGGCCAGTACAATGGCTGATTTGCCTTTTGCATGCAAACGAACTGCCCTTCAGGCACGTATTTGAAGCAATTGATGGAAAAACTTCGGGACCAAACACCTTCAAAGGTTCTCTTGGAAATAAACTCCGAGAGGATTTGACCAAACTGGATATAGTTGATTATACCCCTGTAGAGGGCAACATTAAAGAAGTTTCGGCCGATATTGTTAAAAGTTTCAGCAGTGACCAAAAATATATGTATGAAATGTGCATTGGCATACAATCTGGACGCATCTCACAAGCGTTAGCCACCAGATCCCCAGATGCCCTCCATCATGCAAATGGCTAACACGAGCAAACAGGATCCTGCGCTTATATGTCTCTACACGGAATCCAGACAAAAACATCCAATACCTAGTAAAAATTATAATGCTGGTTTACGCTCCAGGCTGGTTTTGGATAAAGTCTCATCCAAAGGCAAATGAGGGAGCATCTAATTTTTGGTATATCATGCACTTGCTTAAAGGCTTAGATAAAAAGCATTGGATGATTATGGAGCGTGTCCTCAGAAATAACGCCTATTTTGCCCACCCAGAGAATATCTTACTCCCAATTATAACAGACACAAGAAGAGAGGTCAGAGAGCTGGCTCTTCAGCGCATCATTCGAGCAAGAACTAGGAGCACCAATGCGAGAAATTTTGAGCTGCCAAAAACACTGAACTTTGAAGCAGACGATTATCCTAACATGATCGACCTGGACAACGAAACCATCACCCCTCCACCTATTTTACAGAATTTGACAAATGATGACCTTCTTAAAGTTCGAAATGAACCACTTCAGCTTATTCCTTTTCCCTGTCCCAGCCAGGGAGTAGAACATGCTGTAAATGTGGTAACAGAAACATCACAAGATAGAATTGGTTACGAAAACAGACATAAATTTATTTTGAATGTACTGGAGTCGAGAAAAAAGCTACCTGTGTTCCAATGGAAAGGCCAGTGGTGTCAGTAATTTACGATTTTAAATTTCTTAAGGTGAATATTTTGGTTTTAATATGCTTCAATTAAATTTCTTAAGGTGAATATTTTGATTTTAGTATGCTTCAATTGATTCTTTAAGTAATATACGGAGAAAGATTTCTTATATATAATATATATATATATATATATATATATATATATTATATATATATATATATATATACTGTATATATATATATATATAACTTTACTTATATCATTATTTACTTTAATCTTTGTCATTTATTAGGTTTTTTATTCAAAGAATTGGTTTCAATTTCATTTCCATTTAAAAAAACGGGGGGCATATACAACGGGTAGGGGGGGACGCATAGCGGTGTAATTACAGTATGTTGTTTAGGGGCCCAAAGGAAACTCCGAACAGTGTGTAGAATAAGAATACAAAATTTCGACCCCTCCTAATATATATATATAAATATATATATATATATATATATATATATTCAGGAGATATTACTATTATTAATTCGAGGTAGTGGTAATGCTGTATCTACCATACCCCCTACAAACGGTGCAATTCCCTGAAAATCAAAAACTTTTAGGAGAGATGCGACGAAACAAAGCTTTTCAGTTAATCCTAAATAAACTTATATTACTATTATTATGAATTATGGCGGTGAATTATGAAAATGTATAACCAACTAATTTATAACAATTAGAATGTATGTGCACAAAATAGGGACGTAGGCACTTAAAGGGTGAAAATAATAATAATAAAATAATAATAATAATAACAATAATAATAATAATAAACCGAATTAGTATTTTTATAATATAATTTAATTATTAAATCTTACTATCGCTAATATTTAACATTTGGTGAGTGGATGCTCAATAAACTTTTTCTTTTTTATATAAAAGTGGGAAACTGATAAATTTTTAAGTCCAGTTTTCGATTTCAGTTTAAGTTTGCAAAAATATCGATTTCAGTTTCGATTTAAGTTTTTAAGTTTTTTCGATTTGAGTTTATTTTTCGATTCAAGGTTTATATTTTTGGTTCGATTGAATTCATATTTCGATTCCAGTTTTTTTCAGATTTCTTTAAGAATTTCTTTGTAGTATTTATATTATTTTATGGGAGGCCTATCTATTGTCAAATTCAGATTTAATTTTATATTTGTATTTACAAGGTGATTAGAGGAACATTCTAAATGATAAATATTTGGAGAAATACCAAGGAGATTAGAGTAACATTCCAAAAGATTAACATTTGAGTTGAAGTTTGGTCATTCATTCCCACGGATTATCTAACTCACTTATGTAGATGTAGATAGTATAGCTATTATCGAACTGAAAAATGTAATGGTCAGAAGAAACTGAAGGCGTCCTTACCAGGTGATTAAATTTAGGTCAACGAAAGGAGCACAGTCATTATTGAAAAAGTATTTTGATATGGAATAAATATTTTCCTCCCTAATTCTTTTTCTTTCATTTTAAAACCATTGTCTCTAGTACTTTCATCTGGGTTATTTTCTCCATCGAATAAAAGGATAAATGGATATTTTAAATCTATACAAATGTTAAGTTGCAAAAAAAGGAAAATAATTCACGTTATTTATATTTTTTTGCAACCCAAATGCTCCTCAAAACTGAAACGTAAAACTGTTATTTTTAATCTATTCAAACTCGGATTAAAGTTGTTTTTGATTATTTTTCAATTTCAGTTCGAATTTCGATTTTAGTTGCCAGAATTTTTTTCAGTTCGAGTTTTTTTATTTCAGTTCATAAAATAATATCGGTTTTATCAGTTTATCGGTTCCAATTCGATTCAGTTTCCCATCCTTGATATATATATATATATATATATAATGTTCTACCACGCTGAAAACGTCTGCTTGTGGCTCCGCCTCGATTACTGCATTATTTTTAGTATAATTTAAAACCGGCTTTCAGGATCATATTAAATCTTACTGTTGAAGATGTGTAGAAATAATGATACAGAAATATTTAATTGATCAAAATGTATACATATTTTTAATTCACCAGGCATTCATTACCTGCGACTGAGTGTACGGTCTTGGAATACTGTGGTGTATTAGATCAAAGCCTCCAACCTTAATTGTGTCAGGCCATTCCTTTTTAGTTAATTGTTTTTTAATTAAAATAATTATGTTGAGTGCCTACACATTAAATTTTTAAAAATCTGAGGAGTGCTTAGACCGATTTTGGTAATAACACGCCCACAAAAATCTGAGGTGTGCTTAAGCCAATATTGATAAAGACAGGCAGACAAAGGCCGACAAAGGTCTTCCAATCAGAAAGCCGCGAGCTGGCGATTGGCCTTTCGAGTTCAGGTCTACGGCACTCGAAATGTATACATTTTGATCAATTAAATATTTCTGTATAAAAAGAGGTCCACTTTCATCTCGAAACCATATTAGGTGATATTTTCCAGTGAATAATCACGCGTTGCTAGCCGTAATGAATACAGAGAGTGCATCAGATCTCTTTTCTTCACCATGCGTACACGAAGTTGGAGACGATATGTAAGTTACATTCGCGAAGTCAATTGAGTATATACACATATTTATTTATATACAGTATATATATATATATGGTGGAGTGATTTATCTGATATTCTGTAGGGCTGAAGCCACTACACTGATCTTCGCAGCTTCTGACTGGGAAGGATTAATTTCATCACAAGAAGTGGCAAACATTTGTGAAGTTGAACAGAGACAATGAATGTCACATGCACGAAATGTAAGTAGAAAAATTATATCCCAGTATTTAAGCCAAAGCTTTTTTTTATAACACGCTCTCTCTCTCTCTCTTTATATATATATATATATATGATAAGAGTGAACATTGCTTATATTTGTCGCATAAATTAGACATTTTAAAGTAGTCACATTATAATTTAAAGTCTAATATTTAATAAAATTATGAAATGTGATTTAAACTGATTACCTCTCGATATATATATATATATATATATATATATAATATATATATATATATAATTATATATTATATATATATATATATATATATATATATATATATATATATATATATATATATATATATATCATGTGTATTTCAACTCGGTGTTTAATATGGTCTTACATAATATCGTTCAAGAAACCTTATTAGTACTGATACCACATTAAAACTCTAGGCTATCAAAAAACCCTATTGTGTAGTTTATCTTCTTCTGAAGCGTAATTTGTACTATAGGTTTGCGCCACTGTGCAATTTGTTAAATGAATAGAGGAGTAGAATGCTTATACGAGAACTCATTTTGAAGTGCAATATTGTTCATCGTTTTTCTCTTACAGGGCATTCAAAATTTCTACTTTTACGTATTAAATTAGATCATAATTCAGAGGCCTGGAAACTTTCTACAGAAAAATATATGAACTGACCATAAAATAAATTAAAAATTTGTAAGTAGAAAAATTATATCTCCGTATTTCAGCCAAAGCATATTTTATAACTTCTTTTTTCCTCTCTCTCTCTCTCTCCAAATATATATATATATATATATGTATCATAAGAATGAACATTGCTTATAGTTGGAGGATAAATTAGACATTTTAAAGTAGTCACATTATAATTTAAAGTCTAATCTTTACTAAAATTATGAACTATGATTTATACGGATTAACTTTCTCTGTCATATATATATATATATATATATATATATATATATATATATATAGAGCATGTATATTTCAACTCGGTGTTTAATATGGTCTTACATTACATCGTTCAAGAAACTTGGAGAAGAATACTTGTACAAAAACTCATTTTGACGTGCAATATTCTTCAGCGTTTTTCTCTTAAAGGGGCATTCAAAATTTCTACTTTTACATATTAAATTATATCATTATTCAGAGGCCTGGAAACTTTCTTCAGAAAAATATATGAACTGACCATCAAATAAATAAAAAATTTGTCTACATCAGTACTTTTTTTTCTTAAAGGAGCTTGGTAGAGCTGGATCGTGTTGTAGAAACGTTTCGTAATAGCTTTGAAGAAACTCAAATCGTCGATGCTGATTTGAATACGGATTTAGAAGTTTTACTGGACACTTGATCCAACGATTGCCTCGTCGTCAAATAAGTGATAAGTTTTTTCTTTTTTCTTGTGTGTGTATCGGGTAAGAATATGCCTTGCATTTTCGACATTTATTAAATGATAAAACTATGAGGATTGTTTTATAAATTAACACATAATAGCGTTTACTGTATACAACACATTTTTACGTTATATAGCTTCCAATGTTTCTCACACATATAGGAGTGACATTGATCTCATTTTTATCCAACTTAAATTAGTTACAGAATTAGCATCCATTACATTTTAAATAAGCTACAGAACATAAGCCTCGTCCTTAAATGTTACACTAACTAATATTATTAGGGTACATTTTATAATTTTACACAGTGTAGTCCTTTAAACTATACTCTGCATATTGTTACAATAATTAATTGATGAAGTTACAATTATATATATATATATATATATACGCATAAAACTGCACATAATACACCGAGTGCATATAAACGGGAACCGGTTTTTTATCTGGTGCATACAGCTCATTATTTCGCTCGGTGTCACACAAATCGAATGATTTTAAAAAATTTGTAAATTCGTAACCGCGGGCCATATGCATGAGAAAGGATAGGCTGTACATGCCACATACATTGTTGTAGTAGCTCTGGAATCGGTTTGATTCCAGACTATTTGGGGAATTTGCAATTGATCGAGAAATTTTACAATAATAGCATCATTCCAAGGATGTTCACCCAGTGAATTAAAATAGTACAGTCGTTCCCTATTTTTAAAATAAATGGCTATCCAATGAATCCCTTCTTCGCTACTAACATCTGTATTTAGAATAAGTGCGCCGAAATGTCTCGTTGTTGGAAGGTTTAGCGTTTCATTCTTCGCAAACACGCCGATAAATTTGGAGCGTGTGAAACGGTCACTATTCATTACTCTCTGGAGTGTGATCGTATACATTTTTAAAAGTCTGTGACTACACCGCTAAACCTATCAATTTCTATTAGGGCTTACGATTCGAGGTAAACTAGTACACTAAATAGGCACGTCTAGCGGCTTGTCGAACTCCAATCTGACTGATATGTTTCCACTCTGCGGTGGAGTTATGTGCATATATAAACTCGCAGATAAGTCTGGCGAGATGTCATATGGGTAAAGGTTCACCCGCTCGACGAATTCCTTCTGTGTTACGCCGATTCCTAATTCGTTACAAGTACCGGCAATATGTGCAAGATTGCTATAAGCTCTCGAGCAAAGCGGGAACTCGTCATCTGTAGAATAATTCGTTTCCAATGTCCCGCCTAAAGCGACTCCATTAATGTACAGGATTATATTTTTAAGGCCGAAATTTTCGAAATTAAATGCGGTCTCTTTATATTTTCAATTCACAGAAGCGTGTTCCTGATTCCAATTAATGACCTTTTAAGTAGAGCTCCAAGAGCAACATTTTCTATCTGCCTCGATGTTAGCCCAGAGGGCACCGTATATTGTTTGGGCTGGACTCTATTAATTGGGTATTTTACTGTGGTGTGTAGTAAAATTTTTCAACTTCTATTTGTTTAGCAGAGCTTAAGTTCACTCGAGGCACGTGGAGATATGTTTCCATAATATGAATAACCACAGTTTCGAGCTCTTTTGTTGGTCAGCTCCCAGATTTAAACAAATCTCAGGGCTCGTACGAGTGAGCTTTATTTTCATATCGACCCCATTCACAAGCAGCTTCTCCCGGAATATGAAGTCTGTCTGTAGGCGCCTGAAGCAATTATATATCTTCTTTTTAGAATTTTTAAATTTGGCCCTTATACTACGTTCATCTTTAGCTTGATAATAGACTTCGGCAGTTAAAGAGGTATCCTTCACTTCTTTTGAAAAGTTAAGGACATTTTACAGATAAGCCCGTAGGTGAAAGTAGCCAGATCCTGCCGAGACGTTGACCTGATTTAAATACACGTCACTCTGACTGAATATGAAGTGTAGAAAGTTTGTTTCTGGGAATACAACGTAATTGTCTTCGCAGTCCGTTCCATCTGAATGTACTATTCGTAGTTTAATGTACATGTGCACACAGCTTGGGTCAAAAAAGTAAGGGCCTGAGCTGGGGATCACGAACTCTATAGGAGCACTCGGTGAGCTAATGTTGTTTAAAGGATTAACTGTAATAAAGTCACTGCATATAAATACTTGTGTTGGGGGCATGTCAAAGAGGGCCAGCTTTGATTTACAACATTGTGAACTACACGGATGGATGAAACGTGCCATGGCGAGCCAGGAATCCTGACACCTCTCACGAGAAGTAGTAAACAGTGTATGATTAATGAGAGCAACGTTCTTAGCTTATATCAGTTAAAAAAAGGGGTCAACCATAGGTTTCATGCGCTTAGAACAATTCTTTTTTTATGTCCTTTTACGTAACACCACGTGCTTGTAACCCCTTCTTCTTCTTCCGTACAGAACTCTTCTTCTTCCCGTTACCACGCATTTTCCTCTTTGCATCTTTGATGATTTCGTCCCGTGTACGCTTTAAATGCTTTTTTAGAACTTCTTTAGTCTTAGCCCCAGCCATTATGTCTTCTACCTGTTGAGACCAGATTGTAACGCTTTCCTGCCGAGATATCTGGCACCACTCTTCAGCAAGGGGACATCCGTACGCAGTATGGTTGAAAAAATGGGTCCAATCCCACTCCCGCGTTGGTATCTCACCCCTCGACAGACTATGAAAGGCCTTCGGGTCATTCTATCACAGTGCGGCGAAAGTGAAGCTTCACTGTTAAGATCCCGTCACCGAATGGAAAACTTTTCCCCTCAATCGTTCTTATATATTGTATATTGAGATACTGGTTAGTAGGTTAGTTACGACATTAACATAATGAGGCTTGTCGTATGTGATGCTTAAGCTCTTTCCTCTATGATTGGGAATGTGGGCGATGCAGCGGCCGCGCCTGGGTATCTCCGACAAACTGATGTTCTACGATATTGCTAAAAATATAACACATGTCCGGGGGAGGGTAGCCATCGTTCAATTTCTCCAATTTCCCCAATTTCAGTCATGTTGTGATTCTTGAAAAGTATCTCTTTGGATTGCTGCCCCATATCTGCCCTCGGTTATAATTTTGAACAGCCTTTTATCTCTAATATTTCTGTTAGCCTTTGATATTAGAGTCAAAATATGTGCCGGGGTATCTTTGTTTACGATTTCGTATACAAATCAGAGGTAAGATTTGAACTTTTCAAACTACCATTTAAGTCTCCCACAACATCTTCGGCTGCGCCATAATGACCCAGTCCTAGTGTTATTACTGTAGTGTAGTACTGTTCCTCCCCACACCGGGCGGCGCGCAAGGTTTCGTCCCAAGTTACCCCGGTCTTTTCACACTCATGACGGTTTCTAAGCACCGTAAAAATAGATTCTTTATTATCAATACTTAAAAATTTGGTAGCCAATTGTAATTCGCATATCCCTACTTTATATAATTCAAGGCCCAATTAAATGGGACCATGGAGTTCTGTTACAAAGTTCGCCAGGGTGTTGTTAGGATGTACAGACAGAGAAGAAGAGGACGGGAGTGTGACGTAGAAGTGATTAGGCGCCATATTGCATACTATTTAAGCTTCGTTATTGCATCAGCTTTTATATAGGTGTTGAAGTTTTCTGGGTACCCTAGCCATTTCACCAGGTACATTTTTCTCTTTCCTGAACCTTTGCTTCCTGAAATTTTTTTCAATTTTAAACACTTTTTTTTTCCTAAATTAACTGTCACTTTCTGCAGCTCCTCGCCGTAAAAGCCCCCTGCAATTTCTTCCCCATTCAAATCTTCAACATAATATAACATTATCTCGTCTTTAGGTCTCATAGCCCTAAATTAAAAAATCTCACGTGTCAAACCTTGCTCAAATCCCCTCGTGAATTTATTACCCGAACGCGACAGCCTTACATAATCATTGATTTTCAAACGCCTAGAGCAGTGATGGCGAACCACTGACCCGCGGGTCAAGTACTGACCCACGAAGCAATTTTTAGTGACCCACGAGCTCTTATTTAAATAAAATATGACTTTAATTTTTAATATTTTCTGCCTTACAGTTTTAAAATTATTTTATTCTCCCACCGAAATAAACAGCTGATACACATTGAAACGTTTTTAAACGTAGAGTATACGTTTAAAAACGTGCGTGTGTGTATGACAACCGAAGGAAATAAACAGTTGATACACATTGAAACGTTTTTAAAAGTAAGTATACGTTTAAAAACGTGCGTGTATGTATGACAACCGACTCATGGTGCGCGCCACGCGGTCATCCGTCTTTCCAGTTTTGTAGTTCAAGTCCTTAAGTTTGGGAGTGTCAAATTATTAGTGCAGAAATTATCACCCATAAAAAATGGCTACAAAAAAACGAAAAACTAGTTCAGAAGGTAGTGGAACTGGAAGGATATTTCATGAAGAGTGGACTGTGAAATACGGTGTTATTAAACGAAATAATAAAGCTTTTTGTTGTATTTGCAAAGTGGACATTGTTGCTCGCTTTTTTAATATTAAGCGACATGTTGAAAGTAACCACAAAATTTGTACTCAATGTCAGATGAGGAAAGGAATGAAATTATTATGCCGCAATTAAGCCAACAGCAACAACAATCTGATATTTTCCAAAGAATTTTTAAACCAAACAACAATATCACAGCAGCTAGTTTTCAATTATCATCTACCATTGCTCAACACGGAAAACCACTTTCTGATGGTGATTATTTAAAAGAAGCTTTTTATAAACTGCTCAGATTATTTATTTGAAGATTTTCAGAATAAGGATAAAAAAATTAAACGTATTAATGCGTTGCCTGTGGCCAGAAATACAGTCAAAGATAGAATAATTATCATGGACAAAGATGTATCTGATCAACTTTTATTGGATTTGACAAATGCTGGAATGTTTTCAATTTGTTTGGATGAAAGTACAGATGTCACATCACAGGCCCGTCTAGCAGTTATTGCAAGATTTTATTCCGAAAATATAATGAAGAATTAATTAAATTGATGACACTGCCTGGGAAAACCACAGGACAGGATATTATGAATAAATTGAAGAAGGAATTCATCCAAATGGGTATTAATTTCAGAAATATTGTGTCTGTGACGACTGATGGAGCTCCGAGTATGATTGGAAAAAATGTTGGATTTGTTCAATTACTTAAACAAGAAGTGAAACATCCTTTAGTTGAATTTCATTGTATTTTACACCAAGAAGCTCTTTGGGCAAAAAGAAGTTTAAAATCACTTGAAAATGTGATGCCTCTTGTGACAAAGATTGTCAATTTTATAGTTGCTCACACTTTTAACAAACGTCAATTTACCAAACTATTAGATGAGTTTGACTCTCAATTTTCAGGGTTTATCATGTATAACAATGTCAGGTGGATAAGTCGTGGTCAAGTTTTGAATCGCTTTGTTGAATTGTTAGAAGAAATAAGATATTTTTTGAATAAAAAGGAACATGAATATCCAGAACTGACTGACATGAATTGGTTGAATGTCTTAAATTTTTTCGCTGATTTCACATTGCATTACAATGCTTTAAATAAAAAGTTGCAAAGTCGCGGCTGTGTTGTATCATCAATGTTTGAAAATATTAAAGCTTTTGAAAAAACGAAAAATATTTTCTCAAAAGATCTGGAAGAAGAAAAATTGAAATCTTTCCATTATTGCAAAAACTTCAAAATATTTTGCAGACAATAAAGAAAATAAATTCGACGTGCTCCAAAAGTACTTTTCAATAATAAGAGATGGCAGACAATCACTTTCAGAGAGGTTTTCACAATTCCGACAAATTGATGCAACATTACAATTCATCCAATTCCCCCATACTATTCAATTTGAAGATCTTCAGTTATCAGCTTTTCATTGGTTTGACATTGGTAATTTAGGAATGGAATTAGATGACTTCCAAGAAAGTGCAATATGGAAGACTAAATTTATTGATCTTAATCTGAAGTTACAAGAAAAGGAATTGGAGTCGTCAATTTTGGGTGTAACCAGAGAACAACAATCAATAGAAAGAGTAGAGAATCTTATTCTTGCAGAATGGAACTCTTTACCAAATTCTTTTGCATCGATGCAAAAACTAGCATTAGCTCTGCTAACAAAGTTTGGTTCATCTTATTCATGTGAACAGTTGTTTTCCTCAATGAATTTCGTCAAATGCACCACTAGGAATCGCCTTGGCACAGATATGAGTGTTGCATGTGTGAGACTAAAGACAACTAAATATAAACCTCGGACCAAACCATTAACAGCTAAAATCCAACAAGTTTCTCACTAAAAATAGTAAGTAAATAAATTATTGTGACCCAATTTCGTTTTTTTTTAAATCAAAAGTAACAAAAATGACCCGCAAGCAAAAAAGGTTCGCCACCAGTGGCCGAGAGCGTGGCGGCAATCTACGAATATCTTTTCTCACCTCACGTTCTCTGTGCGTACCTCTTTCTAAAATTTCGTTAGGAGTTGTACTAATCGCTCGGTGGTGTGAACGGTTGTAGGATGAGGCCAGCGAATCCAGAATGTCTATATATCTGTATGTGTTTTCGTGTGTGAAATAGCGATTCATACGTTCCTTTATGGTGCGTTGAACTCTTTCAGCTAAAGATGCCTTATGTATATAATTGCTAGTGTAATAACTGATATTAAACTCTGTCAACATGTTCTGAAAAGCCCGGCCTATAAATTCTTTCCCCCCATGTCCGTTCCAGGCGATTTATTTTTCAGGGGAATTAGCCACAAATATCTCTGCATATCTGTTAAATCCGCACGCCAGATGGAATCAATCTAGGCTGCTGTTGTGTTGGCTGTTTTAAACCTTTATCTCACCGGCTTATGAAGTGTATAAGCATCCTGCTCCCGCAAAAACCTCTCAACATTTTTTTCCATACACTCTCTTTATAAACGCCTCTGTACAGTCTATTAACGCCGCTGGGCTAGAAATGTCATAATAACTTTTTCTTAATATGTTAGCCATTTGCTTATTTTGGAGGCGCGTGGGTAGGGCTGGCTGTTGTTGTTGTTTGGTCTCTTCTTTCTCCTCGTCAGAGATGTTACCGTGGTATATGCGAGGCTTGTCCCAAGTCTTTTAACCTGTTCAGATTACCTATCGGTGTTTTGGGGACATTTATTTACTGTAGTCTTGCTTTAATATGTTTCCATCCTGCTGGCAAGGGCCTATCCCACTTTCTCACCAAGTCATGGACGATGTCAATGATGTTCGAACCCTATACCTTTGTTCCTTCAACAACAACCTCGCCTGTATCAGTCCACTGTATAATGGGATCCTCACTCAGTAGATTATAAAGACTTAAACCTTTATTCCTCAATGTATGTGGGAGACTGCTTTTTAATACATGCTCGATATGCTGTGGGGCCACTCCGTTGTTCTTTGACTGTTCGTCTCTAGAATCGACTCCTGGTCCTATGCCTCCATGCTCAACGTTGTCTGCGCTGTGCCTAATAACTACGGGGACCTCTGTCGAATTCTTAGAATTTTTGTACTCATGAAGAAATTTCTGCAGAGCTTCTTGGTATAAGATTCTTTTCTCCTCAGGAGACTTTTCACTGCTTAAAAGGTCTAACAATTGGCTTTCCATTCTTTTAAGCCTGCATTTACGGGGTTCTAGAACCGTATCAGGACTCTTTGAGCTTTGTAGTGAAGCATTTACCGCGTGTGGAATCACGACTACTTTCTTCATTATATTAAACTAGTCAGTAAAGGTCCCAAAACTGAAAATAAGATGAGAAGGAATGAATCCCCTCTTTGTGCTTTACGGTGTTCAAGAACAACTTCATGCTTAAAGACACACGAGCCGTCATTCACAGAAACAACCCACGCAGTTATGGGCATAAGGCTATTTACTGGCTCATACACCTACAGCAACAGACCGGTGTATACATAAAACATGCCCGCAACACCGGGGAAATGGCCATTAAGGTAAATGGTCGTGCTTTTTGGGTGGATGGTCTAAGTGAAGACCGTGCCACTGGCAGTGCTGTGCTCGTTACTTTATAAATGTAATGCCGTTACCGTTATTACAGTCTAAATGTAACGCCGTTATCGTTACAGTTACCTTTTTAAAAAGTAACGAGTAACGGCACCGTTACTCGTAACCGTTACTTTTAATGAAATGTAACTAAAATATATATATGCAGAGGTATATTATAATCTATATATACATAAAACATCATATTATATAAACATTCGCTCGTGCGAGTATGTGTTGGTTTGTATCCACTGGTTAATGCGTAGGCTATGAAGTCTGTGCATGCCTTCATTGCGTTGTTATGACTTATAAGGCATATTTTTTAAAAAAGTGAAACAAAATTACTGCAAAATTTATTACTAGGAATTGCAACATAACAGAGGATGTAGCATACTATTGATACTAATTTACTAATGCTAGAATATACCAGGAAAGTTTAGTTTTGCAAAACAATAATACGAAATACTAAAGAAATGAATCAAATGAGTTATTGTGCATGGCAATGATAATTGAAATTTATTAGCTAAATATACAAACTTAAGAACTATTTTTCAAAAGATCTTTATTGGCCTTTAAGAAAAGAAGCTTCTCAAAAGTTGCATCTAAGAGCGAACCTCGTTTCAGACGCAGTATATCCTTCCCTATTGAAAAAAAACAAGCTCAACAGCGGCACTAGATGGTATAGGAATGTTAAGTTTAATAAACATATTTTTAAAGTTAGTGGATGGGAAGGATGCAGAGCTGACGTGCCTTGAAGGCTGAGATGAGAGGAATGACGAAACCTCTGTTGAACTTAGGTCCCTTCCTGCTCCAGGGTTCTTCGCCTTTTTACTTTGACAGTACTGTCAGTGTAGCTAGTTAGTTTAGAAGATGAGGCTGACCACCCACCTCAACTGACTGGAGGGACTCACAATTTTCGGGCACAGAAACTGAGGGATGTGTAGGAACTTCAGGGGACGAAAGTGTGTCGTAACACATATAGGAAACGTTACCCTTTGGATACCGCGAGGCGTAATATTGCTCTCATGTTAGCGTGTATTTACTTGTTGGCGATATGTTTATTTATTTATTAGGTGTATTTGAATATATGCCATGAATTAGAGATTATTTACTTGTTGACAATATGTTTATTTATTTAAAATAAATCATGTTTCAATTAGCGTTTCATTTTCTCCTTCGTGTGTGTGTGTGTATACAGGAAAAATTAGCAACTCCCACTGTATGGCGCAACCCAATCAAAGGGGACACGTGACTCCTGCTACTAGCTGGTCATATCTCTGCCTTGCGTCCTCAGTTGATTTCAACAAGCCCTGCATCTCAGACGTGTATTTTGAAGAATTCTCGCGTAGACGGAAAAAAGTGATGGCTACCTTTGATAATGCGTGCTCGACATTCATGAAGTGGTATTCGATAAAGTCTACAGATATGGTGAACACTCAAAGACTCCCTAGTCCTCCCTCTTTTGAGACTTTTAAGGCAATATTGAACCGAGCGAAGCGTTAGGAGCAGGAGGTCCAAATACTCTACGGGTATTCTGGCGAGAGCATTGCGGGCTTTCGTGGCTCAAACGATGTAATGGACTACGTCATAGGACTAAACTGCGTAAAGGCGCACATACACCGCGAAGTGGAAAAAGGATCACGTGTAGAAGAGAAGCAGCGGGTATGAGTTGTCAACCTTGGTGACGAATGGTGTGACAAGCGGTATTATGTAATGTTACATCACACCGAGTACGCTTACCCTGCATCTGAAAATATAAATCTTGTAATTATGTTTAGCCTAAAATATTTTTATCATTACGTTCATATATATCATGATGAGGTTCACAATGAGGTTGTGGCTAAAGGCTTCTGCAAGTTTTTAATAGAGGACAGATATGGACACATGTGTCTCTCAAATAGAGCGCCGGATTGTTAATGTGGAGAAAATGAATGAAGATGTATGGTTCCAATAAAACATTAAAGCCGTTATTACTTCATGAATCCGAAAAGTTTTGAATATCCGGTATAATGGGTTACAAATATTCATCTGATTCTTTCATGTTGGAATAGCCCCGTGCACGAATCACTCACGTTTGGCATGACGCGCCCGTGTGACTCATCCCCCCAGACCTCTCCCGCCAAGCCAAGCCGCGCACCGGCTGCTCATAGTCACCTCAGAGCTTGACCCGACTGGACGTGCACTCCTCACAATAGAAAAACCTATATACGATGGAGCTTCCGTTGAGCAGTATCTTCAATGCATATGCGACGTGTCCGTGCATGTGTTCAGGCGTAAAACCGGCGCTATTAATTATGTACTTGAAACGAGTTGTAGACAATCAAACTCTGGTAAACGGAACGTAATTTATTTAAATGTTGAGGAGATGAACAGAATCTTCGTGGCGGTTGAGAAGTGGGGCGAGGACCGTTATAAAATACCTGCAGGTGTAGGTACAAAAAGAGAGCAGATTAGTGATGTATCCTCATACGCTGTGATTTGTACGTTGTGTATAAAACGAGACCAGCCATGCATTGACATACGGATGATGCGGAAGAATGCAGCTGACAATAACGCCCTTATTCCCACGCGAAACCGTTTCATTCTCGACAGAATGTTTGAAGTCGTTGGTTTCCACAAGCTAAAGCCTATATTAGACGCGGGTGTCACCGATATGCTTTATTTTGACACGGTTCTTGGATACCTGTACACCGCTCTGCTCGACGGCTTTACCGAGTGTCGGACTGAACAAGGCGAGAATGGATTGGAACTGGATGCGTATTTATGTAAGAGTGTAGATGCGCGTACATATATTAACCGTGTATATAGATTTCTACTGTACTATTATTGTGTATATATATATATATATATATATATATATATATATATATATATATATATATATATATATATATATATGTTTCTTTGAACTAAAAGTGTAAGTTTTATTGTTATTTAGAATTAGATATGTTAGTAACTACAGTCACTTAAATGACCCATTTTTTGGGTTAATTTTCCAACAACTAAACAATACCTATATAAACATGTAGATGTATTTGTAGAAACGTTGTATCATTGTACAATTTATATTATTATTTCCGTTGGGACAATTATGTCCCAACGGAAATAATAATATAAATTGTACAATTTGGTCCTCAAAGGGTTGAAGTGTGTATTTTATGTTGTATATAGATTTCTCTACTATTATTATTTTTGATTGTATATTTACCTCCTATATATTTCGAATAAGTGTATATTAAATAATTGATTCCATGCTAAATAACTCGTTTTGCAACTAAATAAACAGAATGCCGTAGTTGTGTTTTATTACTCAAAGTACCATATATATAAATAATATTATTTGATTATTCTACGCCAAAATTAACGGCACTACAAAAGTTATATATATTTGCATTGACTTCTAAGCTGACTGGGGCTGTCAAGAACTTCATTATACGAACATCTCTCCATTAAATATATACAAATTAAATAAATAGCACAATCTGGCAACTATTATTTGGGGTTCTCTTGGATATATATATATATATATATATATATATATATATATATATATATATATATATATATATATATATATATATATATATATATGATACACACAGACCGTGCATGGAACAAGGAACTCTTCTAGGATAATTAAATCCTCTATAGTCCGAATAAGTAATGGTAAATGACATAACATAGTTTTTCTTTTTCATGATGCTAGTCCGACGTGGGCAAAGGGTCACTCGCAAAGAGGTCCCAAAAATATAGCTTCCCTCACCAGCTATCTGCAAAGCAGATAGGATCCAGCTTTGGGACAGGATCTAGGGTTTAAAGTAGCCTAGCCCAGCTACATGTAGAACCTCAATAAAAGCAAAAGACTCGCTGTCTTCACGTCAGATTGAATACATCAAAGAAAAAGGGGTAACTATTATATTTTTAGCCAAAAACCAAAATTTAACCTCAACTGGCAGAATTGAGCGTCCACTTTTCAAGGCACATAATATGTCCGTTTCAAGATGGGAATGAACTCAGAATGGTTCCCTGAGGTTTTTTATGATACAGTTCGCGAGTGACCCGTTGCCCATGTCGGGCTAGTATCATGAAAAAGAAAACTATTGTATTTGTCATTTACCATTACTTATTCGGACTATAGAGGATTTAATTATCCTAAAAGAGTTCCTTCTTCCATGCACGGTCTGTGTGTATCATTGTGTATCATAAAAAACCTCAGGGAACCATGCTGAGTTCATTCACACATACATATATATATGTAAAAATGAACCATAAATAATTCCCATATTTCTATACTATCTTATTTTTCATGTAATTCTTGTATTCATTTATATAGTTCTTGTATCCATTTTAAAATTCATGTGTTATTTGGTTCATGTATTTATATAATCCTGTATATTCGTATATATTTAATTTTATATAATGCCTATAATGAAATGTATGTACGTGTGTGTATTCATTTTTACATAAGGAGCAAAGTCGCCCAGCGAGAGTTTGGATAAATTTTTTGATTTGCTTTCTACTTCGCCAAATAATTGGTGACTTGTCTTTTTAAAATCTCTTAATCATTTTCTTTAGATTTCGCTTAATAATGAATCCTGCTTAAGCTTAAGCTTTGCAATGTTCATATTTTGTATACATTCTCTCTTCGTATAAAAGATGAAGTCACGTCTTGCCTAAGTATTTAATTGTAAATCTTAAACCTTTAATTTTTACTCGTATGCATAATTCAGTGTAAAGATACATAGTTCAATTTCCACATTTAGTTAACTTGGCAGATCATGATAGCATGATATCTGAAAATACGCAGTTTAAGATAAAAATATGGCTTCATCTTCAAATATCTTGTTTATTCGTTTAAACCTAACCACAGCTAAAAGATTTACTTTATTTTAAAATATTGTGCAAAATAATGCAACCTTTTCAACATTTAATAATAATGATGTTAGCAGTTTTGGGGTATATAAACCCAAATAAAATCTTCCATATATTCTTCAGAAGCTAATTCAGAGGCTGAGCACTACCTGTACATTTTAGCAGTAAATTACAGTAAAAGATAGTCTTTATCTTATCCATCGAGCCTTGCTCTCTTCAGAAGAACTTAGTCATTAAACTTTCCGGATACGCTATAAGAAGAGTCAGGAATCTTCAGAGAATTTAGTAAGCCTCCGTGAATCCTCCGAGCCACTATAGAAGAACTCGGAGAGTAATATAAAAGAAAACTACTGCAAATAATACATCCGTTGCTGCCACCTAACTAGAACCCCCGTCGACTTCGAACCAACCCAGGCCATAGACGGAGGGGTTAACAACTGGCGACCCTTTAACCAGGATCTTAACAACTGACAACTTCTGCATCCAGGATTCTTCCAGTCTTCCAGACCCTGGAACTAGAACCAACAAACAGTTGACCGGCGTATCACGACTTCCAGTTCGTCACATTCACCCTCGAATCGGTGTGTCACGACTTCAAGTTCTCCACGCCTAGTTTTCATTCAAGAACAAGTGGCCAACAAGACACGTCTTCAGGACACTTCTCCAATGATTTCGCCGTAGGAATCTTGTTAAGTACAGAACTCTTTTTTTTTTAAATAATCTCTAAACATATGAAAAGTCAGTATTATTAACAGTTAATATTTAGTATTGAGCCAGAATTAAAAAAAAACACAGTGAACATTCCATACACCAGTGATACATTTTTTTAGTAAAACAGTTAAATTTCACAGAATTATTGTCACAGAATTAAATGTCACAGAGTTAATGTCACAGAGTTAAAATTCACAGAGTTATTGTCACAGAGTTATTTTCAGAGAGTTATTTTCACAGTTATTTTCACTATTATAGTTAGTATAGTATAATTTTAATTAATGTACCAAGCATAGTACCAGGATAATCTTGTTTACATTTTTTATTATTATTTTGTTTGCAATCTTTTCAAATTTTCCCCATGTTAGGCAAATTATTTTGCATTTATTTAATGTGTATTTTTTTAGATAGTGTAGTTAGGAAAAACTCATAAGTGATCATTCCATAAATTAAGATCGATCAAGCAGACCTAATTAGAACACATTAATAGTACCTTCACATATGAGCGATTCAGACGGTGCGCTTTCTGACATCGAAAATTTACCTACACCCATTTTTCCACCTACCCCGCGCCCTTCAAACATATTCCCAAACACACAAACTTCAGATCCAGAAAAAGCCAATATGTCTCAGTCTCAAACCCCCGCCCCAGCATACATTAAAGTAAACCTTCCCCATACTGTTTTAATTTTTAAGGGGACCATAGATAATCACTTTGTTGAACCACGCGTAAGACCTTGGATTGAGTCTCTAGACTGCAGCGGTCGGCGAACAGGGGTAAATTACCCCAAATGGGGTACATTTAACACTTTTTGGGGTAATGCGTGCGGTATGAAAGACACCATATGCAACAATTTTAAGAGCAATTGGCTTGTTTTTGTTTACTTTGAAATCTTGGGGTAATTTCATTTTACTCAAATAGATTTTTGGGTAATACCCAAAAAAGTTCCCCGACCCATGCTCCAGCGCAGGGGTGGCCAACCTTTTACATTTCATTCGCCAATTTTTTCACGCATGAGTTCAGTTCTTGTACCCCCATTCAATTCTTGTATAAAATATGTTAATATAGATATATTTAGCATTTTTACATGATATAATGATTTAATATAAAAACAATGTAAACATTACTTACCTTAATGAGTATAATTGTCGGAGACTTTAACTGTCCTAATGTTAATTACGAGAATTTTACGGTTAACGAAGAGGGTTTGAGACTGGTTGAGTTTATGGACGATAACTTTTTACGACAGATAGTTACCGAACCAACGCGCGGTGATAATATCTTAGATTTGGTGATGATGAACGGCGAGAATATAGTCGAAAGTTTAGAAGTAGGCGAGAGTTTAGGATGTAGCGATCATCAAATTCTTAGGTTTAAGTTATTGATAGAAAACACACAGGATAGTAACGTAATAGAAGTCCCTGATTTTCGTAGGGCTAATTTTGATAGTTTTGCTGATAGGATGAGAGTAGTGGACTGGGATAACTTATTTATGGGTAATGATACAAATTTGCGTTGGGTGGCGTTTAAGGAAAGTTTTAGGAATATTGAAAGGGAGTTTATTCCTCGTAGGCCCAAGCGCGTTAGAAATCGTGGTAGGCCGAAGTGGTGGACTAGGGAAGTAGGCGAGTTCATAAACGAGCGTAATAGAGCGTATAGACTTAACAAGCGCAATGGCCAGGTAGCTAACTTTAATAGATATATCGAGCTTAGACGTCAGGTTAAAAGATCAGTTAGGAATGCCAAGCGTAATTTAGAGATAGTTATAGCTGCGGATAGTAAACATAATCCAAAAAAGTTTTTTGAATACGTAAATAATCGTAAGCCGGTAAAGGATAACATAGGCCCTCTATTGGATGTAAATGGCGCTTTGGCTTCTGACGCTCAGGCGATGGCGGGTATTTTCAATAACTTTTTTGCGACAGTTTTTACCGTAGAGGACGTAAATAATGTCCCCGACGTTGACGATATCGTTCCATTTAGTAGCGAGACTATTTTAGATGAAATAACTGTTTACGAGGCTGAGATTGCGCATTATATCGATAGGCTAAAAGTTAGCAAGGCTCCAGGCCCTGACGCTTTTTATCCTAGACATTTGAAAGATTTGAAAGACGTTATCGTAGGCCCCTTAGCGAAGATTTTTAATCAGTCACTCGAAACGGGGATTATTCCTGAAGACTTCAAATTAGCTAACGTCACGCCTATTTTTAAAAAAGGCGACCGCGCGGTAGCTAGCAATTATAGGCCCATTAGCTTAACGTCAATTGTCGGTAAACTTTTGGAATCCGTAGTTAGGGATCGTATTATCGATCACTTAGAAAGTAGGGGTTTGATTAATAGTAGTCAGCACGGGTTTCGACGCCATAGGTCTTGTTTAACAAATTTGTTAGAATTTTATAACGAAATAGTGCGCGAATACGATAGGCATAGGGCAGCTGACGTTATTATTTAGATTTTAAAAAGGCGTTCGATACAGTTCCGCATAGGAGACTAATTGCGAAGGTTAAAGCGCACGGTATCCGCGGTCAGGTAGCTAACTGGTTAGAAGAATGGCTTCGTGCTAGGAGGCAGAGGGTCGTAGTTAATGGTAGTGAATCGGGGTGGTTAGAGGTAGGTAGTGGTGTCCCACAGGGTTCAGTGTTAGGCCCATTGTTATTCGTAATTTACATTAACGACATAGATGTAGGATTGATTAGTAACGTGTCAAAATTCGCGGACGATACTAAAATAGGCGGTAAGGTTGTTAACGAGGACGATAGAAATAGGATCCAAGACGATGTAGATAGGATTATGGAGTGGACGGATAAGTGGCAGATGCAATTTAACGTAGATAAATGTAAAGTTTTGCATATAGGTTCTCGCAACAATAATTACGTGTACACGATGGATGATAGGGATTTAGCGAGCGTTGACGAGGAAGTAGATTTAGGCGTACGCGTAACTAAAGATTTAAAGGTTAGGAACCAGTGCCTGGAGTCTTGCGCAAAAGCTAATAGGATGTTAGGCTTCATAGCGCGTAATTTCGAATTTAAATCGAAGGATATTATATTGCCCCTTTACAAGTCCCTAGTCAGGCCTCATTTGGAATATGCCGTTCAGTTTTGGTGCCCGTACTTGCGTGAGGATATTGATAGGTTAGAAAGGGTTCAGCGTCGTGCCACGAAACTTATTCCGGCATTGCGCAATAAGCCTTATGAAGATAGGATTAAAGTGTTAGACTTGTATTCACTCGAAACTAGGAGATTAAGGGGGGAGCTTATTGAAGTTTTCAAAATCGTTAATAACATCGATAACGTAAATTTTGACAAATTGTTCACTTTCGATAATAGTAATACTCGCAATAACGGATTCAAGTTGCGTGGCAGACGTTTCATTACTAATATCGCTAAAAACTTCTTTACGTTTAAAGTAATTGATAAATGGAATAATCTTCCCGCGTCAGTCGTTCATTCTACCAGCGTTAATGTGTTTAAGAACCGTCTTGACAGACATTTTAAAAATATTAACGTTCTTTAAAATTAAAAAAGAAAGTTAACAACAGGAGCTCTGGTGGTGGTGCTCGAGGATGAGTCTGTTGACGATGAATGCCAGCTTGTGACATGCCAGCGTGTGATGCCAGCAATAAAAAAAAAAAAAAAAAAAAATTAGACTAACACGAATGTAGATGTAGCTCATAGCGTAAACTAACCCACTTTTTGTTTAACTTTACCTATTTTTTTTTTTTTTTTTTTTTTTTCCTTACCTTGCATGTCTAACTCTCTTCTTGCATGTTTGTAGTTTGCATGGTATGACAGTGAGTTAAGACTGTGTTTGCATGGTTTGTAAGCGTTCTTATTTTACTTTTTCATCTTTCACCCCTCTCCTATTCTCTCCGACTATTTTTCTGACTTGTCGGCAGTGGCCGGCGGATGATGATGGTGAGAGACTTTTCCTCTTTTTCTGAATGAATGTTAACCCATGAGTGATAGGTGTTGCTCTTACTTAACCCCTTATTCTCTTCTCTTCTCTTAACCCGCTACTCTTTCCTTTCTCTCGGGCTAACCTTAGAGTGGATCTTAGGGTCTTTGTTAGCCTTAGCTTCTGTAGATCTGTAGATCCAATGCGCCACTTTTGGCGCATGCGCCATAGGTTGGCCACCCCTGCTCTAGAGCAACATTTCTTACGCGAAAACATCACCGATGATGATATAAAAATTAGGGAAGCAAAAAGATTTATCGACCCTAAAGAAGGGAATGTTCATGACAGTCACCTACGTCCCATCAATTAGCGAAGCTACAACATTGGACAATTTTAAACAAAACTTATTAGAATTTTTTAAAGAAATAACACTTGCACAACATTTAGCCACGTTAGAAGCAGTCTTCCAAGCTAAATGGAAGAAAGAGGAACACGAAGATTTAAACAATTTTATTACACGAACACATAAACTCGTAGGAGAAGCCCTCCGAGCCCGCAGAAAATGCATGTTGCATTACTTTCACTTCAAAACAAAGGAACCTTATAGTAGCAACGACAATTTACCAAAACCTACCCGGAGCACCTAAAAAAAAGTTTCAAGAATTTTTAAATGTTGACAAACCTGTAAGTGTAGCTATAAATAAAACACGGGAACATTACCCAGATTTAGCAAACCAGAACTACCGAAAGGGTAGAGAAACCCCCGTACATTACATTCAGCAGCAGCAACCACAACACCAACAGCAACAACAACAACCCTATAAATCGAGGCCAATGCAGGGAACACCACCCCAGAAAGAAGCCCCCCCAAACCCAGAATACACGCTCTCATCCACACTGTTTTAACTGCGATAGCTTTGGGCACATGATAGGTCAGTGCACTTATCCCTCTTATTGCTCCCACTGTCACGATCATGGTCATCGCCGTGGTGATCGCCAAAAATGTGCCGATAAAGCCCCTGCAGGGTATAGGCCCCATTTCAGAAACCAAACCACCAACGTTCCCAAAGGTCCCCCAGTCCCCAGAAACCAGTCCATTCCCAGCCTCAGCCGAACCATCAACCAAATAGATTACGACCACAGGGTCAATCACATTATTACCCCGTGCCCAAACTCCAGTACAATCAGCAAGGTCGGTTAGTTCGGTACGTAGAAGTACCCGCAGAAGAACCATTTTCCCCAGAATACAGTTTTCAAGAAAACCCTTCAACATATGGTGATCCCATAGAATATGACCCAGGTCCTCCCATAGAAGACAATTCGAGCCATTTTTTAGATCCTACATTGGAGGCAGCAGTTCAACCTCCTCCCTCCTAAATTACAGTAATGAACCCAGATACACACAAACTTCACATCAGGATAATAGGTGCGGACCTCCTAGATTTAGTAAATTGTAGCACTGATAACCAAGATTTAACTGCTCTCCTAGATACAGGAGCACACGCGACGTTAATTAAGAAACACTGTGTAGATGAATTACTAGAGAGTACAAATTACAAATATGAAATTAAGGCACCCTCCTCTCAACTCAGAGGAGTTACGGGCACACCTATACCTACATACGGAGAAATTGAATTATATTTAGAAGTTGGAAACGCGGTATACCCCGCGAAATGTTGTATAGTGGACACAGACGCCACCTTTCAGACAGATATCCTACTCGGTATGGATTTTTTTTAACCGGAATCAATGGGAGATTTACTCAGCCGGAAAACTAGTAAAGTGTCTAAATAGGACACACCATCTCCATGAGAATAACAGACAGCTTAATGCTAATAGAATTAGTTCAGTTCAGATTTCCCAAAAAAATAGGGAACCCCCCTCCACTTGACAGCAGTTCAAGTCAGTCGGTTGCATCCAGAAGGACAACCGTTCCAGAAATCAGCCCTAAGAGTAATCAGTTCCAGTTGTTGAATCCAGTTGGATCAACACAGTCAGTTTCCAGTTAGTCAGTTTCCAGTCAGTCAGTTTCCAGTCAATCAGTTTCCAGTCAGCCAGTTTCCAGTCAGCCAGTTTCCAGTCAGCCAGTTTCAGTTCAGCCAGCTTCAATTCAGCCAATAAGGCAAATTTTAGTCGCCGAACCAGAGTCAGATTCACAATTTTTCATATGCCCTACCAAGCATATAACAGTAGCACCTTATGAGAAGATTTGTTTCCTAACAAAAGTAGTCCACAGTCAAGGAAAATTATTAGAATCAGAGCATACTCTGATTACAGAGAAAAGTAATTTCAAAAGAGATGTTCTTATTGCTCAAGTCCTTAGTCAGAATCAGAATTCAGCTATCCCTGTTGTTTGTTTAAACAAAGGAAAAAGCCCTATAGAATTAACTTCAAATCAGAAAATAGGAACTGTTTCCAAAGTAGAAATAGATTCAGATTTCCTCATTAGTTCGATAAATCGTGTTTCCAGTTCCTTAGAGTTAAACCCTTCACTATTAAAAGAAGAATATAAGAAATGTCTGGAGAACTCCCTTCAGGAGTCACCAGCTTTACAGGATCCCAAACTAATGGAATCATTTCTCGATTTCCTGATGAGAAATAGAGATGTGATTGCCATAAAAAGAGATCCTCTGGGCCGAACTAATTTGGTCTCTTTTGAAATCAAGTTGGAATCCAATTCCAAACCCATTTTCATTCCTCCCTATCGGGTTCCACATTCCCAATTACTCACTATTGAGGAACACATCACGGACATGTTGGAGCAGGATGTCATTCAGCCTTCAGCTAGTCCCTGGACCGCTCCTATGATTTTTGTCTCCAAAAAGGACGGAACATCTCGCCCTTGTATAGATTTTAGACGCCTAAACCACATTACCATCCCAGACCGTTTCCCTATTCCAAACATGCAGGAAACAATTCTGAACGTAGGGAAAGCTAACTTCTTTTCATCCCTCGATTTAGCATCCGGTTAATGGCAAATGCAGGTCAGTCCCGAATCTCGGGCATTGACTGCTTTCTCCACTAACCGAGGCCATTACGAATTCCAGGTTTTACCTTTCGGAGTCCGAAATGGAACTGCTAATTTCTCTAGGTTGATGAATATAGTACTTTCCGACCTATTAGGTGTCGAAGCTCTCGTTTATCTTGACGATATTATCGTTTACAGTTCGGACATAAAAACACACTTTCAACGTCTTCAGAATGTGTTATCACGCTTGAGGAAAGCACACCTTAAACTGAAACTTAAACTTTTCGGATACGCTATAAGAAGAGTCCGGAATCTTCAGAGAATTTAGTAAGCCTCCCTGAATCCTCCGAGCCACTATAGAACTCGGAGAGTAATATAAAAGAAAACTACTGCAAACAATACATCCGTTGCTGCCACCTAACTAGAACCCCCTTCGACTTCGAACCAACCCAGGCCACAGACGGAGGGGTTAACATATATGTGTGTGTGTATATATACATATATATATATATACCGTATATATATATATATACTGTCTTCTAAACAAGCCAACTGGCTAATTAAGCCATCTCGGATATATATATATATATATATCAGTGGCGGCTTTTCAGAGGAGGCATGGGAGGCCGGGCCTCCTCTGTTTTTATCACTATAAACTATGAAAGAGGATTTTATTCATAGTATTAATTCTATACGATCGTGTCATGCAGAATGTGGGGCATCTAACACTTTGTAATCTATTCTATTTATATCGCATATATTATAGACAATTTTCGGCGTCCCTACTCTACCTGACCACCAGCCGCCACTGATATCAATTTTGGAATCCGCATATGCGCAAAGATATAGACAAAATCGAAAGAGTTCAAAGACGAGCAACTAAGATGATTCCGTCTCTTAGGTCAAAGTCGTACGAGGATAGGCTTAAGGAGTTAAAATTGACTACACTCGAGACTAGGAGGTTAAGGGGTGATCTAATCCAGGTTTTCAAAATTATGAATGGGATTGATAACGTAGATAGAGATAGCTTTTTCGAAATATCTCAATATAATAGGACTAGAAATAACGGGTGTAAGTTGACAAGTAGAAGGTTTGAGACAGCAGTTGCGAAAAACTTTTTTACGCATAGAATAGTAAATAGCTGGAATAGTTTGCCGGTAGAAGTAATTAGTAGCACGTCTATAAACATGTTTAAGAATCGATTGGACACGCATGTTGATAGAAAGGGTATAGTTTAAGGTAGTAAAATTAAGGCTTTGTGGGGATAGATCCCACAGCTCAACACAAGTGTTGTGGGATATAGGGAGGCAGCGTCTTGGGTTAGGGGATACTCTCTGTCCTTACACACCCCATTTAAAGAGATTCCTCTGCCGAGCGGTGCCCCCATAGTACTGTGAGGTATTGAAAAACTCATGATCTTCACTTGCCCCACAAACCCCTTTAAATGGGAGACCCATAATGGGTGCACACACATTTCTACATTACTGTACAGTCTTTACAGCCACACCTACACTTTTCCTCGTATGTGTATACACAATACACGATTACGAACACAGTTAGGTAGACCAGCCATGAGTGGATCCTAGGGTCTTTGTTGGTCTGAAACATTATAACATTATAACATTATTATATATATATATATATATATATATTATAACTGCAAACACGCAGTATAATTAACGTAAAGAACGACGCTTTGTATAGGAGACTTATCCGCGCAAGATGAGAGCGAAAGAACGAAACAATATAGATATATATATATATATATATATATATATATATATATATATATATTGCCTTCTAAACAAGCCAACTGGCTGATTAAGCCTTCTAAGCCAACTGGCTGATTAAGACTTCTAAGCCAACTGAGGAAGTCAAGAGCGTCAGTATGCGGCGAAACATGGCTGCGAAAAGGTCTTCTTCTCTGTGTTAGGTTACCTTCCTAGGTCAGGTTAGGGTACCGCTTTTCTGGTGGGGTCATTCTCCCTGGCCTCCCTTCAACCCCTCCAGCTTGGGGCTAAACCCCTCCCCCCCACGGGTGCCAACCAAACCCTCTTCCCCATGGGTTACAACCCCCCTCCCCCTTGCAACATTGATCAACATTGCAATTGATTTGCACTCGAATATTTTGCGGTCATGCTACTCAGCTCTTTATCACGACGACCCATCCGTCTTCCATGCAGATTCAGAGAAAATTCTAGAATTCAGAATTGACTCGTCTCTAATCAACAAACAGCCAATTACTGATAAAAATTTTAAATTCTTCAAGCCTAAAGTTGACACACAAAGTATTAAATAATTATGTAAATGAATGTAGGAAAACGTTTGCATTTAATTTTTTTTCCTCAAATTCTTTGATGTTTTACACTGCATGTTGGAGTTAAACTAATTTTTTTTATTTGTTAAGTTTTTCCGAATGAATGGTAAACTATTACTATCCTATACAGTATACATGGTACGAAAGATAAGGAAGAATATAACTGAAATATTTCTCTGCGAATATTTATGAGCGCCACTGTATATGGTGTAGTGCAGTGGTACTCATTGGGCGGCTCGCGAGCCAAATATATATAGCGCATTTGGCTCGCGAGCTGCGCAATGAGTACTACTGGAGTAAACTATCGTGCAATCGACAACCGGAATTAGACTGTAAAGCAGTGGTACTCATTGCGCGGTTCGCGAGCCAAATGCGCTATATATATTTGGCTCGCGAGCCGCCCACTGAGTACCACTGGTGTAGTGGTTACCGCCGCAGAGCTGGGCACTTGCGGTTTTTTTTGCGGTACTGCGGTACTGCGGTGTTGGTCGGTACCGCGGAAAGTACCGCGGGAAATTTGAATGCGGTAGCGGTACTGCTGTACTTTCAGCGATCCTTTGCGGTACTGCGTTATGCGGTACCGGTTTGGTAGTGCGGTAGTAGTACCGCAGTACCGCAGTACCGCAAAAAAACGCGCAAAAAAACGCAAGTGCCCAGCTCTGCGGCCCAGCCTGGTTAGCGTCGCTGACTTCGAAACCATCGGTCCTGAGATCGAGATCCGGTGACGGCAGGCAGCGCGCCAAAGACCCAGCTGTTCATCCTTCCACACAATAAAGAAATTTGTTGGTAGATAAATGGGTACCCTGGGTAGCCTAGTGGTTGAGACGCTTGGCTGCTGGTGGTGCGTGGTTCGGAGTTAGGCTGACCATATTTCCTTGAGACAAAAACGGGACATTGGGATGGCAAAAAAGGGACGGGGGTTATGTAATATTCTGTATTCATGAAAAAGTAAGTACATAAACGGGACAAAATTGACATATTTATTAAAACGACGGGATGGCCAGGAAATATAAAACAAACGGTACTGTCCCGTTCAAAACGGTACGTATGGTCAGCCTATTCGGAGTCCATGTTAAACTGTAGGTCTAAGGTGTAGTGATAAGCTTGACCTTCGTCAGAATGAACAAATCGGGCGGAAGCCAAACCCAAAACCAAAGTTATATTTATACATATACAGAAGTAACCAACAGTAATCCACATTTTTTGCCAATTAGCTCGAATTTTCTAAATAAGTTAGTTTATGCTGGATTAGGTTTCGCTGGGTTAAGTTAACTCAGCTTAACCTAACCTAACCCAACCTAGAGTAACCTAACTTGAAACAAATCGGGGGGGGGGGGTGATAAAGGCTGAAGAAGCATACAGGACGAACGACTTTGACTTCGAGTATTTTGAATTAAAATCCTGACGTGGGTGAAATTAATTCGGTAAAAAACGCTTTCTCTAAACTTTCTTATAGAATCCTCGTTCCTACTTTAACACAACGAAATTGATTAAAAATTTATGATTATATATATATATTATATATATATATATAGTTGGCCAAGGCTGTTGGGTTACTATAATAAAGGTAATTTTAAACGAATGAGATGTTTCAGTGGGGTCACCAATGGTCTTTCGATCATAAACAAATAACTATTTTACCAGAGATAAAATTAGTTCTGTGGTATTTTATTTAATTAGTAAAAATAAAGGAAATATCTTTTACAGTGAATAGATGTTGTTTACCTATAGGTTTGTGCAATATTATAAAATGCTAGTTAACGACAGTGAGAAGTTTATGCAGAACATAAATTAATGATGGAATAAAGTTAGTTATAATTACGACAAAGAAATATACGATATGGCCTATCAACACGGATAAAATTTACAAGACAATATTGAGGCTTATTAATCAGGATAAGCCTCACAAAACAATAATGAAGCCTATTAATGAGGATAGATTTTACTCACGGACACACACTAACGAGAAGGTAAAACGCCTCGAACAGTGAGTCGCTCTTATACAGCCTAATCTCGCATAGGCGTCGTTCACTAGTTAATAGGCTGTTACGCGAGGGCCTAAAACTACATAATACACTGTAGACCGAGACGATTGGACTCATTCAAAAGTTTATCAAGCCTGGTGGAGTAGATTGTATAGGTTGTTCAGACGGAGAGACAAACTTGTAGTTCGGAAAAACGTTGAAATCTTGGAAGCCGTTAGTTTGTAGGCGTGGAATCGTTCGCAGAGGAATTCACGTCGATGCTCAGTAGGCTTGTCGGTTTCTGATGATGGAAAACTATAGGCCTTGGTTCAGTGATGAAAGTCGGCTAATTTCGGCAGTGAAACCTATCGATCAGCTGGACGATGATGAATAGGAAAACCGAGAAACCTTGCAGGAAAAGGGTTGCTTACTTTGTTGCTTAAAGAGTTGTAAGGCTGCGTCCGGTTTCAGGAGTCCTTACGTGAGTGTGTGAACCTCTTCTGGGCATCAGGTGAGCAGACAAAATGCCGGTGAATAGATGAGTGGAAAACGTCGTCGGGAGAGAAAGAGACTAGAATCCTGCATCAAGGCTAGCATTCTTCCAGGATGTACCATCATAAACGATATGTGGAAAGCATATACTAACAACATCGAATCAATTGAAGGTTATAATTTTGTGCATTTTACTCTGAATCACATTGAGAATTATGTTGATCCCATTATAGTCGAGTTGCCAAAGAGCTGAACCTTGCAATGCTGGTTATATAACATATTTTGGTGTTTTTATCATCTTGAGCCCATACACATTGAAGAACAGCCGGGTTCCAAGTTGTATGTGTTGAGTATTTTTTTTTTGAGGAACAAAGAAAAACCTGCCTGTTTATCTCATAAATTGTAATTCACATGGGCTTTATATCAATTTTTGACATATTTGTAACACTTATGGTCAAAATATGGCTTTTTATTGTGAATGTGGTTTATATTTATACTTTATTAAGCAATTCAGCGATGGTCACATGTAATTAGCGGGTGTATCGGGTACGTGTTGCAGCACGTATTTCATGGTGTACACTTTTATCTATTTATAACCAGATAAATACACGGAAACAAATACTGTATACAGAGAACACCTTCAAAGGCATCAGAAAGAATAAACAAGATCAAATACAATGGAGAAAGTAACAGTACAATTTTTATTCAGTCATGTAGAACATCATCATCTTCGTCATCTGAGATATGAGTCTGGTCTGTGTTGGGGTTATTAGCTGAGTGAATATGATGTTACGAATTCTTTGAGGTCACCAGCTTGGATTACACCCAAGCAATATTGGTAAGGTCAGAAAAATTACTTTGTGGTTTTGTGTTTAATTAAGAAAATGGAACATGAATTACGTGAACAGGCATTTTCTGCCCAACATCCACAAGCTACAACTTCAATAAATGCAAAAACTTCACTTTTCGAAGTGAAGGTCAAAATATGATAATAAAAACCCACTCTAATAGACAGAGTTTATTTCCACAACAGTTTCGATGCCCACTGGCATCCTCTTCGGGTGTCAGTGGGCATCGAAACTGTTGTGGAAATAAATTCTGTCTATTAGAGTGGGTTTTTATTATCATACTACAACTTCAAGTAGTTCTGGAGGGGCCATCTGAGTGACAGCAAACTTTGGTTCTGGATTGTTGTTCACCACCTGCCACCCATAATCCTGAATATTTCGTGTTGGTGGATCCTGGTCTTCTACCGATTTCCACAGCATGACCGGCAAATGAGCATGAAGAATATGCTGTTGTAATGGTCCTTCTGTTGGAGGTAAGGTCTTAATCTTGGGAGTGTCAGATCTGCTGGAGAATATTTTGTAACGCAGTTCATCCATAGTGACGATTCTAGTCTTCGATCTATACAGAAGAGAAAAGAGGTGCATTCCAGCAGTAATTACCTCAGCTACTGTGCTTTCCTTATTTCCAATGGACTGGAGGTTGACTTTTGGAAGCGATTTTTACTCCAGAGAGCTTTCCTTTACTATATGGATAACTTGTGTCACAGCCTGTTAAGGTGTGCACTCTAAGGATATCATTGCATTGTTGGCCAAGCTGTGAAGACGATGCATTAATATCAATAGCAGTGCCATCTCCCTTCTTCATGTGTATACTGACATTTCTGTTGTTCAGACCCCACCTCCAACAGTAATATACCAGGAGCAAAAATATATCAGTGTCATCCGATAGAACTTGAACTACATGTACACCACCGAGACTCAACTTCATGTTTAGATAACTGATGATGTCGATATCAGCCTCCTCATGACCAAAGACGCAACAGCTTGATTACCTGCTGCTTGTTGTGACTGTTTTTCATGATAATATCTCTTAGCGGCAACTCGGTGTCCAGTGTGAGATTGTGATTTGGTTACAGTTTATCACCAGCACGTCGGTTTCTCTCATAGTTCTTTATTGATGATTCTTCATACATGTCTAATAAAACAATGACTTCTTTGGAATCTCGCTGCACGGCTCTGTTGAAGTTAACTACCAATTGCCTTACTTGTCCAGTCTTTGGCCATGTGATATGGTATAACATTTCGTTCCCATCAACAAAGAAAACATCAGCATCAAGCTGATTGTTTGTAACAATCCCAAGTTTCGTCACTAGAACAGCTTTGGTGGACTTGCGCATTTTGCCAGTCATCGAAAAGGGCTGATGGCACAGGAGCAAGTTCATACTTAAAAACTTCTCGTAAATTAAACTCTCTCTTTTGCGACAAGACTAGAAGTCGTCCAGAAAGTATTATGTACAATCTTACTTTCTTTCATATAAAATAAAATCTAAAAATTAAGAAAATTAAGAAAGCTAGAAAACGCGCTTTCAAATGGTTAAATTTAGTCCCATAAAGTTACAAAATAATTTGAAGCTATTTCATAATCCTTTTCAACTCATATTTGTAGCTTTCAAGGATAAGAGTTTTTGTCTACTATAAACAAGAAAAATGTTCTCTATATTGACGTGTTTATACCCAATTTATACCCAATACCCAAGAGAACTTCTGGCGGTAATAAAACTATTGGGGCAAAAATGCGAATTTTTTTTAGCCCTAACAATTAAAGAAAAAAATAGAAAAAATGCTGAGAAACTTTAAAAAACACATCTTTTATAATAAAACGTGAAAAGGCTAATTATAACCACTCTGATAAAATTTTTAAATAATCATATTAAATATATTAATTTTATGTTTTTGTCGCTTAATCAACTAATATTCTTTACGTAGAATAAAACGCGGGCGAAGAACAAGATGCCAGAATATCCACGTAAATATTTACATAAATTTTAAATACATCCAAAACATTATTACTAGTCAATTGAAATGTATTCATAATGTCAAAAATTATTATATTAAAGTTTTAAACATAATTTATGCGTAATAAAGATCAAATGAAAATATATTTGTCTGACGCAATCATTTCTTATGCAGGAAAACAGCTGACAACAGCGTTGTCCAAAGATAATATAATTTTTTTTCAAGACATTAATCTCTTTATATATTTATCAAAACATAAAAAATAATAAATATAATTATAATTTAGATAACTTATGCCGCAATAAATTAATGATTTAAAGAGGAGAAATTTTACTTAGGATTTTCCTTCCTGAAAAATTGGCGGGTATCGCCGACGCTGCCTTCTACAGGCAAAAAGATTATACCGCCTAAAACAAGCGGGAGACAAAATGTACCAATTCAATCGACTATCAAATGTAGCGTTTTACTTTACAGTTTTAAAAAACTATTCCAACCAAGAAAAGAATAATTTTTGTTATTTTAAACTGTAGTTCATATTTAAGTATCAAAATTGATTTTTTACAACACATATATATATATAGTAGGCCTAACATTAGCTGAGTGAATATGATATGATGTTACGAATTCTTTGAGGTCACCAGCTTAGATTACACCCAAGCAATATTGGTAAGGTCAGAAAAATTACTTTATGGTTTTGTGTTTAATTAAGAAAAATAAATCATTCATTTGTTCACAGTGATTAACATGGCAATGAAGGTATTTACGGTGAATAACAATTATATAACGACTTTTATAGTATGCTAAATATGACAGGATTAGCAAATAAGGACATGGTTATAGAGATTAATTGTTAAGTAATACACTCATTTATGATAGGCTAATGGTATGCAAAAATGGAACACAGCATAAAATATGAAGCCTGTTGATAACAGAAATTATGCACGTACGTTTGGTGCACTGAATGGATAACGTAATACACTGATTTAGGTAGGCTAGAGTTACGCACAAATGGAACATGGAATAAATGATGCAGCCTAATGATAATAGAAATTATGCACGTGCGTTTGGTGCATTGAATTGCAGGGTAAAAATATACCCAATTGATTAGAAATAATACAGTAATGTCGAATTTAAGCGGAGCTACAGACAGACGTTTTCGTACCAAGAAGTCTACAGCTTAGAGGATAAACGGCAGGATTCATGGATAGCTTGGATAATCGGGTTGGTTGATTTTTTAATTCTTTGCATTAGACTGTATTGAGCACGTCTTGTTACCTCCGGGAAGCTCGGGACATTGCAGGTAGCAAACATTTGCGAAGCTGAGCATCTCGGGGGTAATTTATGTAAGAGCCTAAGAGACCTGTTGTACAGCAAATTTAGAGTTCTGCCAGAACCTTTTTTATAATTCACCCACAGTTGCTGTCCGTATATATTACTGCAGAAAGTACGAAAGAGAGTGTCTTTAGCTTCACTTGTACAAAACCGAAAGTTCCTTATAGTCATATTCGCTTTAGCACAAAGGCTTCGAGATTGTTTTCTAATATCCGAGTCATCACTCAAGGAGGTGGTGATAGTTTGACCCAAATACTTAAACTCATGCACTTCCTCAATTACTTCACCTTTCATTTTAAACCAAATGTCAGCTGGCTGATTTCAGCTTTTAGGATGAAATTGCATAACCTTAATTTTTGTAACATTAAAAAGAATATCACGTTTCTGCGAATACACTTCGCAGACTTTTAGTAGCCCATCCAGATCTTTAACAGAGGGACTTATTAACACCATATCATTCGCATAAACTAAGTTATTTATCCTTGTGTTATCTATACAACATCCCAATGTTGCCTCATTAAGTGAAGCAATTAATCTGTCAATATACACATTAAACAGCATCGGGGAGAGCAAGGAGCCTTGTCTCACCCCGTAAGAGGAGCCAAAACATTCGGATAGTACATTGCCCCACCTAACGGTAAAAGTTTGGTGGGAATACCAAAATTTCGCTAAATTTAATATGTACAAAGGAACCAGTAGTTTGGGTGCAAAATGGTAGAGAGCAATGCAATTCCAAATGTTGCAACAGTGCAAACCCCCACCCCTTTTTTGCAAGGCACCCATAGTGCCAACCCCACCCTCCTTTGTTGCAAGGCACCCCATAGTGCCAACCCCCACCCCACTTTTGCTGTAAGGCACCCCCTAAATGGGGGAGGGGGAATGTTGCAAGAGCAACAAGTGGTTATACAACTTGGAGGCAGAGTTATCCCCCAAGTTGCAATGAACCCCCGCTGGGGGAGACCTCTTTGGGGGATAAGCTGAGAGGCCTCACCCCCCAAAGGGGTATACCTAACCTAAGAGAGAGAAGAAGTGTTCGCTTGACAGGAGCCAAGCGCATATTAAGACTTCAGCCAAGCGGCCGTTGTCTTAATATGTTCCTAATCAGCCAATTGGCTTATCTGGCTGAGTTGCCAGATTGCACTATTTATTTAATTAAAGCATATATTCTGGCTTAATCATCTAGTTGGCTTTGAAGGCTGAGTTGCCAGTTTGCACTATTTATTTAATTGAAGCATATATTCTAGCTTAATCCACAGTTGGTGTATCTGTCTGAGTTGCCAGTTTGCACTATTTATTTAATTAAGGCATATATTCTGGCTTAATCCGACAGTTGGCGTATCTGACAGAGCTGCCAGTTTGCGCTATTTATTTAATTAAAGCATATATTCTGACTTAACCCGCCAGTTGGCTTCGAAGGCGTAAATGGCTTGTTCAGGTTGAGTTGCTAGATAGCGCTATTTATATAATTAATGCATATATTCTGGTTTACAAATCCGCTTTAGAAGCCAGGCAATTGATATATTTAAATACCGTGTACAAACAAAAAGAATTAAATAAAACACCACTACATCATTCTCTTTATTTAGGCGAATTAATGGAAATATATAGAAAATAAATATACAATGGAATATATATCAAATATAATAATATACGGATGGTGAATATATAATAAATATACAATGGAATATACATATGATCAAAAAATAACACTGGTATGCATATGAAATTGTTTTGTCTGCTGTGAGGGTTTTTTCAACTCATATTATATAATTCGACCATGCTGAATTCGAAAATGACATTGGTTTTCCTCAATCAGGTCAGGTTTTTTCTCTATTGGCCATTTATTATAAGTCCAATTTTATCCCCAAATTTATTGATTTTTTTAGTTTAAACACTGTAGATACGAGTAATATTATAAGAACACTGGTGAAAAATGAAAACATTGTGTGAATAAATACTTTTATTCATACAATGAATATGGAAAAAAGTTTATTGAGGAAGGAAGGAAGTTTTTTTGGCTTTCCGTCTGTGTTTTTCTTCGGGCACGTCTCGCTTCAAACACCAGCAATAGTCCGCCAGCATATTGATATCCCAGTTTCCCTGGTACCTCTCTTCCATTATTTTGATATCTTGGTGAAATCGTTCACCCTGTTCCTCACTATAATCCCTCAATTTTCAGGAAAATAGTCCAAGTGGGACCACAAAAAGTGCATTTTTATGGACATGCGCGACCCATGAGCTTTGAAAGCTTCCATCAAGTTTTCGACAACGGACTCGTATTCTGGACTTCTACGCTTGCCAAGAAAATCAGTGACAACTGATTTGAATGCCTGCCAGGCATTCTTCTCAGTTGGAGTCATTGCGTTTTCGAACTGAGTATCCTTGATCAAAGTTCGAATTTGAGGACCATCAAAAACCCCAGCATTTAGTTTAGCATCAGATATATGAGGAAATTTACTCTCGAGATATCGGAATGCTGAACCCTCCTTATTCATTGATTTGATGAAATTTTTCATCAAGCCCAGCTTAATATGAAGTGGTGGGAGCAAAATTTTTGTTGGTGGTACAAGGGGCACTGAAACGACATTATGCGAATATGCGACCCAGGTTCCAAATTCTCTCTGGATGCCCATTCACGCTGTGTATAGTGCTTCTCATCCGCTCGGCTATCCCATTTGCAGAGGAAACATGGGTATTTCGTGTATCCCCCTTGCATTCCCAATACAAATGCCACAATCTGAAAAAAATGAAAATATTTAAAGAATTTAGAGAATTTGTTCTATCAGATAAAAAAAATCTATGCATTGGACTGTATCACTTCTGTGGGGAAGTTAAGTGTTCTTATACGCTCTCAAATAACCTTTGGAAAAACAACATAGTCAATAGCAATAGTTTACTTATGATATTAGTATTACCTTCAAATCTCCACAGATCCTCCAGTTATGTTGGTCGTATACGAGAGCATCCAGTAAAATTTTCATGTTATCGTAGCTCTCAGTAAGTTGTACGGAATGTGCTACAGGGACTGATGCAACCCTATTCCCAATGTTGAGAAGTACTGCTTTCAAACTTCGTTTAGACGAGTCTATAAATAGCCTCCATTCTGATGCGTTATATGGCAGGCCCAAGGATTCGATTAGCCCCTCAATATTGCAGCAGTACACTAAGGAAGAGGTATTTTCGTGCACTGCAAAAAACTTGCGGAATTCTTCCTCTCGTTTCCTATACCAGGAGAATGTTGTTCCCGGAGCCAGCAAGTTGTCCTCTCGAAGTCGTGAGCCCAAGATCTCGGCAGCTAATTTGGAAAGTCCTAAATCCCTGGTAAGATCATTAAGTTTGGCCTGGTTGAGAGGCCTCGGCTCATTTGAAGCGGTATTTTGAGGTATATACGACTGGGACTGGTCATTGGCATTGGTCATTAATTCATCATCAGAAACATCGAAGTCCAGGGTTTGAGGTGGGTCGGGTATTGGAATTCCAGGACCATGGGGTACAGGTCTCATAGCAGAAGGAATGTCAGGGTATACAACAATGTGTTTATTCTTCTTGTTAACTCCTGAAAATAGAAACACAGAAACATGGATATAAAACTTGCATATGAAATAGAAGAAGCATTCAGACAGTGGCGGCTCGTGAGGGAAGGCTGCGGTCTGTAAGATATGAAATAGGTCGATGGAGTCTGTATATTTTGTTTCTTTTTCATTCATATTGTCCCTTCGGGGACAATATGAATGAAAAAGAAAGAAAATATACAATGATTGTATATGTAAATGTAACTTGTATAACAATAGGTATGTGTAAATGTATTTTCTATAACAATATGTACATGTAAATGTATGATTACCATTATGGTGAATATTATGCTATATATGGTGAATATTACATTATGGTGAATATTATGTCAAGTTTCATACGAGGATTTCAAAATATTTAAGAAAAATAAATTTATAAGTCCACCTTGGAGGTTTGTCATGCAGAAATAGCAATCTGTCACGTGATCCTTTCCTTCTCTCCAAATCATGGGAATTCCAAAAGGCAAAGATTTCGCTCTGCCTTTGCTCCATCTTCTCAAATTTTCAATGCACGTCTTGCAGCACATATGAGGGGCGAAATTTTTGTCCTGGTCCCCTAGCTTAATTCCAAAGTATGCTCTATACATTGTCTTCACAAATTTAGTGATTTGGGACTGGTTATTTGGCATGGTAACCGTCCCACATATGTAGCAGAATCTATTGGGATCATTTTTACACGCTCTATTCATTATGAAATATTTTATCTATATGCCTGAAAAGTAAAAAAAGATATTATACAAGTGAAACAAGTGATGATAGATGTTACTGTTCCAATTCCGCTTTGACAAAATCACGAAAAATACTATTTTACTTATGAGGCCATAGCCGGATAACTTGAGCTGATTGAGAAAAACGGATTGCAGATTCGAAATCAGCAGGAAAACCTCTATAAGAATCACTTACAAAACCCTTGACAGCAAAATTGATGCATACCAGTGTAATAGCATAAGAAACACGAACGGGAAATATACAATAAAAAATATACAAAACGTTGTATTATCAATATATTAGTACAGGAAAAATATATAGTTATATTAAATAATTAAATATATTGAAAATAATAATATACGAAACGTACAATCAAGTGCATATTAGTAGAGGAAATATATATTTATATACAAGGCGCATATATATATGCGCCTCGGTGGTGTAGTGGTTAGCGTTGCTGACTACGAATCCATCGGCCCAGGGTTCGAGACCCGACAGCAGCCGGCGCGCAGCAAAACAACTGTTCATCCTTTCACACAATAAAGAAAGTGGTTAGTAGATAAATGGGTACACTAGGTGGCCTAGTGGTTAAGACGCTGGGCTGCTGATGGGGCGTAGTTCGGATTCCACGTTAAACTGTAGGTCTATGGTGGAGTGAAAAGCTTGACCCTCGTCAGAATGAACAATTCGGGCGGAAGCTAACCAAAGGTTATATATATATGCACAATTAAAAATAAAATATACATCCTTTATGTTCTACGGCACAAAACGCTAAACTCACACGTAATCGAGTCTACATTCACATCGTTATTACTTTGTACTACGTGGTAAAATCGATCAAGCAACACTTCACCGTTTAACTTAGACGGACGCCTATACTCGACATAAATGGCTTTCATATCGTTCAATACTATTTTTGTGCCCACTTTACATTTGTTTGGCAAGTTATCTTTAAACACGGCTAGAATACAATCAAAAGCACGCACAAAGAGTTCATCGTTAACCACAACATCATTATTAAATACAAGTTTATAAACAAGCCTTTCCAATCGAGGGTTTTTTTCTTACCGTCCCGAGCTTTTCAATCGTGAACTCTTCTTCACTCTGCATAGCGGCAATTGAAATAATCTTCCAAGTCGTAACGACCGACAGCTATTCATTATATAGAGGTACAACTCTTCAGGGTGAACAGTGTAGGCATGTTCTGCCCTGTACCGCTCAAGTGCTTTGTACCAAAGTTCAGAATATTTGGAAGAATCTAAACCTTTTAAATATGCATCCAGCTCTATAGACCATTCTCGCCTTGCTCATTCCTACATTCGATAAATCCGTCGAACAGAGCGGTGTATGCGTATTCAACAACCGTGTCAAAATAAATAATATCCGTAAAAAGAGCGTCTAATATAGGCTTCAGCTTGCGGAATCCGACGATTTCAAACATTCTGTCGAGGATGAAACGGTTTCGCGTAGGGACAAGAACGTTATTATCAGATGCGTTCTTCCACATCAGTCGTATGTCAATGCATGGCTGTTCGTTATTTATACATGACGTGCAAACAACGGCATATGAGGGGGCGTCACTAATCTGCTCTCTTCTTGTACCTACACCTGCAGGTATTTTATGACGGTCCTCACCCCACTTCTCAACTATCACGAAGATTCTATTCATCTCCTCAACACTTAAATAAATAACATTACGTTTGTTTGCTTGCCTGCAAATCGTTTCAGGTACATAGTTAATGGTGCCGGTTTCACGCCTGAACACGCGCAATGACTTCGTCACGGAGACATCGTACGAGGCGTAACTATGTACGTGATCATGATCATCAAGGGACATGTACGAATGCACAAAGTATTGGACACATATCAGTTGTCACACAATAGATTGTGTGCGTAATATAGAGACGAGTAAACATGGCCTGATAGGTTGATAGGGCATAAGTAGACAATAGGTAGATGAATGAATAAGTAACAAAATTAATAAAGGATAGCGGTCAAGAAAGAACATGGATGTATGAATGAGTATGGTTGAATAATATTTATATTGCATAACGCCAGACAGGACACAACATATAAATAATAACTTATAGAGAGCGAAGTTTTAATTATTATTAACGAATTTACCATACATTGAATACGAAAGATATCCACATATTAAAAACTTGATTCAGTATTCAAGGTATGGAAAACGTGAAGGAAATTAAGTTACTTTATGACGTCATAGTGATTTACTTTGTACGTACAGTATAAGTCATTATTGGGAGAAATTAAAGGAGACGAATTAGAGGGACACAGTTAAGGGACATTCGCTTTTCACAGCGAACTTCTAATGGCACAAACATGGATACTGCTCAACCACAGAAATGGTAGGTCGCATTGTTGTGACATGTGTATGGTTTCTTTACTGTGTACTTGTTTTTCCTATTGCTGCTAATGTCCTTTGTTTGAGAACTTTGGATTTGGTTTTGTGCCTCTGTTTCCTCTGTTGGTGTTTCTTTTACTTCTATTATTTCTCCTTTTTCTGTTTTCTTTTCCTGTTCGTTTTTCGCAGTTTCCTCTTGTACTGTACTATCTTCATTCCTTCTATTTCTTTTTTCTGTTATTCATAAACTCCTCTTTTGCCTTTTCCTCATAGTCTCGTTCTGCTTTAAAAACTGTAAACAAGTTTATTTCGATTATGCAGCTTTTGCAAAAGAACTTGATTCCGTTCACTTGTTTAGCGCATGTTATAAGAGAGATTTCTTCGTCGCTCCATCTCAGGCATTGCAATTCGACTAAGTTCTGTCAAAGATCGCAGCGAATTGACTTCGATTCATCTCTTTCTTTTTTACAGTATCCATAGGGTTGTATGAACTGATTTACCATTGCCGTGTTTCTAATGGTAAGTAAATGATTGTGCTCGAAATATTAACTCAAAGTGGTAATTTATTAAGTAAGGTATTTGACGACTTCAGAAATGAGGGAGGGAAAGTTTTTCCGTTATTCCGTGGGGTGGGGGATGGGGGATGTAGCACGCTGTAGATTTTCACTGAATGGTTCCCTGGAGTGTACCGCGGGAGATAACTGAGGGATATTGCTTTCGATGGGCAGTTAGATTTCCTCTGAGAGAAAACACTCGGAAAAAACACTGTATAGATTAAGTTGCTTTAATTTTATTTGCTTTATTTCAACAAACGCTGCTATTTCACCACTTAAATAGGCATATGACTGTGTTCACTGAATATTCACTAAAAAATTGGCACTACTTAAAAAAGATTAACTGCAGGATTTTTATTGTAATATCACTTTTATTAGGACTTTCCAACGAAACACGTGTAACCGTCACACTGGGCAGGAAAACTATATATATATATATATATATATAAAAGAGAATAATTCTATATACAGCAGTTGTAAAACCAGAATATACGAGACTTATTTAATATATATATATATACGCATCAAACATAAAATAGAAATACAAGCTTTAAGATCAACTTCTACCATGCTTAAATAAAATAGTAAACTCATACGTAACCGAATCTACATTCACATCCTCATTACTCTGTACTACGCAGTACATACGATTTAACATTAATTCACCACTCAAAGTATGCAAGGCTCTATATTCAATATAAAGGCTTTCAGCTCGTTTAACACTATCTTTGTCCCCACTTTACAATGGGAGGTAAAACGGATATGTTTTTTGTATAAGGCTAGAATACAATCAAAAGCAAGCTCCAAGACGGAATTGGTTGCCTCGACATTATCACCAAAATCGAGTTTATAGACTACTTTTTCCAAGCGCGCACGTATTCTTTTTTCTCTAATCTTTTCAACTGTAAATTTTCCACAACTCATAACGATAGTTGAGGAAGTTTTCTAAGTCATTATGACAGCTATATCTTATATATGGAAATAATTCTTTTGAGTGAACGGTGAAGGCGAGTTTGGGCTTGTAGCGTTCTACCTTTGATACAAAGCTTATGATATTTCTTGGGATCTGTAGCTTCTAAATATGCTTTCAGCTCCATGCCGCTCTCCCCTGCTCGTCTCGGCACGCGGTGAAGTCGTCGAGCAGTACAGTGTATGCGTGTTCGAGAACAGTGTCGAAATAACGCATATCAGCCATACGTCCATCTAAAAAGGGTTTTAGTTTACGGAGAGCCCCAATTTCAAATAGTCTATCGAGAAGTACTGTTAACACTATTTCGCCACATCAGCCGTATATCGACACAGGATTGCCGAGTATCGATCGCGGTTCACATGCGGCTTGCAAATAACAGACTATGAGGGGGTGTCGTTAATTTTCTCTCTCCTTGTACCCACCCCTGCAGGTATTTTACCACTGCCCACTTCTCAACCACCATGAATATTTTATCCATTTCATCAATACTCAAATAAATAACATTACGTCTGCCCGAGTCTGCCTGTTTACATTTTGTTTCAAGCGCATAATTAATAGCGCCGCTGTTACGTTTAAACATACGAACTGATTTGAAGACAGATATTGTATTCTGCGTTGAGGATGCTGCTTAATGGAAGCTTCATCTTTTATCACCTTTCTAACGAGTCTGTGAAGAGAGAACGCCCAGTCGGGTCAAGCTCTGAGACGGTTGTGAGCCGGACGGTGCACTGTTTGACTCAGTTCGTGTGCCGTACAGGACGGAACATGTATTGCGTCTGTTACTACGCGACGTCGAATTCCTGTACGGAGTTGTTCCAACATGAAAACATCGACACGTCTAAATCGTATAAATGATTAGAGAAATTTTCCATCTGGGATACATGAAGCAACACGGGTTTCAAAGTTTTTTTCATACCCGCTGCCTGGGATACGTACTAACGACTTTACCATGTTCAGGGATAACAGTATGTGCTCATTATCGGCACTGAGGGGCTCTATTTGAGAAAAATACGTGGCCGTACTGCTCAACTTTGGGTGATAAACAGTATTCGTCACTAAATTCTATTAAAAACCTGCACATCCCTTTAGCTGTAATTTCGCTACCCACCTCGTCGTGGTATACGTGGAAAAATGAATATAAATATTTTAAGCTGTCCATGATCATAAGATTTGCGTTTAGCATCAATGTGTGTACTCGGTGAAGTGCAACATAACGTAATAGGCTTTGTCGTGCCACTCGTCAATGAGTTTCATGATCCACAATCTCTGTTTTTCTTCCTCAAACGTTGACTCTTTTACGCCACATTGTACATAAGACACTCCTTAACACAGCGCAACCTCACAACATACTCCATTACGTCTTTTGCATTACGGAAGCTTGTAATTCTCTCATCAGAAAATCCATGAAGTATTTGAGCACCTGCTCGCACAGCTTCGCCCGATTTAGACGAGCCTTAAATCTCTAAAAAGACGTGTGACTAGATCTTTAAGTGTTCACCACATCTGTAGACTTTGGCGAGTACCACTTCACGAATGTAGAGCATGCAATATCAACGGCCGCCATCGTTATTTTTTCGTCTACGCGAGAATTCTTTAAGAGGTAAAAGATAGGTCTGAGAGCCAAGGATTGCTATGGTCAACTGAACATGCCAGGAGGAGATATATCCCTCCAACTGGTTTAGTAGTCGGAGTCATACAGTGGGCGGTGCTTAGATATTTTCTTGAACACACACACACACACACACACACACACACACACACACACAGAGGGGAAAATAAAAAGCTAACTGAAACATAATTTATTTAAAACACATAATAAATAGAAAAATAAATAAACTGTAAAATATCGTCAACAAACTCTAACAAACTCTAAAACAAACTATATATTTATATGGCAAATATCCATGCCTGACAGTATCCAGAGGGAACAGAGTTGGAGGGACACGGCACCTGGTATCGTTTCCTGCATGTGTTACAACACAGCTTCGTATCCCTAAGCTCCTCCACGCCTCCCAACTTCTGTGCCCGGAAGTTATGAGTCCCTACAACCAGGTGCGGTGGCTGGTGACCCTCATTTTCAGTATCGTCCAAGCTTAATAGTTCTTTGAGCGAGTTAAAGTTAATGATCAGCCGGTTTGCGTGGTTTGCGTGGTTCAGCCTTGACGATGTATTTGTACGCGTCACCTGTCCTCACACGTACCCCGTAAGTTTTTGGCTCCTTGGAAAGGAAAGAATCTGTGTAGGTGGTATCACCATACTCATCCTTGATTTCGTCAGTCAGTTCGCCGAGGAATTTACCAATAGAAGGCATATATTCACCTTCTCTATCCGTGAATATCACGCTACCTGTATCTGCGTACAGAATCCTCCGTCCAAGAGAATGCAACAGACGCCAAACTTTGATGCGTGCGTAAGTTGTTGTGAAGCTTGCTACAGGGATGTTTGTAACACGTGACGTATCCGTAGACATCTGTGTTCTGTTGTATCTTATTATGTAGGTATTGCCCACATTCACGATCTTCATGACTTCTTTATCGATAACGTTTGTGTAATCCCAAACCTCACTATAACTTTGAGCTAGATGGAAGTTACCCCTGTCTGTATTCTGCGCAAATTTCCCCCAAAGACTATTTAGGCACAATTTTGCATTAAAGCGCTTGTCAGGGTAGGTAGTTTTTTCGTTTTCGAACTCAACGCCTCGTGGGTAGCCTGATACCTCAACTTTATCCTTCAGAAAGTATTTATATACAGGATGAAGACGTTGGGGAGTTTCTGAAACCTCCAAACCTTATAAATCTTCAGTATTCTTTAACCATGATGAATACCTAAGGCTAGCTCAGGACTTGTATAAACGCCTCTGATCTTCCTCTGGTTGAGTGTGTGGCTACAATGCCCATTATTCTCCTATGCACACTTCACACACAGGGGGAACATGAGCTTGTGCTTTATAACGATGAGTAGGCTCGGCATCCATAAATCGGTAGGAGGGAGTACATCGACAAAGGAGAGCCAAAAATAGTTCCCAGTCAAACCAGCTGAGAAGGCCGCGATGTTAGGTAGCGCAGGGCCCACCAGCTTTTCAGGTGCTCCTACGGGTTACGGGTTGTTCTTCATAACGTAGGGCTTTAAAGAACAGAAATCGTAGTAATGGAGTTTGTACGACCTTCAAACAGACTATCTCCGCATTTAGAGGTTCCACAACCATTGAGCGTTTAATGACCCTTATTTCCTCACGATACTGGTCATCGCCCACCAGCGTACATCATATTTATACTCCCACAGCACTTTGTGAGTGAACTGGGAGTTTATAAGCTGATCACGGGCACGGGTCCAGGCAAGATTATCACTGGCTATCTCCCATGAACATTCCCTGTAACTCCACACTCAGCACGTGGGCACCCATGCCACCAGCAACCGTTAAATGAGTACACTGTCTTCACACCGGTGTGTGGATCGTCACTTAGACCATCCACCCAAAAAACGCGCCCGTTAATCTTAATGGCCACCTCACCCGTGTTGCGAGCATGCTTTATAAGCACACCAGTTTGCTGTTGAAGGTGTGACAGCCAGTAAATAGCCTTATACCCATAACTAGTGGGACATTACGGGGAATGGCAGTCAAGGTGTCTTTAGACAAAAATTTATTCTTGAACACCGTGAAGTATAATGATGCAATCGTGGTTGCGGCTTGTAACGGATCACAATTAAAACGAGTTATGTACATCCTTCTGAAGGTCTGGAAACACACTCTAAGCACGCGTACATCGTTCACACAATAACGCTCACATTCGTCTGCTATATTGTAAGGATTAGTGTCGTTAAAGCTTCTGTAATACCTCTCAAAATCTTCCTGTTCACTAGCACTCATACTATCATAGTTAAAGTAATGCTTGGGTGGTGGTAGCCCGACGTAATTTAAAGTGTCTTCAGTAAGGAATGTGTAAGGGAAATAGCCTTTTGAAACTTCAGCGTCCACGCCCATTATTTTGAGCAACTTGGCTAATTTACAAGACGTGAATAACAGTGTCTTTAAACTGGACATTATTCTTTATTTGCATTTGAATAAGTTTGTTGCCTCTTTTCAAAGGATCACCTGTAAATATTTCTGAGGATTCGTGTTCAAGCAGTTCCTTATAAAGAAACTGTGTGTCAAACTTTGCTGCTTTATGCAGAAGAATACATACAGTAATTTTTTTGAATTGGTCCGACAGTTTGACAATATAGTCCACAAAGAGTTTCACGGGGGTCTCTTACAGTCGCCTTAAAAATGTTTGTTCGTTTACCACATTTACGGCATTATCACACTCAACGTTCATACACTCGTCACAGATGGTCTGACTTACAAGTAGGTGGGAAATAACCTCTTTGGTTTCTGGGTTTGTGTATGTCTCTATGTCATAGTACAGGGTGTTTATAAAGTCCCTATCTATTTCAGTGAAAACGTAGCAAAAAGGGTAAAATTCAATAACAATATAACAGAAGGCATACAGCTAATGAATACTTAAGCATATGATTCTACATGAGCACCATCAGTATCTCTACAGAGTTCGAATCTGTCAGCGGAACACATTTTGGAGCATGACAGGGGTTATTTTTGTAACTGCTGTTACGATACGAGCACGTAAATGTCCCAGCTTCATTCAGATGGCATTTTAAACACCGTCGTCTTCCAACAAGATGGGACACCTTGTCATTACTCAAACATTGTTCGGTGTACCTAAATGAACGATTTCCAAATCGGTGGATCGGTCGTAGAGGCAACAGGCCCTGGGCGGCTCGATCTCCTGACCTAACGCCCTTGGATTTCTTTGCATGGGACTTTATCAAATCAAACGTCTATCAAACGAGGGTTACAGATCTACAAGATTTACGTGCTCGTATCGTAACAGCAGTTACAAAAATAACCCCGGTCATGCTCCAAAATGTGTTCCGCAATGCTGCTGACAGATTCGAACTCTGTCGAGATAATGATGGTGCTCATGTAGAATCATATGCTTAAGTATTCATTAAATGTATGCCTTCTGTTATATTGTTATTGAATTTTACCCTTTTTGCTACGTTTTCACTGAAATATGGACTTTATAAACACCCTGTATACAGTTATGCACGATTATTTTTAGGTTTGGCATCTTTCATATAACAAACATGCTTTACACCATCCGCCTTATATTTCTCATAGCATATATAATACAGCGAATTTCATCACACATGTGCTCGAATTTTTTCTAACTGTCCATCATATGAAACATGCTGCACTCGCATTCCGCATGCCGCATTCTCATTTTCTTGCACGTCCCATTTGATTTATGGAAATCAAAACAGAAATTATTGAAAAACGTGCGTCTACACACATGACAGTCCCTCTTCTCAGCTTCAACTAACCGGCTTTTGCATTTGGGACATTTACACTTTCCCAAACCATGTGACAATCTTTACAATGTTTCACTATATCATCCGTAAACTCGAGACACCCTTTACACAAATCATGTGCCTACCATACTTACGGCTTTTATCATAACTCGCGTAAAGAGTCCTTATATTGCGAATGGGAAGGTACGTTGTCCCCTAAAAACCTAAAATAAGTAGAGGCTTTGTACGATCTGTCACATTGCTTTTTAAAACAAACAGTCCTACGACGATCATCCAAACCAAATACAACTATCCACACACCCATTTCCTGCTCAACCATTCTCAGCTCTTCAGATTCCATATCGCAGTCAAATTCGAGTCTGCAGTCTGTGGCTAGTTTACGTGCACGCTGTGCAACCGTCGTCAACTAAATTTTTTTGGCAATTGTATTTAGTACAGTAAACGTATGGGACAAGATTATTACTATAAAGCCGCAACCACGATCGAGATTAATGTAGTTTCTTAATATTTGATAACTGTCAAAGTTAAGTGTATAAGGTGTGGCCGTACGTCCCGCAACACGGAAAACGTGGTCTCTATCGATCGTGAAGTTATCCATGTTAAATTCTGTGCTGCTTTGGGTGGCATGCCTTATACGCCACAAAATTTAATCTACATCTACGGCAGCCAGGCGTCTGTAGGATATTACTCCCCCAAAATCATCTCTATCTACATTCGTCAGCCAGACTCTGTACTGAACGGACGCATTTCCTGAGCTCTCTGATATTGCTTCTACTTTTGCATATTGCTAATAACTTTACTTTTGGAAAGTTTTGAATTTTATATACTTGTGTTTATATTCACATTGTTATAGTTAAGTAATTGAATATTAGTGGTTTTTAGCGATTTAGAAGTTTTCATAGCGTTCCGGCTTAATTTAACTTAACTTGTGACGGTTATAAACTAATTTAACTGCGCGATGCCGTCGCAGAAAGCGTCGTGTGTTAGGTGGGGTAAACCGGTGGTATTCGGATTTAAAGATTATAACGGCGGTCCTATGGCGATTACCGAGAGATCAGTTTGTTTCTTTTGAGTTAATGGAGGAAATAGTTGACATAAAACGCAGTGTACGTGAGGTAACGGAAAGACTTGCAACGCTTGATGAGGGCAGGGGTAGGGCTACGGTTGACGAAAGCCGAACCAATACTAACGTTGAAGATTAGTAATTTGAAGGGTGAGGTGCGTAACCTAGTTTCTAGTTTAGGTAGCTTCGGGAAGGTTGGATAGAGTTGAGGAAGGGGTTAAGGTTAGTCCGAGTAGTAGATGGGGAGGGATTTAGAGAAGTTAAGGGTGGAGCTAGGCCGCGTACGTTAGGTGATAGGAATCCCCCCCTATCGAGGTTTCGAACCCTTTCGCCCATTTGGAAAGGGACGTGAATGAGGGGAAACTATTTTAATTGGGGACTCTTTAGTGTGCCACATGGACAAAGAGTTCGTTGAACGGCATCCAACCAAGAGGAGGAGGGTCTGTCTCCCAGGGGCCAGGGTTGACAGAGTTAGAGACGAAGTGGATAGGATTGACGTTGCCTCCCGTCACTCGATGTTGGTGACGATGGTAGGGGCAACGACTCGTATAGGCCCGATACGAGAGTGCCTGACCTTTTGGAGAGATATAGGGGGTTAATTAGGTCCCTAAAGGCGAGGTCAGATAGGTCTTTAGTTCTAGGTATTACCCCTAGGCACGGTTTGGGTCTTAGGATTACGTCTAAAACGATTTTTTAATACTAAATTAGAAGAGATTTGTGCTGAGGAAAATGTACCCTTCGTAAAGCTGTGGTCAGAATTCAGTGATCCTAGCCTTTTTATAAAAGATGGGGTGCATTTTAATGAAATAGGTAATGCTAGGCTAGGTAGGTTAATTGACGAAAACGTACGAAAGCTGTATAGGTCGAAGCCTTCTTTAAACGTTGTGGGTCCGGGAACGGGCCGACGTGAAAAATAGTTTAAAACGCCGGCCCGTGGTAAAAAATAACTTAAACGTCTTTTATTGTAACGCGCGTAGTATTAGAAATAAATTAAACGAATTTAAGGCGATAATTTATTCCGGCAACTACGATATAGTTGCTATCACTGAAACGTGGTTAAATACCGTGACTCGGGACTTGTTGGGGGAACTTGATATACCGGGTTTTAAACTCTTTACTAATGATAGGTTACATAGGATTGGTGGCGGCGTTTTGCTGTACATTCGTAATTCCCTTAGGGCTATCGAGGTTAAGATAGATTTTCCGGCAGCAATTAATGCGATATGCGTTGAAGTTAGGGCGTGTAGTATTAGTTTTAATTTTGTTGTTGTTTATAGACCTCCCGTTCAACCCTCGATACCGATACTAGATTTTACTCACTTCTTGGTAACTTTATTGACAATCGGAATAGTATAATTGTCGGAGACTTTAACTGCCCTAATGTTAATTACGAGACTTTTACTGGTAATGAGGAGGGTTTGAGATTGATTGAGTTCATGGAAGATAATTTTTACGACAGATGGTTACCGAACCAACGCGCGGTGACAATATTTTAGATTTGGTGATGACGAACGGCGAAATATAGTCGAAGGTTTAGAAGTAGGCGAGAGTTTAGGATGTAGTGATCATCAAATTCTTAGGTTTAAGTTATTGATAGAAAACACTAAGGATAGTAACGTAATAGAAGTCCCTGATTTTCGTAGGGCTAATTTTGATAGTTTTGCGGATAGGATGAGAATAGTGGACTGGGATAACTTATTTATGGGTAATGACACAAATTTGCATTGGGAGGCGTTTAAAGAAAGTTTTACGAATATTGAAAGGGAGTTTATTTCTCGTAGGCCCAAGCGTGCTAGAAATCATGGTAGGCCCAAGTGGTGGACTATGGAAATAGGCGAGTTCATAATCGAGCGTAACAGAGCGTATAGACTTAATAAGCGCAATGGCACGGCAGCTAACTTTAATGGATATATCGAGCTTAGACGTCAGGTTAAAAGATCAGTTGTGAATGCTAAGCGTAATTTAGAGATACTTATAGCTGCGGATAGTAAACATAATCGAAAAAAGTTTTTTGAATACGCCAATAATCGTAAGCCGATAAAGGATAACATAGGCCCTCTAGTGGATGTTAATGGCGCTTTGGCTTCTGACGCTCAGGCGATGGCGGGTATTTTCAATAATTTTTTGCGACAGTTTTTACCGTAGAAGACGTAAATAATGTCCCCGACGTGGACGATATCGTTCCATTTAGTAGCGAGACTATTTTGGATGAAATAACTGTTTTCGAGGGTGAGATTGCGCATTATATCGATAGGCTAAAAGTTAGCAAGGCTCCAGGCCCTGACGCTTTTTATCCCAGACATTTGAAAGATTTGAAGGACGTTATCGTAGGCCCTTTAACGAAGATTTTTAATCAGTCACTCGAAACGGGGATTATTCCTGAAGACTTCAAATTAGCTAACGTCACGCCATTTTTAAAAAAGGCGACCGCACAGTAGCTAGCAATTATAGGCCCATTAGCTTAACGTCAATTGTCGGTAAACTTTTGGAATCCGTAGTTAGGGATCGTATCATCGATCACTTAGAAAGTAGAGATTTGATTAATAGTAGTCAGCATGGTTTCGACGCCATAGATCTTGTTTAACTAATTTGTTAGAATTTTATAACGAAATAGTGCGCGAATACGATAGGCATAGAGCAGCTGACGTTATTTATTTAGATTTTAAAAAGGCGTTCGATACAGTTCCGCATAGAAGATTAATTGCGAAGGTTAAAGCGCACGGTATACGCGGTCAGGTAGCTAACTGGTTAGAGGAATGGCTTCGTGCTAGGAGACAGAGGGTCGTTGTTAATGGTAGTGAATCGGGGTGGTTGGATGTAGGTAGCGGTGTCCCACAGGGTTCAGTGTTAGGCCCATTGCTATTCGTAATTTACATTAACGACATAGATGTAGGATTGACTAGTAACGTGTCAAAATTCGCGGACGATACTAAAATAGGCGGTAAGGTTGTTAACGAGGACGATAGAAATAGGCTCCAAGACGATGTAAATAGGATTATGGAGTGGACGGATAAGTGGCAGATGCAATTTAACATAGACAAATGTAAAGTTTTGCATATAGGTTCTCGTAACAATAATTACACGTACACGATGGATGATAGAGAGTTAGCGAGCGTTGACGAGGAAGTAGATTTAGGCGTACGCGTATCTAAGGATTTAAAAGTTAGGAACCAGTGCCTGGAGTCTTGCGCAAAAGTTAGTAGGATGTTAGGCTTCATAGCGCGTAATTTCGAATTTAAATCGAAGGATATTATATTGCCCCTTTACAAGTCCCTAGTCAGGCCTCATTTAGAATATGCCGTTTAGTTTTGGTGCCTGTATTTGCGTGAGGATAGTGAGGATATTGATAGGTTAGAAAGGGTTCAGCGTCGTGCCACGAAACTAATTCCGACATTGCGCAAAAAGCCTGATGAATATAGGATTAAAGAGTTAGACTTGCATTCACTCGAAACTAGGAGATTAAAGGGGGAGCTTATTGAAGTTTTCAAAATCGTTAATAACATCGATAACATAAATTTTGACAAACACTTTCGATAATAGCAATACTCGTAATAACGGATTTAAGTTGCGTGGCAGACGTTTCATTACTAATATCGCTAAAAACTTCTTTACGTTTAAAGTAATTGATAAATGGAATAATCTTCCCGCGTCAATCGTTAACTCTACCAGCGTTAATATGTTTAAGAACCGTTTAGATAGGCATTTTAAAAATATTAACGTTGTTTAATTAAAATAAAAAAAACAATTAGTAACAGGGGCTCTGAGGGTGGTGGTCGAGGATGAGTCTGTTGTGTGATGCCAGCTATAAACTAAAATAAAAAATTAGACTAACACGAACGCAGATGTAGCTCGTAAAGTAAACTAACCCAATTTTTGTTATACTCTACCTACTTTTTTTTTTAATCCTCTCCTTACTTGCATGTCTGTGACTCTCTTTACTTGCATGTCTGTAGTTTGCATGCTATGACAGTGAGTTAAGACTGTTTGCATGGTTCTTATTTTACTTCTGTTCGTCTTTCACCCCTCTCCTCTTCTCTCCGACTATTTTTCCGACTTTTCGGCAGTGGCCGGCGGATGATGATGGGGAGTCTTTCTTTCTCTTTTTCAGAATGAATGTTAACCCACGAATGATAGGTTTTGCTGCTTACTTAACCCCTTATTCTCCTCTTTTAACCCCCTCCTCTTTCCTTTCTCTCCGGCTAATCTTGGAGCAAATCTTAGGGACTTTGTTAGCCTTAGCCTCTGTAGATCTGTAGATCTGCCCGAACCCGAGTGCCAGCCTCGTCCTGGCTTCACGTCCCTCACTGCTCTGAGGGGCAAACTCCACAATACGCTCAACATCGTGGCACAGGCCGTGTTCAATACCATTGTTATACATGGTTCGCGGATCGACCCTGACTACGTAGCGATTTCTAGTCAGGGTCGGGGTGGAGGTGACGTTGCGCACCAGTTCGATTAATATGCTACTGTTTACAGATTGAGGTATTGCTGTCGAGGTGGAGGGTACAGCGGGGGGCGGTATTGAACGGTGATAAGTCCGGACAGTTTTATTTGTAGAAGGAACTACTGTAGCGTATATAGCGTAAAAGGTGGATGGCTGAGGCTCTGCAGCATTTTCAAAACTTACTGATGCCCTAACACTGGGTACGTTCGTGGAGAATTTTACACGCTTACGTAAACATGCCCATCGCAGAGGGCGTTTCTGCTCCGCGTCCTTCGTCCTCGTGTCTCCGTTGTTTAGGCTTGATCGGCATACAGGATGTTGTCGGTGTTGAGGAAATGTGGGGCTCTGGAACGGAAGCGGGTACAGAGCTGGCGGTTGGCACGCTATTGCCGTGAGCACAGTCTGGTGCCTCAATAATCACCTCATCATCGTTATCGTCATCATCTACGAAGCATGGGTGCTGTGGCCAGCCGGCGCCGTCATTCACGGTTCTGAAGAAGAAAATAACGTGAACGAATATAAGATGATCTCAATTTTTTTTATATTTGTTAAAGACAACGTTTAAGAGTGTGCTGCGTTATAGATTGATTCTGAAAAAAAATTAAGGCTGACGAGTCCTTCAACATGCATTATAACCGGTCCTACAGGATATGGTAAAACCGTGTTTATGCTTAAAAGCATTAAAGATAAGGACGAACTGTTCTCAAACTCTGCGCATAAAGTTATATGGTGCTATTCAACATACCAAGCCGTATTCAACGAATATCAAGATAATATTTTGTTCCACAAAGTTTTTATGATGTCAGTTCTATAAAGGGGAAAGAGCACACGGTTATTTTAATTGATGATCTCATGTTAGAAATGGATAAAACGTTTGCCGAGACATTTACAGTATTCTCCCACCATCTTAACATAAGCGTGTTCTTCATCAATCAGAATCTATTTTTCAAAAATAGATACATGCGCGATGTATCCCTAAACACAATATCTAGTCTTATTCGCTCAGCGTCGAGTCGAGATGTATCACAAATTGGGGTATTAGCCAATCAAATGTTCCCGAATTATCGTAAAGAGTTTTTGGACGTTTATGAAGAAGCTACAAGGCAGCGTTATGGATGTTTGGTTTGTGACCTTCACCCGTGAAACACGTTTAGGGTGCTTCTAACAACGAATATATTTCCAAATGAGGCTGAAACGGTGTATATCCCAGAATGACAAAGAGGTTAAAGAAATATCGTGAATTAATAAAAATTCATCACCGACTGCCACGAACTCTCCAGCACTTGTTTGTTAAAAATATTGACCCCCGACTTTTTAAAATGCATCTGCGAAATCTGTCTTAACGTTATAAAATGCAATGTACCAATGAAGCCCTCTCAGAAGTCTCGCTTACGTCGTTACAAGAACATAATACACGCACTCGCTCGTAAAAAGCAAACTGTTGGAAAGAAAAAGCGAATTATTGTACAAAGGAGTTCATTCCTCCCTATCTTATTTCCAGTTTTGGGGCCTTCATTGTTTAGTTTAATATAATGAAGAAAGTAGCCGTGATACCACACGAGGTGTATGCTTCACTACAAAAAAAGAAGTCAAGATTCGGTTCACGAACCCAGTAAAACAGGTTTAAAAGAATGGAAAGCGAATTGGTAAACCTATTAAATAGTGAAAGGCCTGCTCATGAGAAAAGAATTTTATACCAAGAGGATCTTCAGAAATTTCTTCATGAGTACAAAAATTATAAGAAACCGGTGGAATTCACCGTAGTTGTTTAACATGGGAGCGAAACTGATCATGGTGAGCCTATAGACGAACAAGCAAAGAACAAAAGGTGCGAGTCCGGAACACCTCGAGCATGTATTAAAAAATAGTCTCCCTCATACATTGAGGAATAAAGGACTAAGTCTTTAGAATCTATTGAGTGAAGATCCCATTATACAATGGCCCGATATCGGCGAAGTTGTTGTTCAACGGTCAAAGGTACACAGTTCGAATATTATTGATATTGTACATGATTTGGTGAGAAAGTGGGATAGGCCATCACCAGCAGGATGGGAACATATTAAATCGAGACTACAGCAAATAAATATTCCAAAAACGCTGATAGGCAACAGAACAGATTAAAAGACTTGGGGCAACCAGTGCATGTTCCACAGCAGAGCACGCCTTCACCTACGGTGGTAACATCTCTGAAGAGGAAGAAGAAGAGGCCAAACAGCAACGCACAACCCTACCCGCGCATCTCTAAAATACGCAAATGGCTAACATATTAAGATAGTACTATTAAGATATTTCTAATCCAGCTTCTTACGGGGAAATTAATAGACTGTACAGAGGGGCCTATATTGAGGGCTTAGAGAAAAAAGATGTCGAGAGGTTTTTGTGTGAGCAGGACGCTTATACACTTCATAAACCGGTGGGAAGAAGTTTTAAAACTGCCAAGACAGTAGCCGCTTCGAGTGATTCTATTTGGTAGGCTGATTAAACTGACATGCAAAGGTATTCGGTGTATAATGACAGCTCTCGCTACATACTATTTATAAAAGATGTATTCTCTAGATACTTCTGGCTAATACCTCTTAAAAATAAATTGCCTGAAACAGTGTCTAATGCTACAAAAGCAGTGATGTTAAAGGAAAACAGGATCCCCGGTTATTTCTGTACAGACATGGGGGAAAAATTTATAGGCCGAGCTTTTCAAGGCATGTTGACAGAGTTTAATATCAGTTATTACACATCCAATTCTGTGCATAAGGCATCTTTAGCCGAAAGAGGGCAACGTACCATAAAGGAACGTATGCATCGCTATTTCACACACAAAAATACGTACTGATATATAGACACTCTGGAACAGTTGGCATCATCTTCCAACAGTTCACACCACCGTATGATTGGTTCATCAGCTAACGAGATTTTAAAAAGAGGTACGGACACAGAGCTTGAGGCGAGAAAAGATAGTCGCAGAGCATCAAGAAGCACTGTGCGTTTCAAAATCAATGATTATGTAAGACTGTCGCGTTCGAGGAATAAATTCTGGAAAGGATTTGAGCAAGGGTTGACTCGTGAGATTTTTAAAGTTAGATCGATGAGGACTAAAGACGAAGTGATGATGTATTTCTTTGAAGATTTGAATGGGGAAGAAATTGGGGGTGGCTTTTATGGCGAGGAGTTGCAGAAAGTGACATTTAATTTAGGGAAAAAGTGTTTAAAATTGAAAAAAAATTAGGAAGCAAGGGTTCAGGAAAGAGAAAAGTGTAGCTGGTAAAATGGCTAGGGTACCCAGAAAGTTTCAACATCTATATAAAAGCTGATGCAATAATGAAGCTTCAATACAGGGTGTCCATAAAGCCACGCATCATAGGAACATAAGCAATGTCTTTTTATTTATGTCTCCATCAGGCCAAATATGTTGAGGAACATTCAAAGAAACCTGCTTTTTGGTTTACTGTAAACATGTTTTGAGATTGGTGGGAATCATTTCGAACAAATAAATAAAACGATATAAAAAATAAACAAAATAAATGTATTTTCCTATGATGCGTGACTTTATGGACACCCTGTTGTATACAACATGCCGCCTAACCACTTCTACGTCACACTCCCGTCCTCTGCCTCTTTTTATGTACACCCTAACAATACCCTGTCCAACTTTATAACAGAACTGCATGGTCCCATTGACTTGGGTCGTGAATCATATGAGGTTGGAATATGCGAATTTCAATTGACCCGCAAACTTTTAAGTATTGATTAGAAAGAAACCATTTTTATGATTCTTAGAAACCGCGATGAATGTGAAAAGGTCGGAGTAACTCGGAATGGTACTATGCGTTCGGCCTGGAGCGGGGAGGCGCAGTACAACATCACAGAAGTAACACTAGGGCCGGGGCATTATAACACAACCGAGGATATTGTGAAAGACTTAAATGGGAGTCTGAAAAGTTCAAATCTTACGCCTGATTTAGTTTACGAAATCGTAAACAAAGCTATGCCGGCACATACTGTACTTTGTTGCTAAAATCGAAGGCTAGTAGAAATATTAAGAATTATACCTGAGGGCAGATATGGCCTAGCCTTCCAAAGCGATACTTTTCACGAGTCACAGCATGACTTGATCAGTTTATTGTACCAGCTAAAATCAGTTTGTTGGGGCTAGTCAGGCACACTTGTTACGTATCGCTTACATTTCCCATCATAGGGGAAAGAGTTTGAGCATTACATATGATAAGCCTCATTATGTCAAAGTCGCATCTAACCTACTAACCAATATCTCAATATATATAAGCAGAGAAGGGCAGTAACGCGTTACATGTAACGACGTTACGTAACGAACGTTACAAAATTAACGAGCAACGGTAACGCCTGAAAGATTTTCAAATGTATCAATGTAACGGTAACGTTTTGCAAATTTTTTATCAATGTAACGGATTTTTTCGTTACTCGTTACTCGATACTTGAATTTGAATTTGATAACATTGCCATTCCATTCATGAATACTATTAAATCCAATTCACTATTTCCTGTTAGTGGCAACAACTAAATTTATATTTTCTAGGTCTCTTCATCTTTCCCAAAAATCATTGGGCTGCAAATTATTGTGCAATATATCGTTCTTAAGAGAACAACATTTATATAATCAATAATTCATGTGGTATGGTTGCCATTTGTAAGTTTATCTGTAGTTTCAAAATACGTGTGAAGGCACATAAACAAATGTAAAATGTAACTAGTCAATTGTAATGTCATTACATGTATCGAGTAACGGTAACGCTTTAAGGATTTTCAAAAGTAACGTTGTAACGGTAACGCCGAGTACATTTTCAATGTGTAAAGGTTACGCCGCCCAATGTAATATAGCGGTGCTCATCACTGTATATAAGGACGATTAAGGGGAAAAAGTTTCATTCGGTAACGAGGGCTTAACAGTGAAGCTTCACTTCCTCCGTACTGCGACAGAATGACGCAAAGACCATTTACGGTCTATCGAGGGGTGAGATATCAGCGCGTAAGCGGGATTGGACCCATGTTTTCAACTATACTGCGTACGGCTGTCCCCTTACTGAAGAGTGGTGCCAAATATCTTGGGAGAAAGGCCTTACAGTCAGGACTTAATACGGTTGAAGATATAATGGCGTGCACTAAGCCTAAAAAAGCTCTCAAAAAACATTTAAGGTGTACACGGAATGAAATTGTCAAACATGCGAAGAGAAAAATACGTGGCAGCGGAAATAAAACCTGGAAGAAAAAGCGCACTGTACGGAGGAAGAAGAAGAAGAAAGGGGAACCAACTCGAGGTGTTAAACGTAAAAGGACTTAAAAAAAGAAATGTTCTAAACGCATGAAGCCAATGGTTGACCATTTTTTTAAGTGATATAAGCTGAGGCTGCTGCACTCGGCCCTCACAGACGGATTACTACTTGATGAGAAAGGTAACACTATTTCTACCGCGTCATGGCACGTTTCATCCATCCGAGTAGTTCACAATGCTGTAAGTCTAAGCTAGCCCTCTTTGATATTCCTCCTACACAGACGTCTATAGAACATAGCGACTTTATTACAGTTAACCCTCTAAACACTATTAGCTCTCCGAGTGCTCCTATAGAATTCGTAATCCCAAGCGCAGGCCATTACTTTTATGACCCAAGCAATGTATACATGTACGTTAAACGCGAATAGCGCATTTAGATGGGACGGATTGCGAAAACAACTACGGCATATATCCGGAAATGAATTTCCTAAACACCATATTCAGTCAGTGTGATGTATATTTAAATCAGAAACATCTCGTCAGGGTCTGGATATTACCACCTACGCCCCTATCTGCTATCTGGAAAGTGTACTCAAGTTTCCAAAGACGCGAAGGATACCTTTTTAACTGCCGAAGGTTATTATCAGCCTAAAGATAAAAGTCATATAAAGAGTAAATTTAAAAAATCTAAAAAGTAAAAGAAACGACTGCTGTGGACGTCTGCACACTGATTTCTCGTTCCAGGCGAAGCTGCTTGTGAATGGGGGTCGATATGAAATTAAAAATCACCGTACGAACCCTGAGATTTGTTTAAATCTGGACACTGCCGAAGAAGAGAGTGCGAAGCTTGTGGCAATTCATATTATGGAGACATATCTTCACTTACGGCGTGTGAAATTAAGCTCTGGTAAACAGATGGAAATTGAGAAAAATTTACTGCGTGCTCCAGTCAAATACCCGATTTATAGAGTCCAAATGAACGTGTTTACAGTCCCTCCAGGTTTAACATTCATATAAATATTAATCCTGGCAAATATTAACATCCAAGCAAATATTAATCGGAATGCAGGAACACTCTTCTGTGAATGAAAAATATAAAAAATCTGCATTTAAATTAAAAAATTTTGCCCTGAAAAATATAACCCTGTATGTCAACGGCTTGGGCTTAGGGGGTCACTGGAAACGAGCTATTCTACAGATGACGAGTTTTCACTTTGCGCGAGAGCATATAACAACCTAGCGCTTAGCGTTGGTAGATGTGACCGGTTAAGTACAGAGGTAACACAGAACGAATTCGTCGAGAGGGACAACCTGTACCTTTTTGACCTCTCCCCTGACTTCGGCGGGAGTATAAACACACACTTAAGTCCACAGCAAAACGGAAATGCATCACTTAGACTTGAATTCGACAAGCCGCTCCGCTAGTCGACCTTTTAGTATAGTAGTTTATTTTGAGTCTCAGGCCCTAATCGAAGTTGACTGCTTTAGGTGAGTCACGATGCACTTTTAAAAATGGACACGGATACACTCCAGAGGGTAATGAAGAATGATTATTTCACGCGTGGCAAATTTATCGGAGTCTTTGCGAAGAATGAAACGGTAAAACTTTCAATCACGAGAGACTGCGACGCATTTGTCCTGAACGCAGACGTGATCAGTAGAGAAGGGCGCCAATGGATAGCCGTTTATTTTAAAAATAGGGAACGACTGTATTACTTTAATTCACTGGGCAAAGCCCCGTGGAATGATGCTGTGATTGTAAAATTTCTCGAACAACTGCAAATTCCACAAATAGTTTGGAATCCATATTTTTTTCAGAGTCTGTAGAGAAACGTATGTCGGCAGTACTGCTTGTGTTTCCTCATGCATATGGTCCGCGGGAACGAATTTACGGATTTCCTAAAATTAATCGAGTGTGTAACCCGAAGACTGATGATAAATTGGTAAGGTGATTCCCGTTTGTAGTCACTCGATGTGTTGTGTGAAATTAAAAAATGTTTTATGCATATAACGCATCTATTTTTCCGAAGCTAAAATTGGAATGTCACTAAATTGTAACGGTAAATATCTTCAGCACAGCTATTTAATTATTTTAAAATTTAAAAAATATATATATATGCAGCGTACGCAGTATAACTTTTAGTATTATATTGCTTAAATTTTAAAAATGTACCAACTAATAATAATTTGTGTAACACTGTCAAGAAGATAATCTTCTTGGCTAGAATTAATCCTTATAAAATTGCAACTTAATTCTACTCCCACATTGATCCTTTCTCAACGATCGGAATGTATGTGTTCATACGTTCGTTTCCGGAGAAGCGATATGTTGTTTGTATGACAAGTCGTCTTTAACCTCACTTCTGTTTGAGATACATTACCTCCTGGTGAGTACAGCCTGACTTGTTTTGTAACTTTTATTCTTTATTTTATTGTTTAGAATTTGTGATGTTTTAATATTTGTACTATTGTGATTCTTTTTTGCTTGCTTTAATTGTGTAATGTAAATGTCTTTTTCAATATAACTTGTATTCATAATTATTATTATTCTTATAAGGTTCTTTCTGAATGCTGGTACTCTCCGATACCACATCGGCAAAGAAAAAAACATTCTTTTGTAAATAATTCACTCAGAGAAATACACTTGGAGGCTGTCGTCTACATCTCGGCATCCACCAGATTTCATTTTGGGTTTTTTTACCCTCTAGTCCTGACTTATATCATAACTTGAGCAATAAGCTTTCCTGCCTATGCATACATACACACACACACACCACACTATATATATATATATATATATATATATATATATATTCACTTATCTTTTCTTTGTCATTTATATTTAGTCAATTTCATTTGGTCACTCTAACCATTCATTTAAGTTAATTTCCGTATAGTTTAATTATATATCCTTTTGTTATACCCATTTAATTAGTAACAGTTTTCATTATAAATATAATTTAATTATTTTTTTATTAATTTTCTTTATCCTAACCATAAGTGTAACTTTTAAATTCCAATCCTAGATTTATTAAGAACTTGGTCTCATGACAAACACTTAAGGGCAAGTATTTTAACTATGTTCTGTAACTAATTTAAAATGTAATGGCTATTAGATCTGCAATTAATTAAAATTCGGTGTGTGTGTGTGTGTATATATATATATATATATATATATATATATATATATATAATCGTATATTGTTGTGCAGAATCCATTGAAAAACAAAGTTGTTAATGTGATGCATTTATCTAATTTAAAATGTGAAAATAGTTTATCAGTATTAAAAATCTCGCACTTCATTTTACCATGTAATAATAATAAGAATAATAATGTAATCGGCGTTCATTCTTACCCTATTCGGCTAATACAGGAAAACTTACATTATTTCGTCAATTAATTCGTATTCTTGAAGTTCTCTACGGGCGTGCTGATTGTCGTATAAAACCCTCAATTTTTCATTCCCTTCTGTCTCATCGTCATTGTCCACTTCAACCGTTAAATTCTCGTATGCACTCATAAAATGATTCATCTCGGATCCATGCTTTAAGAGATAAAAAAAATATCAATATACTTCAAATTAAGTTTACGCATGACCAGCCCCTCAATTCGCTTAAAATCACTTGTTTTAAAAGTGCACACTGCCTACTTTTTAATTAAAACTGATTAAAATTGTACTTACACCTTTATATATATATATATATATATCGGTCCTATTCAAAGGAGTGACATAACGAAGGAGTGACATAACGAAGGAGTGACATAACGAAGGAGTGACATAACGAAGGAGTGACATAACGAAGGAGTGACATAACGAAGGAGTGACATAACGAAGGAGTGACATAATTCATATATATATATATATATGTTAAACACAGACCGTGCATGGAAAAAGGAACTCTTCTGGGAAAATTAAATCCACTATAGTCCGAATAAGTAATGGTAAATGACAAATACCATAGTTTTTCTTTTTCATGATGCAAAAGAAAAACTATGGTATTTGTCATTTACCATTACTTATTCGGACTATAGTGGATTTAATTTTCCCAGAAGAGTTCCTTGTTCCATGCACGGTCTATGTTTAACATAAGTTTCTCAGGGGACCATTCTGAGTTTGTGTGTATATATATATATATATATATATACAGGGCGTCCCAAAAAAATGTATACACACTTTAAATAATTATAAAGGCAGTGTTTATTAAAATACATTTCATTTTCAAAATGTAATAGAATCTACAGACATTATTTAATTGTTTTGTCAACGCCTGTTTTCAAACTGACGTCCGTTCTGGTCCAGGCACTGCTGATAACGCGAAGCAATGGAATCGCAAACATCACGAAACATTTCGTTTGGTGTTTGTGTGCATTTTCGTTCAATGGCTGCTCTCAATTCAGCGACTGTTGCAGGTTTTATAGCGTAGACTTTGTCTTTTAAGTATCCCCATAAAAAAAAGTCTAGTGGTGTGACGTCTGGTGAACGCGGAGGGTATTCTACGAAACCCCTTCGTCCAATCCACATCCACATCGTGCCAAGTACCACTCGCAATACTCCACTCTTCGGTCCGGATCATCTTCATTAATAGCTTGGACTAATCTTGGAAAGTAACTTTTCCATTGACAGCGCTTCAAAATGCGTTGGACAGACGATTCTGAAATTCCTACCTCACGACTCGCTTGCCGCACAGATTTTCTTGGACTTTGGTGATACGTTTCCAGTACTCTTTCTTGCTTTGTGGGGCTTGTCGATGTCCGTGGTCTTCCGGAACGCTTCTTGTGGACATTCTGAACAGTTCCATCGGCTTCAAACTTATCTCTAATTCGAGTGATGGTAAGTCGCGTTGGTGGATCTGTTTGAAACTCCCTCCTAAACTGTCTTTGCACTTCAACTGCGTTTTCACACTTCCAGTAGCATTTTAGAATGAATTTCCTTTGTTCAAAGCTTAGTCTGACTGCCATTATTAATTCTAATGGGTTTAACTTGGAAAGAAAGAAACATCAATTGAGCTATCAGCTGTTAAAGTGTGTATACATTTTTTTGGGACGCCCTGTATATATATATATATATATATATATATATATATATATATATATATATATGTTACAGGGAATCTGTGTAACTAGGGATTTCATGTAGGTTAAGTCGTGATATTTTCGTTAAACCTACGGGAAAATTATTGAATGCCCGGTTAGGTCAATTGTACGCCTTTCACGATTGGTTAGGTTAAGTCGTGATATTTTCGTTAGTTTTAACGAAAATATCACGACTTAACCTGACACGAAATCCCTGAACATTTTAGGGATTTCATGAAATCCCTAGGTACACAGATTCCCTGTAACATGTACGAGATTACGAGATTTGCTCCAACTACCATCTCCTTCGTGCCGAGTTGGAATTCCTTAAGTCTTTACTTGGTAATGGTTTCCCTTCAAAACTTATTGACAATGTAATAAAAAGATTCATGAACTTAAAATATTTATGTCACTCCTTTGTTATGTCACTCCTTTGAAATGTCACTCCTTCGATACAGACCCATATATATGTATGTATGTATATAATATTTGTGTATATGTCTGAAGGTATGCCCGAAATTACTCCACGTCTTAGGATCGAGGTTCCCAGGATTGAAATAAAACTATGGTATGGAATGTCACACCACCTTGGACCTACAGCTTAAATTACATTTCACAGGAAAATAAACTACGACACGACTTGTCGCGCCGACGTAGACCCACAGTTTTAAAACTGATTGAACATAGCTAAGGTGCTAAAAATAAAAATTATACCAACACTAGAACTGACAGTTTCACGTTTATTATAGCTTTCTAGAAAAGCAACAACTTCCCAAAGTAAATAGTAGTTTCTGGAATTTAGCAGACAGTTGCATAACAAAATGAAAAGATGAAACGGGCAAAAAAAATCGTCTGAATAAATGAAGGAATCTGGTAAGAAGGTTCTCTACTGATTTGACACTGCACTAGGCTAATTATAAACTATGCATTCTATAATTGCCCTACGGAAATCTTTTCTGAAGCCAAAAAAAAAAAAAAAATCCCCCCTTTTCAAGTAGCTAGATCTTCAGTGTATATATATATATATATATATATATATATATATATATACACATTTCAACTGCAAAAAACACGCAGTATAATTAACGTAAAGAACGACGCTTGTATAGGAGAACATTCCGCGCAAGATGAGGAGGGAGAATGAAAAAATGAGGTAACCACCCGGGAATCGAACCCGGGATCTTCCGATTGCCGGTCAGATATGATAACCACTACACCATGGTCCTCACTCGATCAGAAGTCGTAATTCTCCTACATACGCGCAGAAACCAATGCCCCAAGGGGGGCACCTCCCGCATGCCGCACCTATATATACATTTCAACTGCAAAGAACACGCAGTATAATTAACGTAAAGAACGACGCTTGTATAGAACATTCCGCGCAAGATGAGGAGGGAGAACGAACAAAGGAAAAAATGAGGTAACCACCCGGGAATCGAACCCGGGATCTTTCGATTGCCGGTCAGATATGATAACTAACCATGGTCCTCACTCGGTTACCTCATTTTTTCATTTGTTCGTTCTCCCTCCTCATCTTGCGCGGAATGTTCTCCTATACAAGCATCGTTCTTTAGATATACAGGGTGGGCGGAAAGTAGCTCCCTAATTTAAATTACATATAAATTATGTATAAATTGTGATTGTATTGTTATATTGTTATGGTGTGTTCTCTAAAGTGGTACAATTGTAACGGTAATCTTTTTTTCTCAAGTGTTCTCTTTGTGTTCTCTAAAGTGGTACAATTGTAACGTTCATTTTTTTTTTTCATTTCAGATTGAAGGGTAACATGGCTGAGCGTTTAACACTGCAGGAGCGTGCCCAGTTGGCGGCACGGTACGAAGTTTGGCAATCTGTCGTTCGAGTTCAAAGATGGTGGCGGGCCATTCACGGACCACGTGCCCAAGTGGACCCGAAAACAATCAAGAACTGCCACTCGAAGCTCATGACCACGGGGTCTGTGGCAGATGTTCGAAGATGTGGTCGCCCTTCGACATCCAGGGCCCAGGAGACGGTGCAGGCAGTTCAGGAAATGTTCGCACGGAGTCCACGAAAGTCAACTCGCCAGGCAGCTCGGGAAAGTGGACTCTCCCGCTACTCAGTGCGAACTGTGCTGAAGAAGGAGCTGAACTGGCGTGCGTGGAAGCCGCATTACTGCCACTCTCTCTCGGACGAGGACTGCGACATTCGCATGGAGTTCGGGGAAATCATGCTGGCTTGGCATGAAGACTGGCCCCATCTCTTCCGCAACATCCTCTGGAGCGACGAGGCGGTGTTCCACGTCGGAGGCTTTGTCTACCGCCACAATTGCCACTACTGGGCAGGAGAGGATCCCATGGTTACCGCTGAAAAACGGCAGAATCGGTTCAGTGTAACGGTGTGGTGTGGTATGACCTCAGATCAGGTTGTGGGCCCGTTCCTTCTGCGCAACACCATGAATGCTGAGCGGTACCTTGCTATGTTGCGAAACGAGGTCTGGCCGGTTGTCAGCACATGGGAGAACATCGACGATCTGATATTTATGCAAGATGGCGCCCCTCCGCACTTCGCTCTTGTTGTCCGTGAGTGGCTGGATGCCCACTTCCCTGGGCGTTGGATGGGTCGTCGTGGTCCACATCAATGGCCAGCCAGGAGCCCCGACTTGACACCGTGCGACTTCTTTCTTTGGGGGTGGGTAAAGGAAGAAGTCTACCGCACCAAACCGAGGACATTGGAAGAACTGGAGGACCGAATTCGGGAAGTCATGTCCTCCATCCTGCCGGAGTTCCTGCTAAAGTCAGTGGACGCCATTCCTGGGCGGCTCCAGAAGCTGGTGGAAAGAGTTGGAGCCCACATTGAATTTTAGAGAAAATCTACCATGTATGCCTACCTTTCCATATTATTTCTTCTGAAATAAATGGATAATATACGTATTTTTTTACCAATCCAAAATAGGGAGCTACTTTCCGCCCACCCTGTACTATATATATATATGATAAACACAGACCGTGCACGGTCTGTGTGTATCATAAAAAATCTCAGGGAACTATTCTGAGTTAATTCCCGTATATATATATATATATATATATATATATATATATATATGTAAAATATGCAATTATATACAGATCAAACTAAAACCGAATTTAATTTAATCTTGTTGACAGAAAAGTCTCATTCGTGTGGATGGAATGTGGATATATAATTTTTTCACTTACAATTCGTGTGTAGAACAACATGGCGCATTCCTAGCAGCCAATGGGTCCAATGATTCCCTGTGAGGTAAGGTTCCACAAGTGCGGCCAATCTCTTTGGATGAAAACGCGAACGACTGTCTATAGCATGAAATAGTAGAAGTCACGATTCTTCTCTGGAGAACGGTAAAAACACTTCTCAGTGTACATGCGTGTGTGTATATATATATATACATTATAACTGCAAACACGCAGTATAATTAACGTAATTAACGCTTTGTATAGGAGAATATTCCGCGCAAGATGAGAGCGAAAGAACGAAACAAATGAAAAAATGAGGTAACCACCCGGGAATTGAACCCGGGATCTTCCGATTGCCGGTCAGATATGATAACCATTACACCAAGGGCCTCACTCAATCAAATGTCGTAATTCCTCTACATCATATCTGACCGGCAATCGGAAGATCCCGGGTTCGATTCCCGGGTGGTTACCTAATTTTTTTCATTTGTTTCGTTCTTTCGCTCTCATCTTGCGCGGAATATTCTCCTATACAAAGCGTCGTTCTTTACGTTAATTATACTGCGTGTTTGCAGTTATAATGTATATAATGTTACGGCATGCGGGAGGTGCCCCTTTGGGGCATTGGTTTCTGCGCGCATGTAGAGGAATTACGACATTTGATTGAGTGAGGCCCGTGGTATAATGGTTATCATATCTGACCGGCAATCGGAAGATCCCGGGTTCGATTCCGGGGTGGTTACCTCATTTTTTCATTTGTTTCGTTCTTTCGGTCTCATCTTGCGCGGAATATTCTCCTATACAAACGTCACACTTTCGAGTAAATTTAACTCTATATAAAATCGCGAATACACAATTATATCACGAAAAAAACACTGGAGAATATAAGTGAAGGCGACTTACGATGGTATTTCGTCACAGTTGTGAGAATTCATCGTAGACTGTAATCAAACGTTGCGCACACTGAGAAAAAACTGACTAAAAAATGAGGCTCAGGAATAGAAATGATTATTTTATGTCCGGGGTTTAAAACGCTCCATTTCCAGGGAATACCTAGTAAGAAGGACCCTCCCCCAGACCTGGGCACATTCAAAACACGATGTTCTCATTGGTACTGGGTGGAGGGGCGTGGTTTGAGGAAGTACCCAACCACTTGCTTTAGGTCTAATGAACTGTGGGTGGGGCTAAAATTTTAAAACTCACTGATTGGCTTTTTGGCCCTATTGGGAGCTTCATTAATTGCGTGTATATATATATTATATATATATATATATATATATATATATACATATATATATATATAGAGAGAGAGAGAGAGAGAGAGAGAGAGAGAGAGAGCTAATTCCCTTAGATTTTTTTGGGTTAAATTGAATAAACGGCTCCGCAGTGAGACTTAAATAGATCACGGTTGAGTTGTCAACTGTTTTTATTGCGAAGGTATTGAAATCACATGATTAATTTAACCCTAGAATGCACAACCCGGGCCTCTGAGGCCCGCCGGGTGTTATATTTATCCGGGTTATGCATTCTAGGGTTAAATAATCTTGACAGGTGTACATATACATAATAATAATAATAATAATGTTTAAGTGGATTTTTAGAGACAGAAACAAAGTTGATGATTCAGTAATTGATCGTGAATCTATCAGAATATGCATGACTAGGCCGTTTTTTTTTAAGCATAATGTATTGAAGCTGCTAAACATTTTCATGGTTTTAGTTTAAAAGCTGTATTATACAATTTTATATATATATATATATATATCTGTGTGTGTGTGTGTGTATTATATACTGTTAACGATATGGGCTGTTGGTAAGCTTATTTGAATTGAAATGATATTACTATTATCGTTATTATATATATATATATATATATATATATATATTATATAGGCTCATAGACGGTGATTCTCTTATGAAATAGTAGCTTTGAGTAAAATTTTTAATTATGGACAAAGGAGGAATAAAATAAGAAGAAAAATGCTGAGCTATGTAATAATAATAATAGCAAGTAATATTCGACAGTTGCTGCGTTACAGACATTTACAGCTACTTATTTGTTATTTACTACTCTGAAAAGAAAAGCCTTGCAAGCATATGGCAATGAAGGAAAAGAGAATTTGTTGTTTGTACTTCTAAAATATAAAATTTATATACGCTGGTCTCTTTTGAAGCTTGGATGACACTAATATATATATATATATATATATATATATATATATATATATATATATATATATAATATATATATATATATATATATGATTATTCTCAGTAATGAATTTATTTATTATTATTATATATATATATATATACCGGGTGTCCGAGAATTATCTGTACAATTTTTGGCTGTTATTAAAAGTCAACCATGAAGTGTAGAAATTCTAGTGTTGTCCCATTTTACAGAGAATCTCATTAAGTTTTTTCTGATACCACGTTTTGACAAGTTTTTTAGAAATGTACGCGGGTGACAGACATTGATGATTTAAAAGCAAGAATCACAGCTGCTATTGAGCGAATTGATGTGGATTTGCTGCAGCGTACATGGCAACATTTGGATTATCGATTGGATGTTTTGCGAATCACTAATGGTGCACATATCGAATGTTTGTAACAACGTTACTTTAGTAAAAGAAACTTTTGAAAATACAGATTCTAAATAATCTTGTTTAAGAATTTTACGTGTGTTATCAAGAATTTTATTAAAAGATGAAATTGTACAGATAATGTTCGGACACAGTGGAATTTCTAAAAAACTTGTCAAAACTTGGTATCAGAAAAAACTTAATGAGATTCTCTGTAAAATGGGACAACACTGGAATTTCTACACTTCATGGTGGTTGACTTTTAATAACAGCCAAAAATTGTACAGATAATTCTTGGACACCCTCTATATATATATATATATATATATATACTACGTTCTAAATTATTAAGCGGATTACATTTCCTTCAATGTTTTCAAAAGTTTTTCACCGATTTCAATGAAATTTATAGCAAATAATCACTATATATAACAGCATTGATGGTATTCATTTCGATAAAATATTTTGATAATTAAAATAATTATCTCGTTTCATTGAAAAATATTTAAAATATGGTGTTCCAAATTATTTATCAAATATTCTATTTACAGATCTAAATGGTGAAAATGGGTAAGAAGAAGGATTTGAACCCAACTGAGAAAAGAAAAGTAGTCAAGCTACTCGCTGAAAATATCAAATCTATTGAAATTGCGAAGCAGCTAGGCAGGGATCATCGAACTGTAAAGAAGTTTTTAGCAGAGGGTACCAAACTGAGACAGCGAAGTGATAAAGGAGCTATAAGAAAAGTGACAAGGCGGCAGATAACTGTAATCAAGCGCGAAGTTGCGAAGCACCCATTGTCCTCAAGTAAAAAGGTTTACGAGCAGGCTGGCATACATAATGTACCAAGAATATCTCGATGTAGAATTCTCCAAACAGTTGGCAAGACGCGTAAACCTACAATTCAGCCACCATTAACATCCAGACACAAGAAGCAGCGTGTTGAATGGACGCGTCAATACATGAAAACAGATTTTAAGACTGTATTGTTCACCGAAGAATGCAGAGCAGCCCTTGATGTACCTGATGGTTGGTCAAGAGGGCGGATTGCTAAAAGTCAATCTCTACATCGAGATTAAGACGCTAACAAGGTGGAGGTGTTGCCTGATGGTGTATAAATGAATGCCCAGTCTTATACAAACTTTCTAAAAGAAAACCTCATTCCATGGTAGAGATTAGCCCTTAGCAATCCATCGGTTAATATTCGTCTTTGAACCCGCTCACGCGCGGTTAAAATAGTACAATATATTGAATTGCCATTCAAAACTGACAAAGAAAATATATATCTTATCTTGTGCAGATTTGTATAAAATGTTTTTTTTTATTAAAATATATTTCCTATTTTTCGTGTTTTTTCAATATATATATATATATCGACTATTTGGTGAATATTTCCCATTTTTGGTGATTCTGGCTACTTCTGCGTAATTCAATTTGTCCTGTTTTACAATTAAATCATTTTTAGCAATTATTTCGTCTGTTCAGTTCGTTTTTATTGTGACTAGAAGTATGACTGTCATTTATGCATATTTGATTTTGAAGACTTGATCCGCCATATTGCCCTCGATGAAGACAAGAGTTTAGACCTTTTTTTCAATCACGGAATAATTAAGACATCCATAACCTGCCCTAAATGCAATAGTACTTGTATTTTAAGAAAAGACCAGGTCTTTAGGTGCCGTAAAAAAATCCTAAAAATAAACGTCAGTGTCGTTTTAGTGTTTCAATTTTTAAGGGCACGTGGCTAGAGCATTGTAACTTTTCGGCGAATAAAAACCTCCGTTTCATAAATGTTTATTTGCGTAAATTTTTTTCACAAAGTTATGCACAAACATTTCTAAAATTAGGCAGTGAGAACGTTGTTAATTGGAAGTCGTACTGTGATGAAGTTTGTGAAAAATGGATAGATAATAAACAAACAATTTGTGGGCCCGGCGTGATTGTGGAAATTGATGAATCGCATTTTGGCCGTGCCAAATATGATCGTGGGCGGAAAATTCAGGGATTATGGGATTATGGATATTCGGTGGCATTGAGCGTGAGTCTAAGGCTAAATTTGGTATCCCTGTGGAAGACAGAACGTTCACAGACCCTTTTGCCATTGATCCAGGAAAATATTAAGCCGGGTTCAATTATTATTAGCGACTGTTGACGTGCCTATGATCGTATTGGTGAACTTGGTTACACGCATAAGCGAGTTAACTACAGTGAAAATTTTGTGGATCCCCACGACAATAGTATCCCCACACAAAACATTGAACGCCTGTGGAAGGACGTGAAATCGTGGGTTTTACGTGCTGGGAACAAACGCCCTCATTACCGGAAATATTTTGCGTGGTACTTGTTCCTAGCAGAACATACCGATGAGTCCACAAAATTGCATCACTTCCTGACTGCAATTGCAGAACTCTACCCTCCGCAATAAGGTAAGGTATTGTGTATAATTTAGGTCTCGGAGGTACGGGGGCGGAGCACCCGTAAAGATCAGGCATCACAAACTGATCGGTCCTAATGCCGAGTGCAAACTTTTCTGGTTAATTTTGAAGTGTTTTGTACGAAACTGCCATCCGTTTTCTGTGCAAATGCGCAGTTTTCGAGATGATGATATCTCGAAAACTACGCATTTGCACAGGAAACGGATGGCAGATTCGTGCAAAACACCTCAAAATTGATTAGAAAAGTTTGTTCTCATCATAAAAACAGACTGGGTGTTGAAACGAATAATTACCAATCCATCTTCTTGACCAACCATCAGGTCCATCAAGGGTTGCTCTGAATTCATCGGTGAACAATAGTCTTAAAATCTGTTTTCATGTATTGACGCGCGCATTCAACATGCTGCTTCTTGTGTCTGGGTTTTAATGGTGGCTGAATTGTAGGTTTACTCGTCTTGCCAATTGTTTGGCGGATTCTATATGGAGATATTCTTGGTACATTATGTATGCCAGCCTGCTCAAAAACCTTTTTATTCGAGGACAATGGGTGTTTTGCAACTTCGCGCTTGATTACAGATATCTGCCGCCTTGTCACTTTTCTTATAGCTCCTTTATCACTTCGCTGTCTCAGTTTGGTACCCTCTGCTAAAAACTTCTTTACAGTTCGATGATCCCTGCCTAGCTGTTTCGCAATTTCAATAGATTTGATATTTTCAGCGAGTAGCTTGACTACTTTCTTTTTCTCAGTTGGGGTCAAATCCTTCTTCTTACCCATTTTCACCATCTAGATCTGTAAATAGAATATTTGCTAAATAATTTGGAACACCATATTTTAAATATTTTTCAATAAAACGAGATAATTATTTTAATTATCAAAATTTTTTATCGAAATGAATACCATCAATGCTGTTATATATAGTGATTATTTGTTATAAATTTCATTGAAATCGGTGAAAAACTTTGGAAAACATTGAAGAAAATGTAATCTGCTTAATAATTTAGAACGTAGTGTGTGTGTGTATATATATATATATATAATATATACACACGGAGATTGGAGACAATTGCCGCGAGTACAATCAAGATTTTATGAAAGTGTAAAATTTCGATTCTGAAAAATAAGCGCAAGCTTTCGGTGTCATGTTCTCTTAGATTTATACATTTTCGATCTCACATTGTGTACATTGATTTATGGTACTGTTGCGCATAAGCAAACATTTGACTGGTGCATAAGAAAAAGATTTACATCCTCTTATCAATTCATAAAAGTTAGTTGAGAAATATATTTTGAAATAATATGTCCAACAGGGTTTTCCGTAGTTGTAAATGTATAGATAGCGTTGAAGTTTGTAGATATTCGTATTAAGAGATTATATAGTATTACCATGAGAAATTTTGGCTCCGTCCTGGTAGTGATCCTGTCCTTCGTCACATAAAATTATCTCTTTCGGTCCTTCTTTTTTATGTATAATCGCCTCTGTACAATTATGCTCTTAAAAGTGTAAAGCTTGAGGGATCATAATTCAGAAATCTTGTCCAGAGATGTCAAATACAAATGATAAATACTCTCAATACTGTAAATGAAATTAGTGAATCTGAAAACGTAATCAACATGAACTGTATCTCAGTAGACAACTTTTTAAACAAGAAATAAAACAACAGAAACCTGACTTTCCTGAATTTTCCTAAATTCACAGTCCCCCAAACCACTTTGACGAATTTACAGCTAACCTAAAATTATTACAACATAAATTCACGTGCATTAGATTGAATGAAACATGGTTAAATTATAAGAAATTTTTTTAACATCACAGGATACACAAGCTACCATATATCTAGACTTAATAATAGGGACGGAGGTGTAGACTCAAACTGCAAGAGTAAATGTATTGAAGAACTGACAAGCATAAGTAATACATACCTCAAAAACACTTGCAATTTAAACACTTGCAATTTAAATTGTATACTCATAATATCCAGTATTCAATTTTAGACTTTTATTGCAAGTGTCGATAGACATCTAGCGTCCAATCATGACAATTGTGTCATTGCAAGCGACTTAAATATGAATCACACAAAAGAACATTCAAACAAAAACGCAAGCTTCCTTCACAACATTATGACTGCAAGTGGTTTTAAATTAGCTCTTACAAAGCTAATTAGACTTCACAATGACATTAGAAATTAACTTCTGCTAAATCAACTCTGGGTATGGTCTCCACTTGCTGGCATTTCAGGTATAATTATATTAAATGTCACAGATCACTTGTCTACATACACCATGCTAATCACCCATTTCTCTGCAGAGGAAAAAATAAAGTTAACTATAGATTATAGTTATAATAATAAACTAAAACTTTTGACTGGACTGGAATAACCGAAACCAACCATGACATTGGAACAAAATTTCAAGCATTCTTAAGCACATCAGTGGATATATTCAACACAAATTTTCCTCTTAAACCAAAAGTAATATCTAAAACTAAATACAAAGATCAAAGGTTCACCCCAGCACTCACTGTGAGTATTAAATGCAAACATTCTTTAAATTATGAAAAACTGATAATATAATTGAACAGATATACAGAAACTACCTACTGTAACAGACTTAATGCAGTCATAAAAAGAGAAAAAGCAGATCACTATTCTTAAAACAATGAAGAACAAAATTCCAATCCCAAAAGGCTATGGAACACTGAAGAATTTAATTAACAAAAAAGGTTAAAACAAATCCCACGTCCTCCCTTACACAAGATGGAAATTTTTACAGTGACCTCTAAAACAGCCAATTTATTAAAAAACTTCTTGGCAGATATCAGCTCCAATATTGCAGCCTCCATTCCAAATACTGCCATACCAACAATACATGCCACAACCAAATCCAAACTAATTTTTCTTTGATCCAGTCCCACCGAACGATAATCATTTTAGCACTAAAAAATTTGAAAGATAAATTGATTCTGACATCAGTACGATCCCAGTAAAAATATACAAATTAGTATCGGCTGAAACTGCAATACCACTCAGTAAACTAATGAATGAATCAGCAACACAAGGTACAGTATATTCCTTGACAGTCTAAAGGAAGCCAGAGCATGCGCCTGTATTTAAATCAGGACCCAAACACTCCAGCCAATTTTCGCCCCATTTCCTTATAGTAGTATGGTTTCACTTATGTAGAGTGAGGGAAGGAGGGGTAGGGGTGAGGGGAAAGAGGTGGAAGAAGGGAGAAAAAAGAGAGAAAAAGAGCATAATTTTTAGCGCAAATGTATGAACAAAGTGATTGAGAAGTGTAAACAATAGGATTGATAGGTATAAACAAAGGTTTGATTATGTAAACATAAGGCTTAGTTAGTAAAAGGAAATTAATTAAATTTAAAATTAAAAATAAATTTTGGTATATATATATATATATATATATATATATATATATATATAATGCAAAAGGTTGAAAGATTGTGGGGGTGTGGGACGGTTCTGATGAAAGAAGGAAAAAATAAATATAAAATAAAAATATAAAAATAAAACAAACTATAATTCTGCGACTTGCGGCGCGCTGTGATCCCGGGTGTCGAACTCTTCTGCAGTATCATTTCCCTCATTTGTAGGAAGTGAATAAAATATGTGGGAGGTCGGACATAACCCCATTCATATATGTACGTAAGTGTCATACCATAACCTCTTTTTAATACACAGTTAACTTTTCAAAATATGCATTGTAACCTATTTACCAACACTCCGCATCATTTGGTGCAACAGATAATTGTTAACCTCTACCAACGCCTTATTTGTAACAAATGTTGGAGATAAGTGATACAGTTCAACCTCTATAACTCGTAGACAGGGGATTTCTGTGCACAATCAACCATTTTATTAAATTATATATATATATATATATATATATATATATATATACAGGGTGGGCCGAAAGTTTGGATCCATAGGAAAATATTTATTTTAATACATAAATTACAACAAATGGTAAATACTTAAAATGAATATCAACTTTAACTCGTAAATGCGTATCCGTGATACTGTACAGTGGTTCGTACTCCAGTATAAACAACAAATTATAACAAATGCTCAAATTGGCGGCCTCTGACATCGAGACACTTAGGGATGGAATTTATGATTTTTAATAATTCTTCGAATTGACGTTCTCGAGATGCGTGTTTCATTTGATAATCTTCTTGTTGACTTTACTGGACTATTCGTTAAAGTTTCACATACCATTGCAGAGGTATTTTCATCAGTTGCAGTTTTTGGACGACCAGAACGCCGTCGATCATGTACACTTCCTATTTCTTTGAAACGTTTAAACAACTTGCCAACAGTCGCATGTGTTACTGGATGCTTATCAGGATGATTTCTATTGAATTCGGTAGCAACTTCTCTGTGTGTAGCGCCCTGTCTTGCATACATGAGCACAAGTTCTACCCGGTCTTCTGTTGTTAGATTCGAAGCCATTTCTGGGCTGAAATAAAAAAAGTATTTGAGTATTTATACTGGAGTACGAACTACTGTACAGTATCACGGATACGCATTTACGAGTTAAAGTTGATATTCATTTTAAGTATTTACCATTTGTTGTAATTTATGTATTAAAATAAATATTTTCCCATGGATCCAGACTTTCGGCCCACCCTGTATATATATATATATATATATATATATATCCAGCGGTTTTTTGCCGCTCGAATGTAGATGTTGACGATGGACTCGAATTCCGGAGGTGGCCCCTCGTTTTGGAGTCGGAGTTGTATCTGGAGGATGCTCGACAACGTCACTCTTGAGTTTACGGGAACCCTGAACAAAATTTCTTCGGGTCACGTTTAACGTCGACACTAATTGACGCACCAGGCTGCAGTCCAGGCAGACACTCCTTGCCCTAAATATTAGTTTCTACTGACCACTCGTACCTCGATTGGTCGTATCGTTTCGGGAAGTTACTATCGAGTGCTTAGTCTGATTTCTTTTCATGAAGCACGGTGAAAATTTCGGGAGAAAACAATGTATGACGAGATATATATGTAGATATCTATGTTGAGTTTCACGATAAATGGAAACAACGAAGTTCACTGCTTCAGGGTTTTTATTAATTCACTTCAATCTCATAATCTTTTAATGGGAAAAGATAAATTTGGCTAAATTAAGAAGTGAAATTTAACTAATATGCCATGTGAAGCTTAACATAAAAATCTTAAAATTAGTTAATATGCATAATAAAACAAATTACACTATTTTTTCTCAAACATTCTGCGGCAGAATATGATTAGTTTTGAGACGGAGTTTACTTAAATTAAGACGAGGTATTGGCACTGCACAATCAATCACAGAACCTGCGTGGTTGAAGGTACAAGAGAACAAAGAACCGTTGTCGACGCTCTCAGGGTTTTTAAAACCTCAGGGTAGGCGGAGACGAGGTAAACTAACGGTCACCCTCTCATGGGAGGAGTTTAACAGCAAGCACCTATGATAGTTCTTTACGTTTAGATTTGGGCGAAGGTAAATTCAATTTATAGCCGCGATTGGGAAATTTTGACTCTGGGGAGTTCTCGGAGTAAACCAACCAAAATTGTAGTAGTTTCGGCGGAGTCTACATTTTTTTCTTTTGATAATAAAGCATAATTGTAGAGCCTGGTTAAGGTAGGGTTAAGACTCCTCCAAAAAGAATCTGTTTGAAAGGAAAATATTTTCATATACGTATCGCATTTAATGATTTATTTTGAGATTACAGAGGAGGATTATTTGAGATTACATAGGATTACAAGGGGTTACTCCGGATTACAAGGAGTTACTTTGCATATGAAAGATTGCCCACTCTGTGATGTCAGGACTAAGGAATTTTGGTTTAACATTAGAACGCAATTCGTCAGAGACGAACTCGTTTTGGACCGTAGAGTTTTCTGCTATGGGACACTACCTCCCCTTGTGTGGAAAAGTGACAAGTAACAAAGAAATTTTATTAAGCAACATTAAGCTAAAAGAAAATCAACGAGCTAACTCATTAAATTTTGTTCTCGGTAATAATGCCAGCTAAAGGATGGCCGAAGATTAGGGCAGACCGTCCAGGACTTCTTCTGAAGGTGAGGGCTTCCAAGTAGGGGCGCAGCACTTCAGTCGTTCATACGGGTGTCAAGCGAAGATGATAATTAGGATTATCAGAAGGGTGGAGACATTGGCGTAGGTGAGTAGTTGAACGTTGGATAAGAAATGAGATCTTTCCTGGAGGCTTGCGTTGATGCGATCCAGTTCCTGATCCCAAGGGGGATAATTTAAGGGTGGTAAGAGAGTTACAGACAATAGAGAGCGGTTGAAAATAGGAACTGGTTGGAGGTTAGCCATAGAGTGTACAAGATTAAGTGTGGTGTTATAAGAGAGTATTCTGGAATTTGATGAAATAAAAAGAGATGTAATTACAGAACAACAGGGGGGAATTCTGCTAACTGAATCTAATTGTATCACACTACGGTTGTTCGGACGGTTTAGGGTTGCTTCACGTTTTTGGGGATAGACAGGAGATCAGAATTTATTTGTAGTTGAACGGGGATGGAGGCGTCGAACAGCTCGAAAGTACAATTTGGATTAGAGGAATCTTGTAATAGCATTAAATAACATGATTTTTGGAAGTGTGTCAAAACGAAGGGTTGGATCGGAGGGCAATTAGGAATTTAGTAGAGATAGGTGTCCTGCAATGTGTAATGTCACGAGTGGTAAACATAGTATATTGTTTGAAGGTTTTAGAGAGGAAAAAGTATGGGCGTTCAGCGTTCTGTAAAGAGTAGAAAGTTGGAAAGGGGTGAAATAGATAAGTGTCGAAGACTTGAGCATCGAAGAAGGGTATGACGGTAATAATGGAGTATGAAAAGCTGCCAGGTAGAGTCCAGGTGAGGTCAAGAAAATGATGGGCGTTGGGTGGGTGTAAAGGATTGGGGTTAGAGATACTTTTGCTTAGTGGCGGCTTCGGTTATTAATTTATTTAGGGTATTAAAAGGAATTAGTGAATGGGGCATTTGTTTTAACATGGCAGTGTTAAGCGCGGCCATGACGATTTGAGGGGTCTTACGAACTTGATCGATATACTTATCGACGACAGTGATTTGGAGGTTTAAAAGGTTAACATATTCAATTTGGCTGTAATTTCTCCGCTGCAAAACAATTAAGGAATCCAGCTCGTGAAGATGTGTAGTGAGTAGGTGGATTTCGCGACGTACGCTACGCACATCTGCCTAGACAGCAACGCCAAAAATGGTTTTCAGCAACTGCCCGCCGAGATCAAAGAAGCCGCGTTTAGTACGCTTAGAGAGGTTGTTTGGGGGATACTGCTGGATCCAAGTTAAGGCCAGCGTATCGTTGAGCTTGTATTATGAAGGGTGTACATTATTCTAAGGTGTGGGCATAGTTGGAGGAGAGGATTTGTTTATACTACGTGAACTGTCTAGCTGGATCATAGTGTGGGGACAGGATGGGCGCCTTCACAATAGCTGCAGCATGGGAAAGTAGTTTTCGTTGGCAGGCGATGAGGGTGAGAAAGATAGCGTGTGAGGCTCGTAAGTCGAAAGCAACATCCAGATGGCCTTTCAGGAAATGGCCGTCAGGTAATGTTTCGACCACAGCACCAGGGACGATGTGGTACGTACTGCTAGTTACAGGAAATAGAAGAAGGAGAATAAGGGGATAAGGTTAAGAATAGTGAACGGAGTTGACATCGTATGTAATTTTGGTATGTTAACTGTTATTTCCGAGAACTTTTCAAGGAGAGTAATTTCGGTCTCGATTTTGGTTTGACCGAAGGTCTATCCGGGGGGACGAAGTGGGTGTAGTGGATGTGTAGTGGAAGTGGTGGCTAGTGACTCGGGTACTCGCGAAGACGAAGCAGGAAGAGTCGTTGTCTGTAATGGTGTTTTGGGCGGTAGGGAGGGACTTTGTGTAGGTGTTTTGTGTTGAGAATGTTTTTTACGTAAGGGTTTAGGGACGGAGTGGAACATGGGTATGCGGTCGGAACTTGGTTCAAGTGTAGGTCTATGCGTGTATTGAAGTGACTCGAATACTCGCGATCGGGATCGAGTCCAAGGGCCTTGTGATGAGTTGTGGTGCTGAGTTCTAAACGCCACTGTGGGATCTCCTTTGGGGGTTGTCCATAGGTGAGGGTGGCGATGGCGAATCGGGAGGGTACAGAACTTGCTGCGAGGCTTTCAGGTTAAACTTCGAAGCCTGGAAGTTCCTTCGGGACTTCAACTTTTGGAGTGGGTACAGTGGAAGGAGCAGGAGAGAGGGGCTCCGATTCCAGGGCGGGCTCCGCATGTTGCTCCGATAGGGTGGACGGAGGTGGCCGCAGGCAATATTCCCATTCGTCCGAATCCTCGGGTTCGGCCTTAGTAACGCGAGTCTTCATTGTTTCCACTTTAGATGGGGGCGATTTCGGTTGAGGGGGATTAGGACCTTCCATCGAAACCTTAATTTGGTCAGCATGGATAACCTTGGTTTTTAAGGTTTGTAGATGCTGGATTTTGAAGGTATTGTGTCCCAGATTTTCGAGGAATCGACATGGCCCTTCCCATTTTGTGTAAAGCTTTCCACTTATATGTGGAGGCTTTACACTTTTCACCTAGCAACGGTTTCCAGGTGTGATGGTCCATTGCTTAGGATACCGTTTGTGTTGGTTTTGGACCATTCGGTCGGTTTCATATTTAAGACAACGTCATGTGTCGTCGAAGATCTGGAAGGAATGACGAGCCAGGTCTTCCCCATAACACTGGAATTCCTGAGGGTCAAATTCCTCTTTTGTGGAGTCGTTTGGGAGATCGAAGAGGAATCTTGCGTCGTAATGATACAGTCTGAAATAAGGAGTATCGTTGATAAGTTGACTATAGGTGTTGTTGATAGTCCACTGAACCATAGGGAGACACTCGTCCCAATTTCGTTGGTCGACGTCTACGAGGTGTAGAAAGCTAAGGACTTTTTCGTTCTGTCTCTCAACCAGACTAGTTCTTGCCGGACGGTACGGTGTTATATGTACCTTTTGGATGTGGAGGCGTTTGCACAAATTTGTGAACATCGCGGGGGTAAATTCCAGAGCGTTGTTGAAGAGTAGAACAGCTGGCGTATTGTGCCGTTGGATTACTCGTTCGAGTAAACATTTGGCGATGATCTCAGATGTATGTGCAGTTACCGGTACAATCTCATTATACCTGGTGAAAACGACGATGTATTATATCCATTTCTACTTTGTACAAAGGGGCCTAGCACATCCATTCCTACGCGTTCCAAGGGTCTAACAGGAACGGGGTACTTATGCATAAGCGCGGTGGGTGGAAGTGCTCCTTTATGCCTGGCACATGAACACGACTTACAATGTTCCGTTAACTTGGTGCGCATGAGTGGAAAATGGTAACGTGCTTGGACCAATTTTAGTGTTCGTTCAATTCTAGGGTGTCCAGCACAAACGCTGTCATGGGAAAGTCTAATTGCCACGATTTGAAGACTCTCGGAAATTTCTGCCACGCATTCTCCAGGAGAAATTTGGTAATATAAAATTTGATCCTGGAAGGCATACAACTGGTGAAGTTCTGAATTTGGTTGAACCTTTAATTGATGAACCAATTTGGAGATATACGAGTCCTTGCGTTGCCTCGAAGAGCGTTTTTCTATCGAAATAGTGGAATAATCTCACTGCGATGAATTCCACGGACCTCTTCGGGTTTGCTTATCCTGGAGAGACAATCTGGAAGAACGTTGAGTTTACCGGGACGGTGAACATATTCGGGACTAAAGTCTTGGACGGTGAGAGCCCAGCTACCTAGTCGTCCATCTGGTAATTTCTTAGAAAATATGGATGTCAAAGGGGCGTGGTCCTTTTTAACTATGATTTTATATCCTTATATGATCTTGAATTTTTTCAGGGCCCATACGATGGCTAAAGCTTCTCGTCCAGTCCCTGAATAGTTTCGTTCGGGCTTGGAGATTAACAGACTAGCGTAAGCCACAGGTAGTTCTGTACCATCCACTTCTTGTAGTAGTACGGCACCTAACCTGTAGTTAGAAACGTCAGTGGCTACTATGAACGGTTTGTCAAAAATCTGGGAACTGCAGTATGGGTTCCTGTAGGAGTTTGTCGCGGAGGTTAGTAAAGCCTTCTGATGCTCAGAATTCCACTCAAAGGGTTTTTTATTTTTGAACAAATTCGTTAAGGGAGCTGCTATATCTGAAAATTTGTGAATGAAAATGCGATAAAATCCTACAAAACCGATAAAGGATCGTACTTCATCAATGTTTCGTAGAATAGGGTAATGTTGGAGAAAATGAAGTTTGGCGGGATCCGGTCGGATTCCGTCAGAGGAAAGAACAAAACCTAAATATACAAGCGAAGAACAGAAAAATTGGCACTTAGAAAGTTTTAGTTTGAGATTTTCATTCGAAAGACGAAGACGTTCGTAAGGTGTACGAAATGTTCTTCTACGATGTTGCTGTAGACCAGTATGTCATCTAGATAAACTAGCCCATGAGAACCTAATAATCCAGATAACACAATATTCATGAGTAGGGAGAAGTTTGAAGGGCCATTTCGGCTCCGAATGGCAAAACATTCCACCCGCAATGGCCTTGGTTGGTAGTAAAGGCAGTATACGGCGTTGACTCTGGGGACAGAGATATTTGCCAATATCCTGGAGCTAAGTCGAGAGCTGTAAAATACTTAGCCTTAGCCTTAACCTTAATCTTAACCTTAGCCTTAACCTGGGATGGTCACTTTGTTTAGGCGTCGGTAATCAATGCAAGGCCTTAGTGTTCCATCTTTTTTCTTGACTAAGATCAATGGAGAAGACCAAGGACTTACCGACGGTCAAATAACACCCAAATCTAACATTTCCTTCAAGTGTTCCTCGACAACCATTTGCTGAGAATGCGGAACGCGATATGGCGGAATGTAGAATGGCTTGGTGTTTTCCGCGGTTAATGTGGAATGGGACAAGGTTCGAACGTCCCAAGGCATCACCCTTAAGTGCAATGATGCTTTTATGTTCGCCTAAGAAGTCTAACAATTGGTCGAATAGGTCCGGGTCGTTGCAAAGAAATGAATTTGTGGGATCGGACTCTAAGCATGCTTTATAAGAAGCACGCAATTTCTCAAGACGCACACCTTCAGGAGAGCATCTGCGTATGACGTGAGGAATTAAATTCGGCTCAGATTGGGCCAAATAGGCTTTGCCTATTAAAGGATTAGGCTTCAACGTGATGGATTCGGAACCTACATTAGCACACAGTATAGGGATATTTGCATTTTCACTGGTACACAGACTGCGTGCAACTAAACCAGAATGTTGTATTTGATTTTCAAGAACATTCTCAACGACTACCGAAGTCGCAGGATCTAAATAAGTATCATCATTAAAAGTAACAATTACACGAAAGCAAACTTTTTGGTTTGGCTCAGTAACGACTTCTTTAACTCTCAACTGAAATTCATCGGTGGGAACAGACTGACCATAAATTCAATGAGCGCCTAACATGGCGTGTAGCGGGATTATCACCCGATTCCAAACAATCACACAACGGCATAGCTGGAAAAAATTGAAACCCTTCATGACCAGGATAACAACAATCCTATAGGTTTTCAATAAAGTCGGGAACATCACCTGAAATATCATTAAAATCCTTAACACTTGTTTCAACAGCAGTGAAATAACAAACCTTCGGGTTCGATTCCGTACTCACTAACGGAAATTTTTGTCCATGCACGTCAACATTACTTGATTCAAATATAATATTCTACCCATACTCTTTAAGAAAAGGGGAACCAGTTAAAATATCTGTAGGAAAATACAACCCAATTTGTCGAATTTCAGTTTGAGCTTAATTTGCTCTGCGGAGGGTATAGTCTCTCCATTAATGCTTCTTAAAATAACTTTAGCCGTGGGAAGTTCCAGATCGGAAGATCCCTGAATTTTATTCAAACTAGACTGCTTAATTAGGGTAGCGGTGCTACCAATGTCTATAAGACCAAACATGTCTAAGCTTCGAATACGAAGCGGAACAATAACATCTTTAACACCTTCACCAATCGTACAAACATGCAACCTACAGTAGAAGGCGTAGAAACATCGACAGAATTAACCACAGGTCTCTGTGAAGCAGGACGAGATTCATAGATCTTCGGTTCAATGCAAGAAGCTTCTGGAAAGGAAAACTCATAGGGTTCAAAAGTAGCATCTGGAATATCTTGTTCAGGGCCCTCGGGGTCCTTAAGTGGAGTAGTAACTCCCTGAGTTCTCTGCGTAGAAACATTTATTTGGAAGGAGGACAACCCGGCTCCTCTAGATACTGAAATTCTGGAAACGACGGATCCTCTAAAAAATAATCGGATTGGCCTACAGTCTCATGACTTTCCAGAGGTACGTCTGGTGGTTCACCATATCCCATGCCGTTCCTATATCCCGTTGTGAAAGTCTCTATCGTTTCCGAAAGATGACGCACGGCCTGCTCGATTGCTGGGTAAAGTGACTTCGCTTAGGGTTGGTCTTATGGGAAGGTGTTCCTCTGGGGTATCCTTATTGCGGTGGCTGAGTGTAAGGTTGGGATCCTTGGGGCCGTGAAGCCTGTTGTTGCTGGGGAAAGTACCTTTGTAACGGCACTTTGAACGTTCTCCTCGCCGGTAATCAGACTCTTCGCAATAATTACAATACGCAACCGCCCTATATTGTTTTATTCCATGGCCGACTTGACAGCAGTTGTAGCACCGTGAGGGTGGAGTTTGAGGTCGGAATCGGGAGGGCTGCCGTGATGGTATAGGTCGAGACTGGTTCGGCGGCGGAGGCGTTGCAGAAGCAGAACTATACTTCTGTTGCTGTCTTGTTTTATCTGTGGTATGACGGACAGACTGAGAGGTTCTAGGTCGCTCTTCCCGTGGTCGACGAATACTAAATTCAATCGAGTTTGAACACGACTTCTTTAACTTGTTCATTATAGTTGCCAATGATGCGATAATATCAGCATGTTGTTGGAATTTAACCTGGTGGTGGCTAGGTAGGTTCGAGTACATTGTCGAGAAGAACAATAGCTTTGCCATTTATGGGTTGATATTACATCATCGAAAGCACCGTCGATGGCTTGGATAAGCCATCAAGTCTTCGCCATCTTGCCAGCGAAGTCGAAATAAGTTGGTCATTGCCGTGAATGGTTGTGTGTCACTTACATCCTTAAAGTTTTCCAACAATATTTGTCGGTACTGTACCCAAGTAGTGGCTTCTCGGATCTCGGGGTCGGTTTCAACGAACTTAGAAGCTGATCCCTCCACAAAGTCAATAAATCGCCTCGATTGGGAAATGTTATATTTATCCGCTGTGATCAGTGGCGTACTAAGGGGGGTGCGAGGGGGCGGTCCGCCTCGGGTGACAGCCAGGAGGGGGTTGCCATCGGGAGAGTTGAAATACCAGTACAAGTTTTCAAACCAAATGAAAAATTCGACAAAGTAAGAAAAAAAATTTAAAATGTTCAAACTATTACAACAGCTTAATATTAATTTCCACTATAAAATAAATGTTTATTTTTATTGGCAATACAAAATTTACAAACGAAAAATTAAATATTTTATAAAAATTACATCGAAAGGCGAACGTTTGTTGACATTTTAGTCATCAGTTTGTTGAGCATAGCCAGCTGGCTGCAACTGACACTCCAAGTCTTGTTCACTTGACACTGTGACTCCACATACATGAGGTATGTTTCATTAAATAATTATGATAAAGCATAAAGTGCTGGTGTTTATAACAATATCATGGTACTTATACCAGTGGCCAGTAATTTTTGACAATGTGGTATCATAGTGATGTTTAAGTGCTTATAAATGCATCGTCGTGATGTTATAGAAACTCATGTTTATGAATGGTGGTCCCTGTGACTACTGGTTATCAGTAAAAAGACACAGGAAAGTCACACTTTGCACTAAACTTTAGACTTGACTTTTTTCCTACAACCATGACTACTGAAGTAACGATGATATGTATGACTGAGTGAGTTGTTTATGATGACTATGTGGTGATCTTACGATGGTGGTGATGATATGACTGCATGATTTTTTTAATGCAATTACATGGTGATGTTATAAAATAAAATGCACTATTACCTGTTCACTGAATTTTTAATGTCCTGCATTTTTCTTATTTCCAATTTGCTTATGACAGTACTGTACTGTTTAAAAATCTACTTGCAAACATAATATATTTTTCTGTGTGTTAAATTTTAAAATTATTTATGGGGGATGCCAAAGGAAGGATCCGCCCCGGGTGCCAAATACTTTAGGTACGCCCTTGGCTGTGATCTTCTCGTTTCAAAGTAAGTCTCCAGATTATGAAGCCAGTGTTGAACGAGTGGCTCGGTGACCTTCCCCCCGATGGTTCCTTTAAATTTTGGAACGGACGTCGGAAGGCTAAGTACTCTGGAGAAAGTAACATTAGCGGTTAGTGCATTCGCGGCAGGCGCAGCAGCAGTGGGGGTAGTATTGTTAGCGTCGTCCATGTTGGTCGTTGGAATTCGACGACGTTGAGAAAAGACGGACGTGGAGGTGTAAGCGGTAATGGAAATTCACGGTTGGAATCGGAATCGGAATCGGAATCCGACATATACGTTGCACACGAAAATAAACAAACGAAGTGTGATTTTGCAGTGTAGTCCTAGTACGTATGTATGAAGGCGTGTGTACACAGCAAGAAAAATAAAAACAAATTCAAAGTAAAAAATAACAAAATTAAAAAGTTTAAAAAATTGCAGTGAAAAACTTTTTTTTAGTGTAATTAAGAAATGTAAATTCCCGAAATCCAAAGTAAAATTAAGCAAACTATTAACTATTGAAGTTATAAAAAAATTAGAAATTTAAAAGTTTGGTTAACTTACTCAAACGCAAAGCAATCGACGGACCTCCAAACAATAAAGTAAAACAAACAAAAAGAAAATATTTCAGGAGTAACGGGATTTATAAGGGGAAAAACAAATTATTCCAACAATGTTTTATAATTCTAAAAAATTTGGTGAAATAAGGGTAAAAAAGAATATGGGAAAAATGAAGATTGGGATAGTAAGAGGTTACTTGTGAGTCGGAAGATCGGATCGTTGGTCACCAATTGATTAGGAGCCCCGCACAGTCCTCTTCCGTGTCCTTGATCATGAGCTGGAAAAGTCTGGATTTCTAAACGGTGGTTGATCCAATCTTCAATCTTGGTCCGAGAGGAAGTAATACGAATCGTACCCCAATCGTATCCACGAATATGGCCTGTAAATTATGTCACAAACGTATTTCCCGTAGCGCGAAGTAAAAAAAAATTTTAAGGATAAAATTCCTAACCCTACCTAGCCTATCCAATTACACATAAAAAAAATTCAAAGTACAAAAGTATTACACAAGGTAATGCAATTATAAAAAGTATTACAAAACATTAAAAATATTAAAAGTGAATAAAATTACTGCAAAGTCTAATTAATATTGTATTACACTATCCAATAATTAATTAAAATTACTCGGATTAATTAAAAGAAAGTACGATAACTAAGATTATTAAGTATGTAAAATCACTTCACTGGTCCACACGAAGAAAAAAAAATTTAAAAGTATCACAAAAAAATTTTTTTTAGTTACCATTCAACCGTAAATTATTACTGTGGAAGGAGTAATAATGATTTGTATATATATATATATATACATATATATATATATATTCACACAATTTATCAAAATTTCACGAATGTCACAGTTTAATATTATAATTAGGTTAACAGTAAGTAAGTAATAATTACGTAACTCAATCACGCAAACGTCAGAAAACGTTTGGTGAGGTGACTGGGGAGAGGAAACGAAGCAGTAACAAGGCCTCCTCTCTCGATTTGAAGGTCACCCGCAGTGGCAGTTAGTTGTGCAGACAAAGGGAGAACAGGGACGTCATCTATATTCGTGACGTCGTCCGAGAGGAAGATAAAGGGCCCGGGGCGAATTGGGTAATGCTCCGTTTACCTAATTACCGGGTCCTGGGGTCTCCAAATGTCGAGCGGTTTTTTGCCGCGCGAACGTAGGTGTTGACGCTGTACTCGAATTCCGGAGGTGGTCCCTTCATTTTGGAGTCGGAGTTGTATCCGAAGGATGCTCGACAACGTCACTCTTGGTTTTACGGGAACCCCAAACAACACTCCTTCGGGTCACTTTTAACGTCGACACTAATTGACGCACCAGGGACACACTTCTTGCCGTATATATTAGTTTCTACCGACCACTCGTACCTCGATTGGTCGTATCGTTTCGGGAAGTTACCATCGAGTGCTTAGTCTGATTTCTTTTCACGAAGCACGGTGAAACCTTTGGGAGAAAACAATGTATGACAAGATATATATAGATATGTCGCAAGATGGCCTCTTCCTCGTTAGAGAGCCATCGCCGATATATATTGTAGGTAAACTCAGTATGTCGCTTCCTTGCACCGACAATGAAGTTTATATTGCTGACGTGCACGGTTCTTCTTTTCAAACTTACTTAATCTGACTGCGAGTTACGGAAAACAATTTATACCTTCGCTCAATGGCATCTCCCTCCCTCAGTCCGTTGAGAGAATGGAATGTTTATAAATCTCACGTGGAAGGATATAAATGACGTGTTACCTTTTTCAATCTTTATTTCACAAGGATAGATCACTTTTAATATATTAAGTTTCTTTTACAATGCACAGTAATTAGAAAATCAAATCCATAACACTACACTTGCTTAGGGAATTATTAACGAAGAAAACCCAATTGGGTTGACTAACCACTCAAAGGGTGAGGCATGAACTGCTCCTCTCAAAGTGTTTTCCCTCAAGGAGCTCCCGTAGTGCCACGTTTACAAAAGATTATTAAAATTGCAAAGTCCTAGTCTAATAATGATATTAGCCAAAGAATTTATAATTTATATAATTGTGGTTCTACACTTAACTCCTTTATGTGATTTATAATAGCCGAAAAGAACATTTAGAATTTAAGAGTCTCTGTTTAAGATAGGCCTGTGCGATTAATCGAAAATGTCGATTCGGGTCGATTCAGTAAAAGAATCGAAACCCGACCCGACTTAGAGCTAAAAAATTTCGATTCTTCGATTCGCTAACTGTAACCTGTCGAGACGATAAACTAGCACTACCCCAAAACCATGGAATGTCGAAACCGTGGAATAACATTTGAAATAAATAAATAAATATATATAATATATATATTATATATATATATATATATATATATATATATATATATTATATATATTATATATATTATATTATATTATTATATATAATATAATAATATAATAACGTTATAAAATAGTTGGATATTTGAGAGATTACGCTTTTATAAAGATCTGAGTGCGCTCAATGCGCATGGTCAGCTTTTGATTTTGTGATGTCACAGAATCACGTGCGCGCGCCTTGTGGTGTGACAAGTTTGGACCAGTTCTTTGGGTTCAGTTGTTTATTACGCTTTCAGTATGTTGTTGCTGGTGCATGTAAGTTGTAAAGTATAGGTGAGTGCAGTGCACAGTCGAATCGAATCGAATCGAGAATCGAAAACAAGTGGCCGAATCGAACCGAAAATCGAATCGAAATAAAAATATCCGAATCGCACACCCTTAGTTTAAGATTAGAGATTTGGCACCTTTTGGAGAGCATCGTTAGGCTTATCGAAAAAAAGGATGCCAAGCAATCTACTGGGCATAGAGGCACTTTATACAATATTAAAAAATTAAAGATTACCGTAATACTTTAATTCATACAAACAGAATAAAATGATTAATACGTTAGTTTAGACAAACAGAATGATATTTTAAATTTAAAAAAAATAATATTTTCCCATGCAAAACCTTTTCCACATGGCTCCCCTCCAAGAGTTGGAACTAGGGGTTCAGTTTGTATGAAGAGCTTCTTCCTTTTGCGACGAAGGACTTACCACTGCCGAAATTAGTGGAAGAAGACCATACGTTCGTGGGGGAGACATCCCCTACCCCCAGAATAGCTCGGCTAGATGATAATGTCGAGTTGTATGAGCATCTTTTCCCCCTTGTGTCGAAAGACATTTCACTGAAGGAATTAGTAAATGAGGTCCAGGCGTTCGTTAGGAAGACCTCCTGTGCTCCCAGACGGGTTCTAACGAAGCAGAACCAACGCGCAAACCCACGTGGGTTAGCGATGAAACTTTGGCCTTTCACCACTAAGGACCGTCCACTCTCGCACTTGTAGAAATGTGTCCGGAGGTTCATTGCCGACGGGCAACCATATCCAAACGCCGACGAGGGAAGTCCCCAAGGGGCTAAGGGACATAAGGATGGACCGAGAGACTCGGTTCTAGCGGAAAACGTATTTTCCTGTTCCAAACGAAATGGTCTATCTTCTCGTGAAATTTAGGAGGACTCTTTTGGGTTAAGAGGCCTCCACTGAGTGTGAAGACAGTAACAGTAACGCTTCCATCTAGTTACCTTGGTACACACTCGACGCGTACAATAGGAAGTTTCAATGTTTCAGCAACTGCCGGACCTGATTTCATCGGTACCACCGAACTCGATCAGAGTTCTCTCATTGGCGATTTTCCTGAGGCTCAAGACACATCACCATCATCGACACTGGCCGATGATGCGTCAGAAAACATCGAGTTTGGATCGGATTTCGTACAAGACACGGAAAACCATCCTACTGAGTATAGACATGATGTTTGTGCCTTCTCTAACTCAGACTCCGATTCTGACACTTTTTCCGAGATCTCTGACACCACGAAATTTTCCAACGAGGAGCAATTCTTTTTGTCGTCTAGAGATCCAGTCGTTATTCAACCGTTTGAAAAAGTTTGTTTTGCCACTCAGGTCACGTCCCGACAAGGAAACCCTCTTCCAGACGGAACCAATCTAGTCACCGAAAAAACCTGTCCACGGGCAAACTTGCTTATGGCACAAACGCTGGGAACTTGCCGAAATTTTGAGCTTCCGGTACTTTGCATCAACCGAGGAAGGATACCGATCAGGTTGGAAACAGGCCAACGGATTGGCGAAGCCTTACTGGCGTATGAGGAATTTCTCGACTCTGACCACGTCCAGATAGGTATTCGCAAAATTTTTTATTCAGCCGAGCTGCCTTCGGACGAGCTCCACGCGAAATATCGGGAATCTTAGACCAGCAGATCGAACAAAATTCTCCAGATTCTTCTTTACTTCGAAATTCTAAACTGTATCACCAGCTTTTAAGATTTTTAGTCGCTAATCAGGACGTGATCGCGCTCAAATGTGGTCCCTTAGGACGAACCAAATTAGCTCCTTTCCAAATTAAATTAAAACTTCATACCCGCCAGTATACGTTCCGCCGTATCGCATCCCTCATTTGCAACAAGCCATCGTTGAACAACATGTACAGGAGATGCTTGAGCAAGATAATAAGACCCTCAACAAGCCCTTCATCTGCTCCTATGATTTTGGTCACCAAAGAGGACAACACGTTCCGTCCATGTATAGACTATCGTCGATTAAACGCGATAACTATTCCTGATCGATTTCCTATACCCAACATGCAAGACGTGATCCAGAATGTTGGCGGATCTAAATGCTTCACTACCTTTGATCTTGCCTCCAGGCAACTGGAGGTTAGCCCAGAATCCCAGCCCTACACGGCCTTTTCGACAACTCGCGGCCGCTACGAATGGAAAGTTTTGCTGTTTGGGCGTAAAAATGGGCCTGCGTGTTTTTCGAGACTAATGGACATCGTTTTAACTGGAATTCTAGGCTTAGAAGTCCTTTTTTACCTCTATGACCTGATAGTCTTCAGTGAGACGATGGAAGATCATTTCCGGTATCTCCAAAACGTTTTCGATCGACTTCGGAAGGCCAATCTGAAGCTCAAACTCTAGAAATGTAACTTCTTCCAGACTTCACTTGTATATTTGGGGTACTTCCTTTCTCCGGATGGAATCCGTCCTGACCCCGCTAAAATTCGAACCTTGGAGAACCACCCTGTTCCCCGTAACACCGATGAAGTAAGATCTTTTATTGGATTCTGTGGGTTCTACAGGAACATGATTCAGGATTTCTCCAAAGTCGCTACTCCCCTCACCAACCTATTCAAAAAGAATGTGGTGTTTGAATGGACAAAAACTTAACAGGTCGCTTTCGAGACCCTTCGGGACAAACTGCTAGCAGAACCCATCCTCCAGTTCTCGAACTATTCCAAACCATTCATTCTAGCGACTGATGCATCAGAGTATGGTCTAGGTGCCGTTCTGCTTCAAGAAGTAAATGGTATCGAAATGCCCATAGCTTATGCGTGTCGTTTGTTGTTCAAGCCTGAATGCAACTATTCAATCACCTAGAAGGAGGCCCTCGGAGTAGTATAGGGTCTGAAGAAGTTCAAGAACATGATCTACGGGTACGACATCACCGATAAGACCGACCATCAGCTCTTGACCTCTCTATTCAAGAATAAGCTCCTTGAGGGACGTCTCAGCCGATGAGCAGTATCAGTCCAAACATTTTTCCCTCGAATAGTCTACCATCCTGGAAAATCGCACGTTCTGCCGGACTATCTATCCCGACTCCGGGCAGATTCTGAGGCCGAAATACGTCGGATGCAGGTTCTACCCAACTTGGAGGAACAAATGCTCCGCCGTGCCTAGGTCAAAGATACCTACACCGGGAAATTACTCAGCGGAATTACTCAGCGGAACGGCAGCGCCGTCGGGCCCGTCCTCTTCTTACCACGTCGTAAAGGACGGCATTTTGTATTACAGAGGCTCACCAGGGAAGGACGTCATTGAGGTCCCAGCCGAGCTCGTCGACCTTGCTCTGCGATTATGCCACGACTCTCCAGTTTCTGGCCAATTTGGTCCAGAACGCACGCAAAAGCGAGTCCAGGGGAGGTTCCATTTTCCAAGTTTGACGAAAAGGGTTTCAGACTATTGCAGCGTCTGCCCGTCCTGTTTAGAGCACAAAGGTCCACTTAACCAAACAGCCCACATGCACCGATATCCCGTACCTATCAAACCCTGGGATCGGGTCGGCATGGACATGATTGGGCCCTTACCAAAGACCGCCTCCGGCCAACGTTGCTACGGATCTTGGTGTTCACTGATCATTTATCGCGTTACAACGAGCTGGTAGCTATCCCCGATCGAACTGCTGAAGTGGTTGCGAAGTCTCTTTTACGTCGAGTTATACGAAATCATAACACTCCTTCTGTGCTCATCTCGGATCAAGCTCCGGAGTTCTGTTCGAAACTCCTGAACACCTTGTGTAAATTATGCCGGATCAAAAACACCCACATTACGGCTTACACCCTCAGGCGAACTGGTTAGTCGAACGACAAAATGGCGAAATCATCTCCTATTTGTCGACACAGACGGTAAAAATTGGGACGAGTGCCTCCCACTGGCACAACTTGCCATTAACAGCGCGTATAATCGTACTCTGGGAGATACCCCCCATTTCATAGTGTACCACTATGATAAACGTCTTCCCTTTGACTTCGGTGAAGCTCAATACTCTACAGAAGGACTACCAACCCCGTACCAGATGGATGAGTATAATCACACGCTCACCAAACGAGCTTGGGAAATCTTCCAGTTAGCAAGACAGCACCTCGAAATGTGCATAGATCAGATGCAAGCGGAGCAACATCGCCGTTTCCCCCGACAGCAATCTGTGATGGTCGGCCACCGTTGCTACGTTTTTGACAAAAATCGCAAACCCCCTCACGCTCCCAAGAAATTGTATCGTAGATGGGATGGTCCGTATCGCGTCATGCAAAATCTGCAACAGAATAAGTACGAGGTGACGCACCTCCACACCGGGAAAAGTAAGGTCATTCACAAGGACCTCATCAAGATCATTCCCGAAGCGGAGTTCCCACCTCCTCGGAGGCCAAACCCGAGGGAAGGACATTCTCCAGAACCGCCTCCAAAGGTGAATCCCGAAAACGCTGACGATCTGTATGATGACGACTACTCTAGCTACATATCACCCGCGAACCCCCCTCCAAGGATACAGACTGAAAATCACCCGCTTCTTGCCGAGATTCTCGTGCCGCCAGCCGTTTGGGATTCAGAAGTGGAGCCCCCACCACTAGAAGTAGGACCAAGGACGCTTTCTCCACCTCCTTTCCGACAGCGGGCCAGAACACTTTCCTCGCCGTCACCAAAGGATGACGAGGGCAAGGACCCTACCTATCGGCTTCAGTTATGTAGGCCTCCTCCTCCACCAGGGGAAAACCGTCTCAGGGGACGAGGAGCACCACCTCTTCTTGGCCTAGAAAGTGGCATGGCCTCCCTTACCTCTGCCGAAAAGGGCAGCGACCAACCGCGTCACACAACCTAAGCCACGCGCGCGCTCTCAGAAGGGACCGAATACATGAAACGAAGAACAGTAATCATAACGTCGGTTTACCCCACTTAACAAATTGTTTCTTTTATCGTATTTCCAGTTCAAGAGCTACGACCACACGTACTCCATATAACCGTTTAGGCGATACCCGTGCATTCATGCCCTACGCACTAATTTATTGAAATACGCTCGAGACGTGGAATGATTGATGTCGGATGCAATTAGACACCAACGCCTACATCCAAAAACTTGAGCAATGTCCACACGTAAACCTTTCACTGCACAATCCCTTGGAATTTTATATTTTCCACGCTATAGAGTTGTCATTTTCAAAGTTCCGAAAAGTTCTCAAATGACCCCAGAAAAGCTTGTTATGAAAAATTCCATAAATTCCATAAATTTCATTCGTATTGCTTCCTGGTAAACTACTCCTTAGAGGTTTGTACTCTGAACCCGCATACATTCAGCAAGCAATCCTCAGTTCCTACATTCATATACTTTCTTATAAATCGTACCTACACCGTTACAACTCCTAAGCTATCCGTTTAAACCTTGCAGAAATCGTATCAATTTCATTTAAGTACTTTCCCATAGTTCATTGAAATTCATTTCTCTAAATTTCTGTTCTCGTGAATTTTGATAAAAATCGCGTTTGATTTAAAAGTGTATGAACACGGTGAACTTAGACCAGTGTAAAAAGTGGACCTAAACAAATTAGACTCCAAGTGCTCAAGGACACACAAGTCACCGTTAATTATAAGTGTTCATTAGTGCATAAGTATCGATTTTAGTGTAAGATTTAAAGATTTAACTGATAAGTATAGTGGATTAAGTACCAAGTAGGTGTATTTTATTTAACTATTTCTTTTGTCTTTATGAAACATTACATCCAACTACTTTAAATATTCGTTATCCAACTGCTTTTGTTTGAGAGGATTTTCAAACTAACCCTCTAGTTCCAACTCTGGGAGGGAAGCCATGTGGAAAAGGTTTTCCACAGATATCTATATTGAGTTTCACGGTGAATGGAAACAACGAAGTTCACTACTTCAGAATTTTTATTAATTCACTTCAATCTCACAATCTTTTAATGGTTAAAGATAAATTTTGTCAAACTGAGAAGTGAGATTTAACTAATATGCCGCGATTGGGAAATTTTGACTCTGGGGAGTTCTAGGAAAATCAATCGGAAACATTTTTTTCTTTTGATAATAAAGCATAATTGTGAGGCCTGGACGCGCTAGAATGGCGGCGTTAAGGTAGGGTTAAGCTTCCCTACAAAAATAATCAGTTGGAAAGGAAAATTAAGTGCACCTTCATTTTATGGTCGAGAAAATCAATTTAAGTGATTTTTTAGAATAGGTTAAATACTGATCAGAGACAGCTGAAATTTGGACTGTAATTGGGTTAGTATAAGAAAAGACGGGCGATATATACTGTAGGTTGACACAATTATGCTTTATCTATGGGAATTGTAAAAGAATTTTAGTAAAATTTAACTAAGCAAATGGAAAAAATGCATTAATTATAAACGCTCGCCTTACATAACGTGATGCTGACGGTGACGGAGGTGGAGGATCGAAGAATTCATGCGATGAGCATATTTTCATATACATATCGCATTTAACGATTTATATTGAGATTACAGGGGAGGATTATTTGATATTACATGGGAGTACAAGAGGTTACTCCGGATTACAGGAGGTTACTTTGCATATGAAACATTGCACACTCTGTAATGTCAGGACTAAGAAATTTTGGTTTAACATTAGAATGCAATTCGTCAGAGACGAACTCGTTTTGGACCGTAGAGTTTTCTGCTACGGGATATATACACATATATTTAAAAAATGGTTAAATAATAAATAGAAACGGATCTACACAATACATTTATTAACATATCAAGACATTATACAGTATAATCCTTAGTAAGTTCCAAATAATCATGAATTAATTACATTTTTCAGATTTTTATATAATACATTCATCATAAAATTAGAAGTAATAATACATATACAGACAATCAATATTTCTTAACATATCAGGATACTATTTTTATTTTTTTATTGGTAAACTTAGAAATAATAGCAGAAATAGACACATTCTCATAACTTTGTACAAGGTATTCGACATAAAATTATAAAAAAAAATACTTATATATATAATCATTATTTATTAACATCAAGATAATATTTCTTTATAAGTATGCTGAATTCACAAATAATGCTGGAAATAGTTACATTCTCATTGCTTTGTATTATGCAAACGATTCTTTGGGAAAATAATGACCCCCCCCCTTAAATATGCGAAAATCAGAGTATACCCGACATACAAGCTCTTAACGTTGTTTAGGCTTAATTTTGTTCGTTTTTTACATTTGGATGTAACATTTTCGTGATCTTTAAGTAATAATAGAATATATTCAAAAGCCTGCTCGAGCACGCGTTCGTTTAAAGCTATATTAACATTATGAAATAATAAACTATATTGAATGAGCACTAAACATTCGTTTATTCTTTTTTCAAGCGTCTTCTCAATTGAATACAGATCAGAGTTCATCTCGATGGATGAGGAAGTCCTTTAAATTGTGGGGATAGTTGTACCTTATACCGGGTCATTACAAATGATCTTCCCGATTTTAAACATTTATTATGAAAAAACTAACAAACCTACAGCGAAAAGCAAGATATACAAATAAAGAACTAAAAAAGTTTTATTTACAAGCTACTGAAGTTCAATATGAGCTCCTTTTGTTGCTCTGCAGACATCAAAGCGGTATTCTGTTTCCCTCCATACATTTTGTAGCATATCATACTGAAATTTTCTAACAGCCTCACGCATCCTTTCCTTCAAATGTTCCAAAGTTGTTGCCATTGGTGTAACAAAACCTTCATTTTTGACATAGCCACAGAGGAAGAAGTGAAGGGGCTTAGATTGGGGAAACAAGCTGGCCAAGAAATGGGCCCCTCACGCCCGATCCAACGATCAGGCAAATGCTCATTCATGAATGTTATAACCTCAAAAGGAGCCACAAAAGGAGTTCATATTGAACTTCAATAGTTTGTAGATAAAACGTTTTTAGTTCTTCATTTGTATATCTTGCTTTTCGCTGTAGCTTTGTTAGTTTTTTCATAATAAATGTTTAAAATCGGGAAGATCATTCGTAATCACCCGGTATGAAGATACAATTCTTGCGGATGAACGGTGAAGGAGAGGGGGGTTTGTAGTTTTCTAATCCAGCGTCCCAAAGTGAATAGTACTTCTCGGGGGGAAATGTCTTCTAAATATTTAACAAGTTCCAGCCCATTCTCACGCTGCTCATCTCTACGTTTCGTAGTCATCGAGTAACACAGTGTGGGAGTGCTCGAGGATGGTATCAAAGTAATGTATGTCGTCAACTGGCGCGTTTAATAAAGGTTTCAGTTTACGGAAGGTTGCTAGTTCAAATAGTGTATCTGGAGTGAACCGGTAACGAGTAAGTACAAATACATTATTAACACAATTTCTCCATATCATATGTATATCGACGCATTGATGACCCGTTTCACGGTTCACACTCAACATACAAATAATAGAGTATGAGGGAGTGTCACTAATCTTCACTCTTGTTGAACTCGTTCTTGCTGGTACTTTATAACTCTCTTCAGTCAGGGCCGGCCCTAGCAAATGCGAGGCCCAATTCTAGATTTTTAAAGTGGGGCCCTAAGGTTAAAGTTATCTACCCATAGTGGGTGCATGTTTACTGAAAGAAAAGAACAATGCTTCAACAACAAATATCATTTATTTTGGATGTGATCACAAGGAAACCTTTCTGGCTTTCATTGTGGAAAATTCGGCAATGAGGTCTGTATAGTTACAGTTCCCCACAATGTCGTTTTCAATGGAGAGGATTGCAACAGTAACTGGAATAGTCAGTACTATTCGCAATACAGTCGTGAAATTCGGGAAATCCACAAGACAATTGTTCAAAGTGATGAAGCCCAATATCTTCAGTGGATCACTTTGTATATCTTCTGGAAGAATTGGTTTCAAGGCTTCCATTTCCTCAGCAAGCACTAATCCATCAATGTCGCGGTCTTCTCCATCAGTCAGTTCAAGTTCGAGATCTTTGCTGTGCTTATGTAGGTCTGTCTTGGACATCTTTGCGAACATGTACATGAAGCCAAACTTTGAGTGATGTTCTCTGTTGCTCGAATCGTCGTTCCAGGAAGACTATGGCAGTGTCTAAAATTGCGTTAAACACAGAAATTTTAAATTTTTCTTCAGCATCTTCAATTGGCTGGTCTTGACCTTCATAGGAAAACATCTTCTTTCATCTGACCTGTGTTGTCTTGAATTCTGGCTCGATTTCAAGCTGCTCTGCAATCTCTTTAGCATCTGTTACAGCACTTTGAAATCCACTCTCCCGATATTCTTTCATCCACTTACATGTTCTTTCCAAACTCTCGATGGCACTTGCCAGATGCTTTGAATCACTCTGAAGATCTTTACTCACGTAGTTGACTTGAAAGAGGAGGTCATACCAGAATATGACAGCAACACTGAATTTAAAATTCTTCATCTCTATGCAAAGTGATTCTGCTTCGCTTCTTCCTTGAGGATCTTTTGCTTTTTCAGCAATTTCGACAAGTGCATCATAGATCTCGACAGCTTCATATCGTACAGCTTTGACACTTTGCACACGGCATTCCCATCTTGTCTCGCTCAAGGGCTTCACTGAGAACTCTTTCACATACATGCAGAAGACTGACCATCGAGGATTGAGGCTGAGAAGAAGACATACAGGCGGAGCACCGACAATTCAGCGCAGGACAATTCAGCGCCGACAATTCAGCGCCGACAATTCAGCGCAAAGACAATTCAGCGCAAGACAATTCAGCGCCGACAATTCAGCGCAAGTCAGTACAGTTAAAAGTTTAGTTAAAAATAATAAAAATAAATCGCAATAAATAAAAAAGAGAAAAATTTGTATATTTATATACATGCTAAATTGGGTCTGTATCGAAGGAGTGACATTTCAAAGGAGTGACATAACAAAGGAGTGACATAAATACCGTAACGAAGGAGTGACATAACGAAGCAGTGACAAATCGGAGATAAAATTCAAAGGAGTATAATTATTAAAATTTTATTTAAAAAAAACAAAATTTGTTAGAATTGTTAAAATTAAGATTTTATTTCAAAAACTAGAAACCTAACCTAACCAAACCTAACCTAACCTAACAGTTGCAAGCCTCTCTTCCCTCTGGATTTGTTCTTTCTTCTTCTTTGTTGGTATTTTCGCGCTGAATTGTCTTGCGCTGAATTGTCTTGCGCTGAATTGTCTTTGCGTTGAATTGTCTTGCGCTGAATTGTCGGCGCTGAATTGTCGGCGCTGAATTGTCCTGCGCTGAATTGTCGGGTCACGCATACAGGCGTTCAATAACTCCGAAAAATGAGATGGCTTGAACACATGTTTTTGCCATGTCCCATAGTAGCAAATTGTAGTTGTGGCATACGCATAGAGTGAAGAATGCTCTTCATTTCATTTCCAGAAGTCGCGCTTGAACGCCTGATGAGTGTCCCTTCATGTTCACACCATTATCGTATCCTTATCCACGAATATCACTCATTTTCGGTCCAAGTTCGTGAAGTTCTCTCATCAATACCTCCAGTAGGTTTTCTCCTGTGGTCTCCTTCACCTCAATGAACTTGATGAAGTGTTCAAAAATTTCACTTTCAATACCTGATGATCCATCCATATCGCAAAGTAAGGGACATCTGCTCCTTGTGACTAATGTCGGGTGTGCAATCAAGGATCACAGAGAAATACTTTGCCATTTTAATTCTGTGTACAATGATTGCTAGAACTTTGTTGCCCATGAGTGAGATGAGTTCATTCTGGATTTGTTTTCCCAGGTAATGATCATGAATTTCGTTATTGACTATTCTTCTAAGATGGTCTTGCATGACGAGATCAAATCTTGAGATAAGCTCAACTAGTCTAAGGAAGTTGCCATTATTCCGTCTGAAGATTGTATCTACTGATCCTCGGAATGTCATGTTGTGTTCAGCGAGGTACTGTACAATGGCTGACTGAGTTGATCCATAGTGAAACGTTTGATCAAACGTTGTTCGAGTTTCATCCATTGGAGAGTCGCCTTCAAATGGCCCTGTGATCTTTCGTGCTCAGACAGTCTGGAACTAGTATTCACCCAGTCACAATCCTCCACACCCCAAGGCATTGTTGGAGTCTCCAAATAACTTGCAACAGAAACAAAATATCCAACTCTTAGAGATTGAATAAATCAGCCATTTCCGTATACCAACTTCTCCATTTTCCATCCGTCTCTTGTAATGACTGAAAACTTGCGGCCATTGTCATCTCTGGGAAAGTTATAGTCTTCCTCACTCTGTGGTGGGCCTTTACTCACTAGTAAATCTCTGACTTTTGTGCTGACAGTTTCCGGCCATTGACCTGGATCTTTGAGTGCATCCAGAGGCTGATTTTGCAGAACTGGAGTCTGATCCATGGGTTCTTCTTCCCTCTGGATATCACTTTCATCTATCAAAGCTGGTGATGACGCATGTGACGGCGCAGGTACATCCAGTCTGCTGCCATACCCTCAAAACCGGTCACCCCTACTTCAACGCAGCCTAAGTGGTTCAATCGTGACATCGCTTCGGCTATCCGAAATAGGAAAGTAGCGTATAGGAGGGCGAAGGCCAATCGTTCCCATGAGAACACTGAAGCGTATGTCCGCCTGTGTAGGGAAGTGAAGGCGAAGATTAGACTAGCGAAACGTAACGAAGGTGCTGGCCTGGATAGTGTTCGATGTACTGCGACAGTGGTTGCCGATAGAATAGACAAACTGAGCGCGTTTAAGGCTCCTGGGCCAGACCAGTTTCTCCCCAGAGTGTTGCGGGAGGCGCGCGACCAGGTGGCTCCCCACCTGGCTACAGTCTTCAACAAATCGTTGGAGACGGGCCAGGTGCCTGGTGACTGGAGGGAAGCCAACGTGACCCCTATCTTTAAGAAAGGGGATCACGAAAGTCCAGGGAACTATCGTCCCATTAATCTCACTTCAGTTGTAGGTAAATTATTAGAGGGGATAACAGCGGATAGGATCGTTGACCATTTGGATTCCTACAAGCTGCTTGGGGACTCCCAACATGGGTTTAGACGGCATAGGTCGTGTCTCACCAACTTGCTCGAGTTTTTCCACGTCATGTTGAGTGAGTATGATAAGAGTAGGGCGATTGATATACTTTATCTCGACTTTCAGAAAGCCTTTGACAAGGTACCTCACCGCCGGCTAGTGGCGAAAGTGCGCGTGCTGGGTATCGGTGGGGAAGTAGGTAGGTGGATTGAAAACTGGCTGAAGAATAGGCGGCAGAGGGTTGTAATTAAAGGGGTTAGTTCGGGTTGGGCCTCGGTCACTAGTGGGGTTCCTCAGGGTTCCGTTATGGGGCCGCTGTTGTTTATCATTTACATAAATGATATAGACGGTGGCATCGTCAGTCGGATCGCCAAATTCGCTGATGACACCAAGCTTGGGGCCAATGTTGGGACGCCGGAGGCGATCGAGCAACTGCGTGCGGACCTAGGTAGGATAGGAGAGTGGTCCGAAAATTGGCAAATGCCGTTTAACTTGGGTAAATGCAAGGTGATGCACATTGGCTACGCCAATCCCAAGTTGGACTACTCGATGTTGGGAAGTAATATCGAGGCGACTGATTTGGAAAAGGACTTGGGTGTGCTAATTAGCAGCGACCTTAAGTTTACCAAACAGTGCGTAGAGGTGGAAAAGAAAGCCCAGAAGCTGTTGGGTTATATCAGGAGGCAATTTCAGTTTCGGAACAAGGAGATTGTGCTCTCACTGTACAATTCCCTGGTTCGGCCGCACCTGGAGTATGCTGTGCAGTTCTGGTCGCCCACCCTCAGGAAAGATATTGAGAGGCTGGAGCGAGTCCAGGCGAGGGCCACAAAGTTAATCCCTTCCGTTAGGCATATGGGGTACAATCGACGGTTACGCGCCCTGAACTTGTTTTCGCTGGAAACTCGGAGGCTGCGCGGTCAACTGATCGAGGTTTTCAAGCTCTTACGCGGGTTCAACGATGTCGATTTTAGAAGCATGTTTAGTTTAAATGATAACCCAACTCGCAACAATGGTTGGAAGTTGGATTTGAAACGGTTTAGGACTAGTGTGTGTGGGACTTACCTTACGTATAAGATCTGTGACACGTGGAACAGGTTACCTTTAGAAGTTGTGAACAGTTCCTCTGTGGATCATTTCAAGAAAAGGTTAGACCAAATCTTGCACACTATTTGAGGGTGTAGAAAATTTTCCCTGGCACCCGTTGCCATTGGTACCTCCTCGGTATGGGCCGCAAGGCCTTTTGAGGTACTTCTTTTCCTTGTAACTCCTTTCATCTATCAAAGCTAATGATGATGCATGTGACGGCGCAGGCACATCTTGTTCAGTTTCAGCCTGTGGATCCCGATTCTCTAGAAATTTTTCAAATGACCCATACATACGCTCACGTTCTGATTTCCGCTTCGCTTCACGCTGTCTCTTCTGGTGACCGCTGAGATATTTCCGAGAAGTATCTCGCAATCTCTTTGGAGGCATCACTGTCAGTCGATATCTGAAATATAACAAAATATATAATTAATACGGAATACTGTTGTACATGAAGAGTTATTATGACAAGCCGTATTTAATTTACCACTCAAAACCAAAATATTATTTTATACTGTACTCATATATTTGCGGGGCCCCTAATAGCGCGGGGCCCAAAGCGGCCGCTTTGCTTGCTTTGTCCAAAGGCCGGCAGTGTCTTCAGTCTACACAAACAAATGCTAACTATCCTAAAGAATTTCGCCATCTCCTCAACACTCAAATAAATAACATTACGTTTAGTGGAATCTGTACGTCTATATTTTGTCTCGAGCATGTAATCAATAGCGCCACTGCTACGTTTAAACACACGCACAGATTTGAAAAGCATCAAGTCGTATTTAGCATTAAGGGTACTGCTTAAAGGAAGCTCCATATTTCTTTGTTGCTGCAATTGTAGATAATTCTTGGTGGTAAGACTGCTGCGAGGAGAGTTATGGAAAGTACGTCACGATCCTTCACACTCAGGAGCTAGTGTGAGGCGGTGCGGAATGTTTACCTCAGCATGTGAGTCTGACTCGGCGATGAGTCATGCGACTGAGGATCGATGTGTCCCACTGTTGCTGGGTCGGGTGAATCACGCATGGATATGTACGAACTCTAAAAACTTAGTTTCGGGATGGGGAGAAAAAGAAAAAATATGTACACAAAATTGCCCAGAACACTAAGTGAAACGATAGTAATTCGATTAACACTGAGGGGCTCTATTTTAAAATTAGGCGTGCCCATAATTTACCATTTTGGAGAATAAAAGGTATTCATCACCATATTCTACTAAACATTTATACAAGCCTTTAGTAATGATTTCACGAGTCACCTCATCGTGATATACTTGGATGCAATGATAAAAATACTTCAGATTGTCCATAATCACTAGAATGGTGTTTTCTAACATGGATGTGTTAATCGCTGAGATGTAACATGACGTAATAATTCTTTTCGTACCATAATTCATAATCCAGAGGTTCTGCTTTCCTTCATTGAGCGTTGATTCCTTCACCTCACATCGGGTGTATTCTTTAACACATCTTCAACTCGCAACATACTCCAAAACGACTTTAGCATTGCGAAACTCCGCGATACTCTCGTCAGAATATCGGTAAAGCACCTAAATATCCTGATTCATTAACTTTGCGTGATTTAACGCAGATTTGAGAACCTCAAAAGACGCGTGAAAGGACGGATACTTGGTACCCCACTACACCTTCAGATTTTACGAAATACCATTTTAGGAAGGTACAGTACTACATGCAATATCAGATACTGCCATCATTAATTAAAAACTGGATTTGGTGGTGCTTATTAGTAAAAATCTTCAACAGCTGAGTACATGTCCATGTCAACAAAGTTTGCAAACGACTAACCTGAGTAACTACAATGTGCAATAATGATGATGAAACCGGTTTTGTGGACGGATCATATGCGTCATGCTCAGACAGGATAAACAAATCAAGCGTGACTATTGCTGAGCGCACCTTTACAGTGGGCAGTCTACACTTTGTGTCCAGGAGGGAATCACACACACACACACACACACACACACACACACACACACACATGACAAAAGAAAATAAAACGTGGTTTAAATATGAAAAATAACACTGGGGAACAAATTTCAACTTTTTGTCTAATGAATTAGATTTGACAGTTAGTTCTAGGTAATTTGGGTGCGCTGAGCACGAATTTTTACTCGGTTTTGCTCTATCAGGTCCTGATTTTGCTCAACACCCCTCCTCTTTCGTCGTATTCATAAAAAGGTTTTTTTCTCAATACTCGCTAAGTCTTTTTGCAGTTACACATTATGCAACTAGGTTTTTATCTAGGTATTTGTAACTATTGTTATGATATTGTTGTATTATGTATATTTTTATATGTAACACCCTAAAAATATTTTTAATTTTGTCATTTTTAACCCATTTTAATATTAGTAAATTAAGCTAAAAATATCATAGAATTCTAAAATTTTCTCGAGCGTTCCTGTTCTCTGTAGAGTATTCTAGAGGGACAACTAAAATATATAAAAGCGACTCGTTTCCAGAGTTAATCAGTCAATTCAATCAGTCAGTCAGTCAGTCAGTCAGTTGAGTTAGTTAATTAAGTTTGGGCATTAACATAATTTTGAATTGGCATATGATTTAGTGAGTAATTTTGTCATCGTGATTTAATATAGTTGATTTAATTAGACGTAATTTATATTGTACCTACTCATCCGTGTTTCTAGTTTAATTTCATAGATTGTAAGTACCTATTTCATAATAAGTACCTATTTAAACTAATTTTTGTGTTTATATTTCAGATTTTCTTAAATTTATATGAATTAAGGGCTTTAAATACCTTTACAAATTGGCAGAACAATCAAGCAATATGTCATCAAGCACTAGAAAGTTCAAATGCAAAAACAACCCTGATTCCTTCTGTTATATATGTTGAAATTTTACACTTCCACATCAACGAGCAAATATAACTGACTTCGTAAAAAGAGCTTACTTAGCTTATTTTGGCATAAAACTGGGGGACCAAGATAAATCGTCGGCTCCACATAAAGCCTGCACTATATGCATTGAAAGACTGCGACATTGGACGAAGGGTTCGGATTCAAAAATACCTTTTGGAGTTCCGATGGTAAGTTTATGATTTCATAAAACTACGTAATTTAATCACTAGTATACTGTAACTTACCTAAATGTAATTGTAACTTAGGTACATAAACAAAAATTTACAGAAAATGTTTATAAGTATCTCAAATATTGCATAAGGTTGAAACACATAGAAATGTTAAATGTTTGGGTGATAACTTTTGATAAAATTCATAAAAACAAGTCTCTCGTCGCTTTTGTTAACGCTTTACAATTTTTTTTCCATATCAGGTGTGGCGAGAGCCTACTAACCACGAGACCGATTGCTACCTTTGCTTTGTCAAGACTTCGGGCTTCACTAAGAAAAATAAACATTGTATCGAGTACCCAAATTTCGACATCGCGATACGACCTGTGCTACATTCAAATGAGATCCCCATTCCAAAATTTAAGGGTCTGCCAACTCAAGAATTAGTTGAAGATGTTCCTGAAAATATTGTTATGCACTTTGAGGAGTCAGACACCGATTTTGACCCCAGCGTATTTGAAAGTCAAAACGATCCGCAAAAGTTTAACCAGGCCGAGTTGAATGATCTTGTAAGGGATCTAAATTTGCCAAAAAAGGCTGCGGAAATTTTAGCTTCAAGACTTAAAGAGAAAAACTTGCTTACTTCAAACACATACATTTCATTTTACAGAAAAAGAGAAGAAGAACTTGTTAAATATTTTAGAACAGAGGATAGTTTAGTATATTGCTGCGACATAGTTGGTTTGTTAAAGAAGATGGGGGTTGAGTCTTACGATGCAAATGATTGGCGCTTGTTTTTAGACAGTTCGAAAAGAAGTCTTAAGTGTGTGTTGTTGCATAATGGCAATCTATACGGCTCGATACCGATTGGGCACTCAACAAAATTAAAAGAAAAGTATGAACATATAGAAAAGGTTTTAAATCTTATCAAATATAGGGAGCACGAGTGGATCATATGTGTTGACTTAAAAATGGTTAATTTTCTGCTAGGACAACAAGGAGGGTATACTAAATATCCCTGCTTCCTTTGCTTATGGGACAGCAGAGCCAAGGAAGAACATTATTTCAAACAAATCTGGCCAGCACGAACATCACTTACTGTCGGAGAAAAAACGTAATTAATCCACCTTTAGTGAGCAGAGATAAAATCATATTTCCTCCTCTGCATATAAAACTAGGCCTCATTAAACAATATGTAAAAGCTTTAGATACGAACGGCGAGTGTTTCAAATACATAACTTCAAAATTTCCAAGTTTAAGTTATGAAAAAATCAAGGCGGGAATTTTCGACGGTCCACAAATAAGAACAATGATTAAAGACAGCAATTTTCCTAATGTCATGAATGAACGCGAAAAAAATGGCTGGTTCTCATTCGTGGACTTGATAGAAAACTTTTTAGGCAATTATAGGGCAGATAACTACGAAGAAATCGTAAAAAAACTTTTAAGGGACTACAAAGAGTTAGGTTGCAATATGAGCATAAAAATGCATTTTTTGAATAGCCATCTTGACCAATTTCCAAGTAATTTAGGTGATGTAAGTGACGAACAAGGGGAGAGATTCCACCAAGATATCAAAATTATGGAGGAACGGTACCAAGGCCGCTGGGATTCCCACATGATGGCTGATTACTGCTGGTGCTTGAAAAGAGACCTGCCATCAACAAGCAAATACGCTAGAAAGTCTTACAAAAGAAAATTTTTGCCACAGTGAAAGCTTCATATCTGTTTGTTTTTTATTTTAAGCATTTCTATCGTTATAATGTAATTTTACTGTAGTTTGAACTGCTTGTATTCATGAAACTTGAAAAAAAAATTTAACACATGACTTAATTTTTTAGTCCTAATTTGAAAAATCTGGAAAATGGCACATAGGCTGTCGACAAGAATCAGGACCTGATAGAGCCAAACAGAGTTGAAATTCGTATTCAGCGCACCCAAATTACTTAGAATCAAGTGTCAGATATCATTCAATAAAATACGTGTTGCCCAGTGTAATTTATTTAAAGTACACAAAATAAATATACTTACAAGTAAATAAACATTTAACAATAATAATGGGTCTCGGTGGTGTAGTGGTTAGCATCACTGACTACAAATCTACCGACCCCGAGTTCGATTCCCTGAAAAAGCAGTCGCAGCGAAGCTTACCCAGTTGGTCACCCTTTAAAAAGAAATAGGTTGTTAGATAAATGGGTACCCTGGGTGGCCCAGTGGCTAAGAAGCTGTGCTGCTGATCGGAGGTCGTGAGATCAAGTCTGGGCAAGGACTTTGTAATTTCTGACCAGCCGTAGTGGGTCGTGGTTCGGATTTCACATTAAGCTCTAGGTCTAAGGTGGAACAACAAGCTTGACCTTCGTCAGAACGAACATTTCCGGCTGAAGCAAAACCAAGGTCAACCAAAGTTAATAATAGCAAGTAATAAACGCATCAAAAATCTAAAACATATACGTCGATTAATTACTGCCTTTGGAAACAGAATGGGACAGTGTCGTAAGTGCCGGGTATTTGATAAACCTTCCTGTAGGTGTTTCGGCACACCTTCGTTCCGCTAAGTTCTTTCACGCCCACAAGTTTTTGAGCACGGAAGTTATGCGCTCCTACAACCAGGTGAGGAGGCACGGCATCATCACCAACGTCACCATTTAACGATTTCCCGATTTGCAGAGTTTAAAGTAATCCCGTTTGCCTTCCCGATGTACTTGAACTCGTACCCAACCTTGGTACGTATTCGTATAGTCCAGGAACTAGGACCATGATGTTTTTAAGTGCTTTTGTTTGGTGAATCGTTTTAGGAGTAAAAATGTCTGTAGAATCCATAAATGCTTGTCTTAGTTGCGGAAAATGGTAAGTTTTAGGTGAAATTTGCTCGTTTTCATAGTAACCGCCAGTTTTTAATTTTTTTACGGATTGGGAAACTTCATAAATAATTATTATTTTCTTGAGTACTTTTGTCCGGTAAAAATGACCGCAGAATCCAAATATGCCAGTTTTAGTTGTGACAAATGGTCCGCTGTAGGTGAAAATGGCCGAAAATATACTTTTTATGAATATTTTGGCATGAACCACATATTTCATTTATAGTTTTGAATGATTTTATCTGGTGAGTTGTTTTAGGGGTAAAAATATCCATAAAATCCAAATATGCCTGTCTCAGTTGCGGCAAATGGTCAGCTATAGGTAAAAATTATGTTTCCATGGTGACAGTGCATTTGTATATATTTACGACAAAGATAAAATCACACATAGAATAGTTGTTTATGAAACATGAAATATAGCTTAAATGAAATGTAGTGACTTCTTAAATTCTTTCTATTAATAGCAGATATTATACATTATAACGTATTCCACTGTTTACAATTGTAATTCAGGTGTCTACACTGTGCCTAACACTGAAGAAAAATACTTTCAACATAACATGAAGAAGAGGTAATACATTTCAAGCCACTTCACTGTCACTGCCATCAGATTCGTCTGAATCACTGGCTTCTACCTCTATGCCAGTACTGTCACTATTGTTTTCATTTTCATCCTCAGTAGGTGCTGACGCAGTTGCTAACATTCTGTGTAATGTCTTTTGGCATTTGGTCCCTTCAAGCCACACAATATGATACTTACCAACAGTCAGTCTCCATCCACTATCAGTTGGATCATCAATGGAATCACCAGAGGATCTTGCAGATGAGCATTCTTCCAAATCATGGTAACATAGTTCGTCCGTTTCACCTTTTACAAAGGAACAGACTTTGAGGGCGGTAATGTGCTTAAGTCTGCACCTTTCAGTTTTGACAGTGGGTCCGACAGCTTTGTCAGAGCAAACTTTTGTCGAAATATGGCATAACTTGCATCGCCAAGTGTTGAGAGCCTGGGCTTGCCATACATGTCGCAAACAAACTTCTAAGTTCCATCTACCAGGTCATCTGTTACCCCTGAATGTTCACCAAACTTAGCAAAAATACACTGATAGTCTTTGGAAGATTCAACTTTATTGTAGAACTTGACGTTCCCTTTTCTCATGAAGTCAGATGTATAGTCACATCCATAAAATGCATGTACAGCTGGCAGTACTTCACACATGGTTCCAATCTTTCGACTTAAGTTTGTGACATCAATGTACTTGTGTTACTTGTGTTATCACTATTAAAACCAGCATCCATGTAAACTTTGGCAGCAAACCTTTTCATGTGATGACAGAGAATGACACGGAACACGAGTATCATTGCAGCGAATTACTACAACTGTTTCTGAGTTGAGATTATTGACATGCTTCAAGTGTAACACAACACGAGTATCGGCTTCTTCATGCTCATTCTTCAATGATACCACATATTCCTACTGACAACACCATCCTTTGTTGTGTACACAACCATTCTTTGTCACAGCTCACATATAATGTATGCCTCACATACCCTAGGAGAGCTGCAGATCTTTTGCAAGATATGCTTGGCAATACTCCCAAATGTTGAAGGTAACTCCCTAAGATCCAAAGCCTGGATCATGTACATAGCATCAACAATGTTAGCATCAAAAGTCAGAGGAGGATCTGAGATGATTTTGGATGTCAGATCCTCTGCTAACTTTGATTTTGTAGATGAATATTTGGTTCCATCTAAATGTCCTAAGCAAAGAGGTACATGTATGAGAGAGTGAGTGAATAATCTCTGCAGATCTAACTTCATTTCTGTTGCTAGATACACAAGGCGGGCAAAGAGCTCTCTTGTTCCTTTCAATACTACCAGCTTCAAGTATTGTGTCTTGACTTTCATTGTCATTGCTTCACTGGCAAAATTATTTACTTTCCTTTGACCAATACTTTTTTCAAAACGAGTAGCATTCTGTAAACAACCATTCCTGAACTCCTCACACAAAGCATCACCAGTTTGTCTGAAATTCAAAGGTCATGTTTCACTTTTTCAGAAGCTGCATTTCCTGTGGTTATGTTGTACAAATTGTTCGAGTTGTCTGCTGAGAACAGATCACATGAAGCCATAATACCATCATTAAGGTTCTTCAAATCAGCATTGTCTCTTTGAACTCTACTTTTCTTCAGTTCTTTGTGCAGATCTTCAGTATGCTTTATTCCTGCCCTTTCCGGTAACTCACCAACGACAGCACTTCTGGCGGACCTTATGATGGTTCATCTGCTTTTGGGTGCAATGTACTGCTGGAAGGTACCTATGCCTGTGAGTGTGGATGCTGCATCAGAATTTATTGTCTATTCTAAGGTTATATTGACATGAATCCTGGCAAAGGCGTTGTTGGTCCTGTGGATAGAAAGGGCTCCTTTTGCCAATATTTGCCGAATGCCTGGATGTGTGTTTAAGGTTAGATGGTTTTGTAGATGATTTGATAGTTTGAAATCATGAAGGTGGACATTTTCGGTTTCTTTCTATAGGATTGAAATTCATACTGAGGTGCGTCAAAGGAACGCTTCCTACAAAATGTATCCCTTGAAAGCATTGACTGATCCTCTGAAGAATAATCACCTTTTTTCAGCACCAATTTCAGGTAGATTGGAAGCAACATTTGTGACATCAATATTTTGATATGTTATGCCTACAGTATCATGGAGAGTACCAGATCCAGAGAGTCTCTCTGTATTCTCATCATAGTTGACAAAGGCAAAACCTGTGGCCATATATTATTATGTCTTTGTTTCTTGATTGTTTAAGGTTAGATGGTTTTGTAGATGATTTCATAGTTTGAAATCATGAAGGTGGACACTTTCGGTTTCTTTATATAGGGTTGAACTTCATACTGAGGTGCGTCAAAGGAACGCTTTCTGCAAGATGTATCCCTTGAAAGCATTGACTGATCCTCTGGAGAATAATCGCCTTTTTTCAGCACCAATTTCAGGTAGAATGGAAGCAACATTTGTGACATCAATATTTTGATATGTTATGCCTACAGTATCATGGAGAGTACCAGATCCAGAGAGTCTCTCTGTATTCTCATCATAGTTGTCAAAGGCAAAACCTGTGGCCGGTCCTTCCTTAAGCTGCATGCCATCTAATGTGTTTAGCTTCCTATCAGATACTGTCATGGCCAAATCTGTCTTAAGTTCCTCTGCCTTATGATATCCTAGTGCATGCCCAAACTGATTTAGGGTGTTAATCACCTAACTACCTATCATACTTTTGACACCCATGCCCAAAAGTCAGTGTTTTGGAAGATTGACCTGATCCCCTGTGACTGCATAGATGACATCTTCAGAAAAAGAGGTAATCAAACGTCTTGCTTTATCATTTATATCTAAGTTACCCAGTGTACAAAATTGTAAAGAACCTAACCAGAATATCAGGTGTACTTGTTTCACCCCTGGCTAAGTCACTTGCATTCAGTGGATATGACAAGAATTTACTGCTACTTTTAAGATCAAGTACCTCAGAACGTAATATACGTGCAGCCTCTTCTACCAAAAATTGAGCTTTTGTTTTTCTTGTGAACATGCATAGGCCTCATGAATATCAATATCTTTAGAAAATACTACAATTCGAAGCTCGTTTATAATTTTATCTATTTTAACTTCATCTTCGTATGTCCTACATATTTTGTGCTGTAAAGACTGTGCAGAAAAAGTAGATTCTGCTACAGCATTTTTAGTCAAAATGTCGATGTACTGCTTCTGGAGTGTGGTTAACATGACCCCACTTTTTTCCTTGATGACTCTCTCCACACTATCTTTAATTACAGAAAAGGTTTTGGCATGCGCATCACTTAGTTTGGAGACTTTGCGTTCACCAGATCTCTTTGCTTCAGCAGATACTTCTTCCTACAGCTGGAGTGGTATTTTACTTCTTTTGCATAAAATCAATGTATTCAATCCTTGTAAGCAGTGGCTGGTCATTCAGATCTATAGCAGCGTGTATGATACTCTCCTTCATGTTTCACATTGGTTAACTTTCTCATGTTTACCTTTTATGTTTCTCAATAAATGGACAAAATATAGTTATTTCCAAACACCCCAGAGGACTTTGATGTCATAGGAGGAAGAGAAGACCGCAGAAGGGGGCCTTCGGATGTTAATGCAGGTGGCTTCAGACACTTTTTACAAGAGGTTTTTTCTTAATAGCAATAAAGTTTTTGTAGCAGTTTCTATGATACCCATCTGAGTTCCCATATTCATCAGGGAATGAGTTACATAGAAGGGTGTATTTTGATCAAGAGTACAGCTGTTTTCTTCTCTGGGCAGTCTGTCTGACAGTGTTCGACATCTCATGTGTAAAAGGGTGAATAGCATCTATATTGGAGGAACCAATGTGTAGAAGACATTGGTAGCTGACTCCACTTGAGTTTCTTGAAGCTGTTTCAGCCATATCCACAGTCTGGAAAAAACATAAATATTAATTAAACTGTAGCTGAATTATCAGTCTAAACAAATCACCTTTTCTGTATATGAAAATGAAAGTCTGTAACTAAGCATAGGCTAATACCCTATGCTAATAGCCTATGTTTAGTTACAGACTTAAGTTGTGGAATATACTATATTCCAAATTAGATATATGTAAATGAATTAATTTCCTTAATATATAATTAATATATAATTAATATATATCATAATTAATATTTAATTAATATATAATATATAATATATATATAATATATAATTAATATATAATTAATTTCATTGGAGCTACATTTTATGTTTTATAATAAATATACCCTATTTTTGTAAAATTTTGTCTGGTATCCTAAATATATGAAATACACATCTGCCTAATATTTGGCAATTAAAACTTATTCGTAACTACTAGCCAAACACAAACCATTAAGTGGTGGCTCAATACACACTGTATTCTTTCATGACGCAGTTTATACAGATTTGAAAACAGGGTGGCCACGCAACACAAGAGATAATGTCGCTAGACAGTATGATAACAACTCCGTTACCATGGAACCGAGCAATTTTCACCCATAGCTGGCCATTTTCCACATCTAATACAGGCATATTTGGATTTTATGGATATTTTTACCGCTAAAACAACTCACCAGATAAAATCATTCAAAACTATAGATGAAATACGTGGTTTCATGCCAAAAAATTTAGGAAAATGCATGGTTACCATAGTAGTCGGCTATTTTCACCTACAGCGGACCATTTGTCACAACTAAGACTGACATATTTGGATTCTGCGGGCATTTTAACCTCTAAGACAACATACCAGACAAAAGCACTAAAGAAAATAATTATGAAGTTTCCCAATACCGTAAAAAAGTGAAAAATTCCTTGCTACCATGGAAACGAGCAAATTTCACTTACAACTGACCATTTGCCACAACTAAGACAAGCATTTTTTGGATTCTACAGACATTTTCACCCGTAAATCATCAAACAAAAGCACTCAAAAACATAAATAAAGTGGTCCTAGTTCCTGAACTAGTAAGTTTTCGGCCCGGATACAAATGAGTCTGCGCATGCATTATCTCCACACTTATCCTTGATCTCATCAGTGACCGGTGAGCTCACCGAAGAACTCACCAATTTGCGGCCTGTATTCACCATCCCACAGTATCGGCGTACCGAACCCTGCGCCCCTGAGAATGCATCAACCCCCAAATCTTGATGCAGCCGTAAGCTGTTGTGAATCTGGCTACGTGGCTGTTTGTGACACGAGATATGTCTGTCGCCAGCTGTCCTTTTGTATCGTATTATATACGTATTGTCTACATGTACAATTTCAAGTACGTCCTTATCGTTGGCTTTGACGTAGCCCGATACTTCATCAAAACTACTGGCTAGATGTACGTTTCCCTTGTCGGTATTCTACGTAAACTTCCTCCAAAAACTGTTTAGATAAAGTTTTGTACTAAAGCGCTTGTCAGGGTTTCGCCAATGTGCTCCCGATCAAGTTGTATCCCTTCACGGTCAAGGTAACGCTGCATATAGGCCGTTTTTTTATCGTCGGTTTCAACACCCTGTGGATACCCCGACGCTTCAACTTTATCCTTTAAGAAAGTATTGATATAAGGCCTGAAGAGATTGTTCAGCTTCTGGAACTTCCACACCTCATAAATCTTCAATATTTTACAAAGGAATACAAAGGAGACCAAACGGCAACAGACTGGCTGGTCCGTACGAGGCTGTCTGTTTAAAAAGGAACGGTCAAAGAAGTAAGAAAATTTAAAGACAAATGAAAGTTTTCGAGCAAAGCAGAGAAAAGATGTCGAAAGGAAGGAAAGAAATTTAAAGATCAAAGAAAGAGGAGGAAATCTGAGTGAAAATTCTACAATACTTTTCCGCGCTAACAAATGCCTCCAGCTGGGGGTTTAAAGCAAGATAAGCATGTAGTCTCTTTTTAAAGGATTTGATCGAATTACTTTGAACTACTCTGGCTGGCAATCCATTCCACAAATTAAATAAGATTGAAGAAAAAAATGTTTAGCTTCAGTAGAATTAAAATGTTTACACACTAATTTGAAACCATTACCGCGAGTTCTACCTACATTTCTGAAGGTGAAATATTTTTCGGCGTCGAAATTATCAAAACTTTTAATCATTTTAAATATTTCGATTAAATCTCCTCGAATACAGCTTTTTACAAGTAAGAATAAATTTAACGTTTCTAAACGTTAACAACATTATACAGATACATGTTCAAATGATGAAACAAAGCAAACAAAAAATCTATAATAATTTTATTTATACAAATATTTTGTTAAATTGTATTTTAATCTTCAAAGAGTTCTCCATCCGCTATGATACATCTGTGGATTCTCTCTGTGAAACTCTTTATTGTTCTTCTGAACATATTGCGTGTGGTCCTTTTCAGTTCTTCATCTTTTCTGCGGTCAAGGGTATTCACATTTGGATAGATGAAACCAAGAGTGTAGAGTGAGTCATGCAAATAAGGTCAAAGCTAGAAATCGCATCGGGTTAAAGCAGATGATCTGGCTGGCCATTCTATGGGACTTCGACGCCCAACCCATCTTCCTTCAAGGTTCGTATCCAGAATCTCACGGGCAGTTGCAGAGTAATGTGGCGGCGCTCCATCATGTTGATAAAGCCAATTCCTGCTAACAGCATCAGTAAACTGTGGCAAAACTTCGTCTCTCAGTACCTGGCAATAGCGTTTTCCATCCATCGTATCTCTTGATATGTCAAAGGAAACGAGTCCTGAATAACCAATGGACCCCTAAACTGCTAGTGTAGCCGTTTTAACGGGTTTGCCCAATCATATTTTGGCATTTTTTTTCCCCCAGTAGTGAACTTTGTTTCCTTTACTCGTTAAACCGAAGACACATTCATTTCAAAATTTGTTCTTTTGAACGAAATCTGAATCATTGTTGAACTTTTGTATCATTGTTTCAGCAAAATGTAGCCGTCTATCAGAATGATCGTCGCATATGAGCTGAAGGTAAGTGGGTTGGTAATCGTAGAACACCTGTTTTTCAATATTTTTGCTACTGAAAATTTGGAAATACTCAATTCCTGTGCGACTTTTCTCGTTGAAGTTGATGGATCGAAGTGAAAAGTGACGAGGACATTTTTTGTTGTGGTCTCCTGTCGCCGTTACTGGCCTTCCGCTTCTTGGACGATCTTTTACTAGGGTCCCTGTTTTCAAAAGTTTGAGCTTCCAGTATCGAAGAGTGGTTGCATTTGGTGGTTTCTTATATTTTTCTTGAAATAAACGCAAACTTTCTTCACAATTATTATAAGAAATAACCCAGATACAAGCTACACTTTTTCTTCATTGCTATATTTTATACTAATATGGCGCTGATTGGAGCTAGATCCTAAGGCCTTCCTGTTCTAGCCTATGGTTATTCCTTCCCTTGTATAGTTGCTTAGAAAAGTATCGCATACACTGCAATGATATCATCGGCATTTATTTATTAACAAATTATATGTATGTGTAAAATCCTGAAAGACTTTCCTCCCACCCTGTATATAATAACTACTGTTTTATTCTCGTCACATATATATATATATATATATATATATATATATATATTTATATATATATATATACATATATATACTGTATGTATATATATCTATATATATATATATTTACAATATCATTAAAGAAATCGAGCAGATTAGTAAGACAACGATTACGTTGGGGACTTGAAGAGCTACTCACCCTAACTCAATTGCCAGGACTAACTAGCCTCCAGTCGAGACGCGGTTTGACCTCAACTGCGGTTCGGAGGAGTTTGGAGGTTTCACACAAAATGAGCGGCTTATGGTCTGGGTGGAATTCACTGAGCAAAACCACAAAAGAACAGCCACAGAATTGAGGGTGGTAGCTCTTCGATTAACGAAGCTCTTGACGCCGATCACCCCCTCGACCAAAGCCGTACCCAAGTTAAACTCGACTGAGTCTGAATGACTCCGTTCGAGTAAGTAATGACCAGTGAATTAACCACTCCTTAACCTTGTACTCTCAGATCTACTCCGAGGATAAGAGGAGTCCAAATCTAAATTATTAAACCCAGAACTCCTCAAATCCACAAATTAGACAAGAGGGGGAGGTATGTAAACTAGGTAATACTTAACAGTCAGTTCAGTCCCATGGTATATACCAAAGGTAAATTACCGTCCGCGAGCTAAACCTAACTTAAATTTAATAGAAATATTACTACGTTGTATACAAATATAATTATGTTTATAGCCCAAATTAATATCTACAGTATATACACAAGGAGCAAAATGGCTTCTAAGTCCGTAATAGGGCAATTTTTTTTTTTGCTTAACCGCCGATTCGTACTTAGAGTGGCACATATCTCGGCGAGACAGTGGGTGTGTGGTGTCGTTGGGGTGGGAGATGTGGTGAAGTAGTTGAGAGTGGGTTAGGTAAGATAATATCGATTCCATTGAAAAGCGGGTGGCCTTCGGCGGGTATACACTGTAGTCGCTCAGATATGGGCATGCTAGACAAGAAAGGGAGGATCACCTGAAGATCAGGGCCCACAGCCTTCTCTAGTTAGCCTTATAAGGCTAATTATCGAAAATATCACGACCTAACCTAACCAATCGTTAAGTCAACTGTACGCCCTTGACGATTGATTAGGTTAGGTCGTGATATTTTCGTTAGTTAGCCTTATAAAGCTAACTAAAGAAGGCTGGGGGCCCTGATCTTCAGGTGATCCGAAACGGAAACACCTATAGCGGAGGAGGACGGCTCTAGAAAGCGGTTGGTTCAGTATCACCGCTGAAGCGGCCGTGCCAACTTCCGAGCGGGAACCATCTGTATAAATGGGAACAGTGTACGGGTGTCGTGTTACGTGTCCCTGAAAAAGTGACTTATATATTGTAGCGGTCGTGGTAGCTTTTGGAAGAGCACATAAGTCCCTGCAAAACTTGGTAGGAGTGAGGAGCCAGGGAGGGTAGATATGATATAAAGTGGGGATGACTGAGGGAGGGGGCATGGTGGAAAGGTCCAAGAAAGAGCGGACCGCTTCAGTGAAGTGCCAGCTCTGTCCCTGAGGTGGAAGTTTTGAGATTGCCGCGCAGAGAAGTGACGAGGGTAGCCTCTGAGCGTGAAGGTAGGTCCTCATGAGGAGCAGACCCCGTCGGTGGGTGAGAGGGAGGTAGTTACATTCTGCTTGGAGGCTGGGGAGGAGTGGAAGGCACCGGTGGAGAGGCGGAGGCCCCTATTAAGTACCGGGTCCAAGATTCGGAGGGAAGTGCTGGAGGCAGATCCGTATATGACACTTCCATAGTCTAGCTCTGACTCAGTGGCGAAACTACCGAGGGTGCAAGCGGTGCAATGCACTGGGGCCCACAGCCTTGGGGGCCCATCATAGATTTCTTTAATATAGAAAAATTTTACTTATAAAGCAAATACAAATCTAAAGATTAGCTAATAAGAATAACTATAAAAAAATAAATAGCATTGTTGCCATATTAAAAATAGAGATAATTTCAATTGAAAATAAAATTGCAAAAGAATTAAATTTAGAGGAAATGGTGACCACTTTTGCTGAAATGAAAACCAGAAAAGTTGACTTTAAATAACGGGAGTAGATATATTGTGTCTAAAGTTTTGTAAATATCATATTTATCAACACGCATTGTGACGTGGCTCTTTTTCGGGGGGCCCATGTGAATATTTTGCACCAGGGCCCACAACAACCTAGTTAAGGTTAATCGAAAAGTCGACATAATTGCCGTATGTAAGCTAGTGAAATACCAACCGAGTTCTACGGATAGGAGAGGGATTCTCCTCAAGTTAATGTCTGGTTGGGTATGACAAGATCGAAGATTCACGGACCTTTTCTTTTGCAGAAGCTACGGTAACGGGGCAAATTTATTTTTGCATTCTTCAGCAGTTTCTTGAACCCCAGCTTCGTTCAGAAGACATCCTCAACACTGTTGTCTTTCAACAAAATGAAGATCCATGTCACTATGCAAACATCGTTCTGGCGTACCTTGATGAGTTCCTACTAAATCGGTGGATTGGACGTGGTTGAAACAGGCTCTGGGTAGCACGATTTCCGGAATTAACACCATTAGTCTTCTTTGGGTGGGGCTTTATAAAGTCTAAGGTCTGCAAAACAAGAGTTACAGACCTGCAGGATCTGCGAACCCGCATTATCACGGCAGTCGCTAAAATAACCCCAGAGATGCTTGAGAATGTGTTCCGCAATGCAGTGAACAGATTTGAGATTTGTAGAGACACTGATGGTACTCACGTCGAATCTTAAACCAAAGCTTGATAAATAAATATACATCTAATTATGTTACTACATTTTTATCCTAAAATACTATTATTTCAGCAAAATAGTTAGGGACATTTCGACCACCCTGTACTATATGTGAGAGGATAGACTATCCCGCAGTTCATTTTATTTAAGTACCCTAAGTAGAGCTTATCTGGACCTGTAGTTTTATTAGGATTACTTTTATCTATGACAGATAGTACTTCAATCTCACGAGTTATAAAATCGTGAAGCTTTAAATGAGCATCACTGAACATGATTACGGGAACGAGAATGTTGTTCATATTTTCATTAGTGAAGACGGAAGAGAAGAATTTATTTAAAACTTCCGTCATTTGTAAGTCATCGCAAATTTGTTTGTTCTTTTCGGCTACGAGTGGACCAATAGTTGCGAAGCCGAAGCCGACCATACACGCTCAATTACTGTATTTCGTCCACTGTTCCATGTTCAATGTTAGACTTGACGTGAAACTTGAGAGTTAATGGTGGTAAACATTCGTTCAATGTTTTGCATCATCTTACTTGACTTGAATGAATTCCGTCACTGCCTGATATTTTTGGGCAGGGCCGGCTTAAGGGGCGAGCCAACGTGGCACATTCTCAGGGCGCCGAAGTTTAGGGGGCGCCAAAAATCGAAAGAGCAACAGAAAAAAAGACAAAATATCGCTATCAATCAACAAGAAACAAGTGAACAGTTTAAAAAAGGAATTTTACAAAGAAAATTAGTGCGCGGGAGGTGAAGGAGGAGAGAGGTGTGGCCGTGGGAGGAGGAAAATGTAAACAATGGCCAGCTGTTTCTCACGCGGCGCCGACTCTCACCAGACCGCTGCAATTATTCTTAATTTTTTAACCATATTATAGGTTAGTTATCAGCACTGCTACATCAGAGATTATATAATAATAAGGGTGTGTTCGTGTTTTAGCGTACATTCCCTTACGCCAAATTTTCCCGATGAATGTTTTCCTACCATGCTAGTACCAGCGAAAATATGTTTAGCTCATATTTTAGCTCTGTTCTTTTGTTGAAATGTAGAATCTTACATTAGTGGTAGCTATAGGAGGATATCAACATATGAAATAATGTCGACACTTTGTGTTCTACAAGGTGCTTGAATGTTATGAATATGTGTGAATTCAAAACTTAAATATAACTACAAAATTATGGAAACAAATATGTGACGTTTGCTCAAGAAATTAGTGATGACCGAGTGTTAGCCTAGTAGCCTACTGCCACTTTCTTGCAATTTTCCTTTGTTTGGGATGGGGGCGGGCGCCAAAGCAAAATTGGCTCAGGGAGCTACAACCCTTTGAGCTGGCCCTGTTTTTGGGGGGAGCCAAATTAATTTTCAAGTAAAATGACCAGTGTATGGACATATCAAGTATTTTTCTCAGTTTATAGAAAAGTTTCGTTGGTGAAGATTGTATTCCTCCCTGCTATAATATCAGATTTAAAATACTTTAATTGGACATTTTTAACTGAATTTCAAGATTTATATAGAAAACAACATTGCGGAAAATTTAATCAAAAGAATATTCCAACAAACAGTTGAAGGCTGAAACTTATAATAAAATAATAGAAAAACTTAAGGAAGTAGATAAAGATGCCTGCAAGGAAACGGTACTTAAGAAAATAAATTCTCTGAGGACGAATTTCAGGAAAGAAATGAAAAAAGTGAATTCATCGAAAAAATCTGGAGCAGGTGCTGATGATGTACACATACCTAGTCTGTGGTATTTTAAGAATCTTTGGTTTCTCGAAGACCAGGAAATACCAACAGAAAGTACCTCGAGTATTAATGTCAGTGATAATGAAATAATTAATTATATATGCATACTTTATTTTTTATTCATATATACACTTTATTTTTCAAATATCCCCACAAAAAATAGTCAAGGGGGGAAAGATCAGGTGATCGGGCCGGCCACTCAATATCTCCAAATCTTGAAATTACTCTCCTTGGAAAGTGATTCCTTAAATATCCATGCAAGTCCTTGATGTATGGCACGTAGCGCCATCTTGTTGAAACCAACAATTATCGAGTTGTAGCTCAAAGATCTTTGGAACGAGAAAATCACGTAACAAATTCTCATAACGTTGGGAATTAACAGTTACAGCATTGCCATGTTCATCTTCAAAAAAATATGGTCCTATGACTGTTGAAGCAGTCATTCCACACCAAACAGTTGCACGTTAAGAATGAAGAGGGACTTGAGTAATTACTTGTCGATTATCAATGGACCAAGTTCTAAAATTTTGTTTATTTACTGGGCAGTTTGAATAAAAATGTGCCTCGTCTGAAGTTATCAAGTTAGCAATGAAATCTGGTGCACCTGAAATCTTTTGTTCAAACCAATGTGAAAAACGCATTCTTCTTTCATGATCTCCTTCTCGAAGTTGCTGGACTACCTGACATTTATATGGATAAACTTGTAAATCAACTCTTAACATTTTTTGTACAGTCGATTTTCCTATTTCAAGTTGTTGCGACAGTTTTCTGACGGATTTATTAGGATTTTCACGCAATAAATGTTGCAGTGTTTCAATGTTCCCTTGTGTTCGTTGCGATCGGGGTCTCCCAGTTTGTCTCTTCTTTACAATACTGCCGTTTTCATTTAAATTCCGATAACATCTGTAAATTACCTTTTTCGATGGAGAACTATGCACATTGAAATGCAATTTGAAATTTCTCTGAGCTGTAATCACACTTTTGTTGCACTTAAAGTACTGCTTAGTAATGTACACGAGATGCTCGTTTGTCCAGTGCTCCATCTTGAATGGGAGGTAACATTTCATCTCGGTTAAGTTCTGCATATTCATGTTTAAGCATGAATGAACATGAATCATATTAAATCTAAATTTTCCCTCTTTCTAATGATATATGTATTTTTTCTGTAGGATTAAAACTTTACAAATTATTGAATTTTCTTTCGGGTCCCATATTTAATGGACACCCTTATATATATAGGGTGAGTCATGACGAAATGTCATAACTTCGGGAGCTTATAGCTGAGGTCATTCCCAGTCAAAAAAATCACATGAACATTAGGGCGGATCGAAAATGAGGTTTTTAAACGTTTTTTCGAAATTCAAATATGGCTAGTGCGGAAAATATGTGGGTGCTATAGATAATGACTGTGCATAAATATTAGTCCTGCGAAATTATATCTTCAGGTGCCACAAAGCCGTCGAAAAAAGTGAAATATAATGATTTTCTTATATTCTGCATTAGTACAATAACTGAAACTTACTTGTTATTATTATATATTAAGTGTTCCAATTACCAAAATAGTTACTGAATTACGCAGCTCTTAGTTTATTTAGATCAATGTTCTTTTGATTAATGATCTAAATAATCCAGAACTCACCACGAGGAGGTGGTTGCGTGTCGAGCTCCACCCATGCCCTCCCAACCACCCATCCTTGCGCATGTTTTTTCTATTAACGTTTTATTTAAACTTTATATTCAGCTTTACTTTCGAATGATGGCATTTTTTTACGTGACTGAAGTGTTGATCTTATGAAGCCATCTCGCGCGTTCAATCCAAATACTTTTGATGATGCTTCAGTCACTAATTTTACCATTCTTTCTACTACTTGTGTATGACAAGGGAATTTCTCGAATGGAGGGGTACTCTTGTTTTCTATGAATTCTTCAATCTCATTTTCTGTCAGGTGTCTTGTCACAGGTGGTTCAGTGACAATGCATTTTTGCCAATTAATTAAATCAGTATAATCAGTAGCTTCAAATTGAATAACAGGTACTGTGAAACGCCTCACAACTTTTTCCTTGTTTGTTTGCCTTGCTTTCTTTATTCGCCTCCACGCTAATTCTCTTATGGCGCTGCGGTCATCATGAATCATTGATGCTAGAATATTTTCTGGATTTGCAAAAAATGCATTTCTTTGTATGACAGGGTTTACAATATCCTTTACTTCGTCATTCAGTGTTCTTGTTAGTTCAATAGTTTTGAAAACATGTTTTGAGCCATTGACAAAAGACGTACTTTGCTTAATAGAAAACCACATTGGGATGTAGACCTTCATTATAAAAGAAGCAATGTTCATGAGGTTCTCAGATGGACTTACAGTTGAAACGTATAGACGAAGCAAACGATTTGCTGTAGTCAGCCATCGTGAATGTGCCATTTTGCCTGGACTACGATGAGCAAGATCTGGAGAGCAATATCCCTTTGTTATGGCCTGATGAATATCAATTAGATATTTTTGGTCGGTGCTGAGATCTTCACAGTCTACAGTTGGTTCCTCAGCATCAATCCTTTCAAACTCGACAATAGGAAGACTCTCACAGTTCTCTAATTCCCTGCCAATAGGACCGGTGAATCCGCGGGGGCCAGATGTTTTTCCATCCAGCTTTGCAACTAAATGGCGTAATGGCAATTCATTGGCATGGAGCTGGCACACTAAATGTTGAACTGGCTTCTTCAGCTTCAATTCTATAAGCCTTATAACGCCTCCCTTTTCTCCAGTGTTGACTGCTGCACCATCGCATCCAATGGCAACAAGGTTTTCCAGGTTCATGTCATTATTTCCAATATACTCAAACATTCCTTTACATATTTCTTCAGCTGATCCAGAATTCACAGAATAATGGCCCAAATAATCTGAACCAGGTTCTCTCACTAAAGTGATATGTTCTTCTGTTACCTTCTTCTGATATACTTTGGACTCTTTTTTTTCTTGGAAGAGTGTAGAATCTTTTCGACCATCAAAATAGATTCCTCTGATTGGGACCTGATTTTGATCTTTCATAATTTCTGATCTCTTCTTTTGTCTTTCTCTTCTGATTTTACTCCTATCCACTACTTCAGATGTATTGTCAATAGAAACTTCTCCAATATCTTGCAGTACTGCACTGACAATGAATGCTGCAGCTCGATCTGAAACTGCAGTCCTGTCACAAGCAGTAGCCACTGAAGGTAGATTTATAGTTTTCCTTTTCTTGAATAATTGTTCTTCAGGTTGTTCGAGCTTTCTCTTCGAGCTAACTGGCTCTGGAAATGTATCGTCTGATATTTCGCCAGATTCACTATTTGATGTCGATGATGATAATTCAACATTTGTATCCTGCAATTCTCCTGTGAAGATTCTTTGGTGAGCCTCACAGCTTCTTTTTGCTTTCTTAGCAACGTAGATGCTTTTTTCTTTGAGAGTGTAATATCTACTCTATCAATAAACAGTTTTCTTTCACTCCTTTGATCTAAGAGGAACGTCACTTCTTCCTTTGGAACCGTTTTTTCTTTGGGACAAGAACATTGTGTTAGTACTTTGCACTTGCACGCTGCAATGTCAAAAAGTTTCGTGTGTGCTTCTTTTTTGAACATATCAATCTTTGCTTTGTAAGCTTCAGAATTTTTTCTGCTTTGGTATGGCTTCATAATGACACGATACTTTTCGTGGTAGCTTCTGAACATTGTTTCAATTCGCCTGTCTGACAGAATTGGGACGGAAGCACTTTCCCAAATTGTTTTCAATTTATCAACAACTTGTTCTAATATTTGAGATATTGAAGGATCTTTATTAGTATTCTGTTTCAAATCGTTTCTTACAAACAAGTAATATTTAAAAACTCCTTCGTATGTAGGAAGATTCCTGTGCCACAAATCTTCCCCCATACCAAACATGGGGCACTCAGTTGAGGCCCTGGTTGATTTTGCACAAACTCGAGACATTTTGAAAGTATACAAATCTGAAAAAGAAAGAGCTAATATCAATTATACGTTAATTTCAGTTAATAGTACATGGCAAACTTAGGGCAACACAATACAGAAATGCAAAATATATAAGAAATATAGTTTAGACTATCTGAGTAACGCCAACAACAGAACACCCACCTGCTACGAGAGCGACAGCTACACTGAACCGAGGTACTCACGTGACAGCTGAGTGAGCTGACTATAGAAAACTGTTTTTAGAGAATAGAAACTTTTTTAAAGGTTGACTCAGCTATTTTTATACAAGTGTGAATAAATTCTTGTCTATTGTGCATCGTGGACTCTTCTGTAATTATTGGTTAAAATCTGCTTTTTTTCAATTTTTTTCAATATTGAAGGTCATTGTGGCACCTGAAGATATTAATGTTATGATTTTAAATTTATACCAGCTTATTTCCTCACTACTCCACACATTTTACACACTATAGCCAATTTGAAAATTCGAAAAATGAGTTTTTCACTCCGCCCTAATGAACATAGGTTCGATTCTTAACGGTTATGGAGCTATGGATGTTTGAATTTCAAGCATGCGCATGCGGACATTCAACTGAATTGACAGTTACTTACCGAACCGAACTAACTATGCAGTAAAATGTTGTGTTTCACAGCGTGCAGTTGATGTTTTGTGCGTTCAGTATGCCTTTTACGTTTTCAAATGCCGAATATGTCGATATGGTGTATGTTTACGGATTTTGCGATGGAAATACTGCTGCTGCTGCTGTCGTTGAATATCAGCGACGTTTTCCAAATCGAAGAATTCCCGATCGACGAGTGTTTAGCAACGTTTTCCAGAGATTGCGAGGGATCGGTTCATTTCCTAGCGTTACTGTTTTATCTGAGCATCCGGTACAACAAGATGTGGCTGAACAAGAAAATATTATTCAGATGGTACAGCGGAGTCCTCATGTTAGTACGCGAACGATTTCCACACGTCTTACAGTTCCTCAAACGAGAGTATGTAGAACGTTACACGAAGAAGGCATGTATCCATACCACGTACAGTAGGGTGTATCATGCTCATTAAAGCTCGAATTTCAAGATTGGCAGTATGTATTCCGATGTAAAATTAAATTTTAGTAGGGGTTTGTTTACTTGAACGTTTGCTAAAAATCACGTTTAAGTGTTCAAATTTCCACTTTTTCGTTTTATGGTTATGTGTAGAACAGCTGTGCAGGACATACACTGTAGTACAAATGCAACAGACCGGTTTCTTACCAAACAAAACCATTGTAACAGCTGTTATAGGCTACTAGAGTTTCACTGTGATAATTTTCTATGTTTCAAATACAAAGCTTGGTGAAGACTGTGCAGCCACCATGGCTAAACAAGGACGAAAGACCAGAAAAAGTTCTGGTTCAAAGCTGAGTGATCTGGTGGGTCCAGTCAAGCAGTTATTTCCCAGAGAAGTTCCAACCTGGAAAGCTGTGTTTCAGAGAGGAATCCTCCTCCAGGAAGAGAAGCTGCTTCTGGATGATATGAAGAGAGCTCAGTACCCTCTGCAAGATTTGGCTAAGGACTTGGCATCACTAGTACTGGCACAGTGGCAAAAAAGCAATGCCAAGTTCACTCCTCCTGTGATCATTCAAGAGAGATCCATTGCGAGGAAGATTCTTGCCAGGTGGAATGAAATGATTGACCTAGTGAATGGCAGAGTGAAGGCTGCAGAGAGAGAGAAGAGAATATCTGAACTTGATACATTGTTTGACATAACAACCTGCAGACATGATATCACTCTCTGTAGAACTGAAGCATCTGGCTGCTCTGGCTGTGCTGCTAGAGTTCATGTCAACTGTGACTGTCCTCTGCCTCAGAAGATTCCAAAGCTAGAGCTAGAGTGGCTCCATTACCAGAGGATCAAAACCTCAGAAGTTTCTGGCTTTCGGATGGCATCTGTTGATGTGAAGGAAACAGTGAAGCAGGTGAAGGCTGCTAAGAGGAAGGAGGAAGAACAGAAAGCAGCTGAGAAGAGAAACAGAAAAGAGGAAGAAGAAAAGGAGCGACTGCTTAGAGCTGATGATGGTGATGATGATGAAGATGAGGTGACTTCCTTGCAAGAGTCTCCAGGCAGAGCAGCTCCTACTGCTGACACAGATTTTTCCAGTACTGCACCAGGCACAAGCTCCAGTGTCAACACTGGCAAAGTCTCCACCTCTGCCAGGAGGAACTACATGGATATCTCAAGCGCTGCTGCGGCTGCAGTCAGGTACAAGGTAGCAAACATTCCTGCAGCAGCCATTGCAACTGGTTTCTTGCAAGATCTCATCAAAGCTGGCCATCTATCTGCTGATAAGGCATATCTAGCTGTTGACAGGATGAAGATGTGGAGGGGCAAGGAGTCTGTAATAGGTGCCTTGGTGGAGGCCCTGGAGAAAAGGACAGAGGGAGAGGAGATCAAGGGAATTTTCTTTGATGGAAAACAAGATAAGAAGACAAAGATCATGAGGTACAATGAAGAAAGTGGACGCTTCCATCCTGATATTACAACTGAAGAGCACTATAGTGTTACCTGGGAACCTGAGGGTAAGTATCTCTTCCATTGTACACAGGAAGAACCTGAAGGAAATGAGAAACCTGCACTGAAGATAGCTCAGGCTCTGTTTGAGGGGATTAGTGCTCATGGTGCTAAAGATACTATTGTGGTCCTTGGTGGTGACTCCACCAACACAAACACAGGACCTGATGGAGGAGCCATCACTCACTTGGAGAGACTGCTAGGTCACAAGCGTCACTGGCTGATATGCCAGTTGCATATTAATGAATTCAGCCTCAGGCACATGATCATGAAGCTTGATGATCCCTACACGCACAAGTCTGGGTTCAGTGGCCCAATAGGAAAACTTTTGGAGAAGATCAATGACATACCTGCCAACTTTAGCTTCAATTCTCTGCCAGGGGAAGAAGATATAATTGAACTGCCAGAAGACATTGTACAGAACCTTAGTACTGACCAGAACAACTGCTACCTACTGATCAAAGCTCTCAAGACAGGAGATTTGAGCAAGGAAGTTGCTGGTCTGAAGTGTGGCCCACTGAATCAGTCACGCTGGCTGACTACAGGCGAGGCTCTGTTGATGCTGTTGATGAGGCAGCATGGGCTGAAGGGGGGGGGGGTTGAAGAAGCTGGAGGTGCTGCTGAAGTTCGGCCTGGACTTCTACTTCAAGATGTATTTTGAGATCAAGCCACACCTCTGAAGTCAGGAACATAATCACTCATGTGATAGTTCGTGGAGCATATCATGCTCACAGTGGGAACCTCATTGCCTCTCTCCTGTGCAGTGAGGATGAGGAGGAGAGGGCATGGGGGGTTGAGATGATCAAGAAGATTTTTTTCTTACTTTGTCGAATTTTTCATTTGGTTTGAAAACTTGTACTGGTACTTCAACTCTCCCGATGGCACCCACCTCCTGGCTGTCACCCGGGGCGGATCGCCCCCCTCGCACCCGCCTTAGTACGCCACTGGTGTATAGGAGACTAAAAATCATACAATTCCTTATTTTTGGGCCACTTTGGGTGATTTTGGTTATTTTAGGGGTTATGAACCACTTTGGCTGATCTTAAATGGGTCCACGCCTGCCCTTAGAAATGCTTAAGGGTGTATGTGACCAATATGGAACATATGGAGGAAATTTGAGGCTACCAAGTCTGAAATTGGCCAAAAATCTCATTTTTCGACAAAAAAGTGCGATTTTGAACACTTAAATGCGATGTTTCGCAAAAGATGCAAAAGACGAACCCCTCTTAAAATTCAATTTTACATAGGAATGCATACTGCCAATCTTGAAATTCCAAGTTTTTCAATATTCGACCTGAGCATGATACACCCTCAGTCGTACAGCGCGTTCAGCACCTCCAACCTGGGGATCGTGCCCAACTGCTGGAATTTTGTAATTGGCTCAATGCCGATCAACAATTGTATCGATACGTCTTGTTCTGTGATGAGGCTCAATTTATCCGCGACGGTGTCAACAACACTCGCAATTCATATGTATGGTCAGAAATGAATCATCGTGCCATTGTGGAAAGTAATTTTCAACATCGGTTCAGTGTCAATGTGTGGTGTGGTATTCTCTACGGTCAGCTGATTGGTCCGTTTATCTTCGAAGGTGGTCTTACAGTTGACATTTATCTACGATTTCTGAAAGACGAACTGCCGCCACTGTTAGATGTACCTTTGGCAATACGATTGCGTATGTACTTCCAACAAGACGGAGCTTGGATGTGTATTGAGGCCGAGGGTAGTCATTTTGAACAGTTATTGTAAATTCATGAATAAAAACTTTAGCAGCTATTTGTTCGCTTATTCTTATTTTTTAAACATTCAAACATCCATAGCTCCATAACCGTTAAGAATCGGACCTATATTCATATGAAGTTTTTGATTGGAAATAACCTCAGCTATAAGCTCCCGAAGTTATGACATTTCGTCGTGACTCACCTTATATATACAGTATATATATATATATATATATATATATATATATATATATATATATATATATATATATATATATATATATATATATATATATATATATATATATATCGCAAAAGAGGAATAAAAAGTTGTTGCTTTGAGTACACACATATATATATATATATATATGAAAATGAAAATGGAAATGAAAAGGTTTATTGGCAGACTATAGTCCATTTGACAAATATTATTAATACAATGACAGTTCATATACTAAGGATAGAAATATATACAATTGATTAGAAATAATACTGAAATGTCGAAGTTAAGTGGAGCTACAGACAGACGTTTTCGTACCAAGAAGTCCATAGCTTAGAGGAGAAATGGCAGGACTCATGGATAGCTTAGATGATCAGGTTGGTTGGTTTTTTAATTATTTGCATTAGACTGTGTTGAGCACGTCTTGTTACCTCCGGGAAGCTCGGGACATTGTGGGTAGCAAACATTTGCGAAGCTGAGCATCTCGGGGGTAATTTTTGTAAGAGTCTAAAAGACCTGCTGTACAGTAAATTTAGAGTTCTGCCAGAACCTTTTTTATAATTCACCACAGTTACTGTCCGTATATATTACTGCAGAAAGTACGAAAGAGTGTCTTTAGCTTCACTTGTACAGAATCGAAAGTTCCTTATGGTCATATTCGCTCTAGCACACAGACTTCGAGATTGTTTTCTTAAATCCGAGTCATCACTCAAGGAGCTGGTAATAGTTTGACTCAAATACTTAAACTCTTGTACTTCCTCAATTACTTCACCATTCATGTTAAACCTTATATTAGTAGCCGATCCAGACTTTTAACAGAGGGACTTATTAACACCATATCATCGGCATAAACTAAGTTATTTATCCTTGTGTTATCTATACAACATCTCACTGTTGCCTCATTAAGTGAAGCAATTAATCCGTCGATATACACATTAAACAGCATACGGGAGAGCAAGGAGCCTTGTCTCACCCCGCAAGAGGAGCCAAAACACTCGGATCGTACATTGCCCCACCTAATAGTGAAAGATTGGTAGGAATACCAAAATTTCAATAAATTTAATATGTACATGGGAACCTTCCTGTCTTCTAGTTTTGAAAATAAAATATTGTGGTTCACCCTATCATATGCCTTACTTATATCTAGGAAACAGCTATAAATAGTTGAATTACTGTCAATGTATTTAAATATTGTTTCTTTAAGTACATAGATACGCAGGTCAGTTGAATGGGACCTTTTAAAGCCAAAGTGATTAGATGTCCATAGGAAATCATTTAATCGGCGTAACAAGAGTTTTTCTAGTAGTTTCGAGAAGAAGGAAGCGACAGCAATAGGCCTATAATTATTGCTGGACAGAATGTCTCCGTACTTATTTTTGACCAGGGGCAAGATATATACCCTCATGAACTCTGCAGGGATATAGCTATGAGCAAGCATGGCTGATAGGAGCAATGATATATGCAGACATACTACGTCATTTGCATATTTTAAGTGCTCATTCGATAAGTCATCTCCCCTGACGCAGAACCAGTCTTTAACTCTTTAATTAACCTCTTTACTTCAGAAAATGATATCAAAGTATTTTTCCTTGTCCCTCCCACAGTCGTTTCGCTGCGATCTATCTTAAGATTATCCCTACTCACACTGTTAAGAATGTTAGAATAGTGGTTTTTCCACAGCTTTGCAATTTCATCCTCCACCGACATCCCATCGATTGTCGGAGGGAGGACATTTTTGACATCCGTTTGATTCTTAACAAATTTCCAAAATTTATTATCGTTATTTATGCGAGCTTCACAGGCTTTTGATGCTCGAATAGACTCTTCTTCCTGTTTACATCGCCTTATGGCCGCCTTATACTGACCCCTACTTCTACACATATTCAAGTATACAGGTCCTAATCTGGGTCTACCATGAAAGCACCACAAATCATAGGCGTCTTTCGATTCCCTCTTCAGGGGGGCAATAAAATCATTCCATCCAGGAATAATCTTAGTACGATAGTTGTAAGATTTAATCAGGGGGCCTTCCTGCTTCTCTTAACAGGGATATTATCTTACTATAATACCAATCTATGAGTTTACAGTGAGAATCATTTGAGCAAGGATTATTACAGGCAAGGTGCAAAATTTCTAAATTATTAAAGAGGTGACTTGTTCTCTCTTTGTATTCTATTCTCTGCTGCATCGTAACATTGGACCAATCGACGCGATTATTCTTACCTATTGAGTTCTTGTTAAGTCGTGTTGCGCATAAATTGGTAACGTTAATTAATATTTCTAATGGTCTATGATCAGAAAGAAGGAAATCATGCAGAATATGAACTCTAACAATTCGATCCTTTAAATTATTACTAGTGAGACAATGATCAATCCACCGGTGGCACCACTCCTATCACTAACGTATGTAAAATTACCACTGGCTACCCGTAATACATCTACATCATTTATACTTAAATTGACCGACTCGCACATGTTACCCAATTCTACAAAGAATTCCGAGTTCACATGTGCGTTAAAGTCTCCCATTATTATACAGTGAGAATATTTGGGGTTATCTGATAATGACTTAATTTTGTACAGCAAATCAATGTATTCATCTAGATTACTGCCGTTGTTATATGGTAAATAGCAGTTTACAATTAATATGCAATCATTGTTCACTTGTAATTCAATGCCTAACAACCTTACATTATCGCTTGTTAAAATTTTTATATGTTTTGACAAATTTTTCCTTATTAAGAAAGCAACACCAGCAAAAGGCCTACCGTATTAATTCATCTGACAAGTCTACTGCTGATGGCGCATGGTACATAAAGTCATCATGGATGGTAGAGAGGAATTTTCGCTCTTGCTTAGGTAGCCAGTGCTCCTGCAGGAGTATCAAATCTGCACTGTCGCAGATTTTATGAACATCTACAGTTGAATTCCTCACTGACCTTACATTATATGAGACCTTACCGTTAGGGCGCCTATTATTATTATTATTATTATTATTATTATGCCTGTTATCAAATCTCCAGGAAAAGTGAATAAACTCCTTAACAATAATACCGTCTGGCCATTGACTTATATTATACGGGTTGAAATGCGCATTAACACCTTTAATTATTACTTTAAATGAGTTATAATATGGAGATTTCGTGTTTAGTTTATTAACTATCAATATATTGCGTTCACCAATGACTTCTTCCATCATGTGTCGAATATCGCTTGCCTCGTTCGAGAGCTGAATTCGTGACACAAAGAGGGTGAGATTCCCCAGCGGTGGCCTCGCCGCCGAGACCGGCTGAGGAAACCTTCGGGAAGGGCGCCTGTTAACAGTTACCCACCCGTCGTCCTCCTCCCTCGATCTCCCTGAGGCAGGGTTCGCCTGCCTGGGGGATGGGTGGCACAACCTTTGAGGGATAGGAGGCCCCTTCCTTACTCTGTGGCTTGGTGAGGGTCTGTTAGCGGTGTTTATAACCTGACGGCCGCGCGTGCCCCTCCTTCTTCGGTGGGAGGGGGGGAACTGCGCACCGAGCGAGGCGTAATCGAACACCTCTCCTCTGCAGTGGGAGGCAAGGAAGAGGACAATGATGCCTCGTCTCTCGGCATTGGACCGTCCCTGTTCCTCATTATGGAATCGGGAGCAGGGGTCCTTTCCTGAACGGGAGGGGGGGTGACCGCTACCCCTGCATACTGCGTTTCCACCCCACCTTCAGGGGTGGAGTTGGAGGCGGGGATTTTGTTTCCCTCGCTGCCCGTGGCGCTTCTTGGAGATATGGCTTGCTGAACTACTTCCGAGTAACTGGGCTTTGGGAGGAGCGCCTCTTTCAACGCGTCTAACTCTGACCGGAATTATTCTAGCGAAATCGCGTTTTTCTGATTTGACACTACGTGTTGCTGTTTCAGTTCAACTATCGACTTTTGTACCTCATTATACTGTTTGAGGAGCACCGAGACGTCTACGTTACCCATAGAGATTACCGGTATTCTATGGAAGTTAGTAACGTAAAAGGTAATATTGTTCTTATTATCCCGGAGGGTCGACACTTTATTTATAATGTCTTTCAGTGTATTCTCGTTTCTAGAATTACCTCTACGAGTTGGGAGGGTAGCACTGAAAAAGGTTTAATTGTACCCTCGCATGTTCTATTTCTTCTGAATCATAAAAATCATGACAGACAGATACAAGAAGGTCTGACCTAATATGATTTACTTTGTCAAATATAAAACATAACAATGGATTTTCTACAAGATTTACAGCAGACGACCCCATTGTATCTGTAACGGTTTCGGAGGGAGCGTAGCTGGTGAGGGGTGGTTCGGGGTGGAGATGGGGGGGAACGCCGAAAGGGGTCCCACTTCTCGTCCTTTTAAATCATGCTCGGGATACCAACGGTTCGATGCTCAGGCATCTTTTCACATCAATTAATATGTAACTATTACTAACTATGCCACAAAAAGTATACACGCGGAGTCACTGTACGATTATACCGTAATGAAACATACATTTCCCGCGATCACCGTCAAAACTTTTACTATTAAACGGAAGATTCGCAGTGTATATGGTGGGGGTAGGGCGTGAAAGGGGAACGGGATGGGGATGCTAAAAGGAGTGCCCACTCCTTGTTCATTTAAATCATGTAAGCGTGTAAGTTTGTAAATATATCTAAAGTAATATAACCTCATTATTTGCTTGTTCTTTCATTCAAGATTTCAGAGCCTTTACCTGGCCTTTTGAAAATATTTTAAACAGCTAATGTAGTTAAAATTCACTCGTTCATTCGTTTCGTTCGTTCATTCGTTCGTAATTTTAAAGGGCTCACTCGCTCGTTCGTTCGTATGCCCGCTATTTCAAGGTCACTCTCTCATACCTCATAGGTCCAAGAGGGTAGTGCCCGATGTCGGTAGAAAATTTTGAGGATATATTATATGTATTATTATTAATTAAGTATTGTGGACCATCTAATAAGATTGTAACTGGGTAATCTTGGCACATTTACAAATTTTATTGTGTCGGTAACATACCGGTTCACTGACTTTAAACCCTTTTAATTTGATAGTAAGACGGAGCACAAAACTGACAAGCGTCAATGATACTGGCACTTATCGCCATTATTATAAATATATATATATATATATATATAATATATAAAATATATATATATATATACCATACATATATATATAAAATATATATAAAATATACATATATATAAAATATATAAATATAAAATATATATATATATATACCATAATATATAGTATATAAAATATATAAAAATATATATATAAAATATATATAAATATATAAAAATATATATACTATATATATATCAAATATATATATATATATAAAATATATAAAATATATATATACATATATATAAAAATATATATATATAAAAATAATATATATATATATATATATATAAAAAATAATATATATATACATATATATTATATATATATATATAATATATATATATATAATATATAAAAATATATATATATATATATATATAATATATAAAATAATATATATATATATATATATATATATATATAATATATAATAATATATATAATATATAAAATATATATATATATATATACATATATATATATAAATATATGAAATATATATATAAAAATATCTAAATATATAAATATATATATATATAAAATATATGAAATATATATATATATATAAAATATAAAAATATATAAAAATATATATATATAAAATATAAAAATATATATATATATATAAAATATATAAAATATATATATATGAAATATATAAAATATATAATATATATATAAAATAATAAATATATATCTATAAAATATAAAAAATATATATAATAATAATATATATAGATATATTAAATATATAAAATATATATATATAAATATATAAAATAAATATATAATATATATATATATAAAATATATATATTTATACAAAATATAAAATATATATATATATATAAAATATATAAAATATATATATATATATAGATTATATATATATTTATTTTATACATACATATATATATATTTTATATATACAGGGTGTACATAAAGTGAGGATCTATTTTTGTGAAGCACTTGGAAATTATATGGAATTCAATCATAAAATGATAAAGTGGTAACATTTATTAAATAATTAAGAGTAGGCTTCGACGTGACGCCCATCAGTATCCCTGCACAGCTCAAATCGTTCCGCAGCATTTCTAAACACATTCTGGAGCATTTGTGGGGTTATGTTATCTGCAGCAGTTCGTATACGTGTACGTAAGTTTTCAAGACTCGTAATCTTCGTCTGATAGACGTGCGATTTGATAAAGCCCCATGGAAAAAAGTCTAAAGGGGTTAAATCTGGTGATCTCGCTGGCCAAGGTCTGTTGCTTCCGCGTCCGATCCAGCGATTTGGAAAACGTCCATTTAGATAATCCTGAACAATTTTTGGCATAGTGACAAGGAGCACCATCATGTTGATAGACGACGGTACTAACAATCCTATCCCCGTCGTCTATCACATGATGGTGCTCCTTGTCACTATGCCAAAATTGTTCAGGATTATTTAAATGGACCTTTACCAAATCGCTGGATCGGACGCGGAAGCAACAGACCTTGGCCAGCGAGATCACCAGATTTAACCCCTTTAGATTTCTTTGCATGGGGCTTTATCAAATCGCACGTCTATCAGACGAAGATTACGAGCTTGAAAACTTACGTACACGTATACGAACTGCTGCAGATAACAACCCCGCAAATGCTCCAGAATGTGTTTAGAAATGCTGCGGAACGATTTGAGCTGTGCAGGGATACTGATGGGCGTCACGTCGAATCCTACTCTTAATTATTTAATAAATGTTACCACTTTATCATTTTATGATTGAATTCCATATAATTTCCAAGTGCTTCACAAAAATAGATCCTGACTTAATGTACACCCTGTATATATATATATATATATATATATTTTATATATTTTATATATATAAAATAGATATATATACAATATATATATAAAAATATATATATAAAATATATATATATATATAAAATATATAATATATATATATATATATAAAATATATAAAATATATATGTATAAAATATATATATAAAGTATATATATTATATATATATATATATATATATATATATTGTTATACATTTATATATACTTACTTTATATATATTTTTAATATATATTTATATATTTATATATATATATATATATTTTATATATATATTTATATATATATATTTTATATATATATTTTATACATATATTTATATATTTTATATATATATATATATTTTATTATATATATATATATATATATTATTATATAAAATATATAAAATATATATATATATAGGTGTACATAAATCAATATATATATATATATATAATATATATATATATAATATAATATATTTATATATATATATATATATATTTTATATTTATATTATTATATAATATATATATTATATATATATATATATTTTATATATTTATATATATATATATATATATATATATATATATATATATATATATATATATATATATGTTAACCCCTCCGTCTATGGCCCGGGTGGTTCGAAGTCGACGGGGGTTCTAGTTAGGTGGCAGCAACGGATGTGTGACTTGCAGTAGTTTTCTTCTATATTACTCTCCGAGTTCTTCTATAGTGGCTCGGAGGACTCTGATAGACTTACTAAAAATGCTGAAGGTTCCGGACTCTTCTTATAGCGTATCCGGAAAGTTTAATGACTAAGTTCTTCTGAAGAGAGCAAGGCTCGAAGGATAAGATAAAAACTATCTTTTACTGTAATTTACTGCTAAAATGTACAGGTAGTGCTCAGCCTCTGAATTAGCTTCTGAATGACAATGGAAGTTTTTAGTGGGTTTATATACCCAAAAACTGCTAACATCATTATTATTAAATGCTAAAAAGGCTGTATTATTTTTGCACAATATTCGAAAATAAAGTAAATTTTCAGCTGTGGTAAGGCTTGAACGAGTAAACAAAATATTTGAAGACGAAACCATATTTTTATCTTAAACCGCGACTTTTCAGATCTGATGTTATCATGATCTGCCAAGTTAACTAAAAGTGGAAATCGGACTATGCATCTTTACACTAAAATATGCATATGAGTAAAATTTTAAGGTTTAAGATGTACAATTTTAATGCTTAGGCAAGACATGATCTCATCTTTTATAACGAAAGAGAATGTATACAAAATATGAACATTGCAAAGCTTAAGCAGGATTCCTTATTAAGCGAAATCTAAAAAAATGATTATGAGATTTTAAAAAACAACAGGTCACCAATTATTTAGCAAAGTAGAAAGCAAATCAAAAATTTTATCCAAACTCGCGTTGGGCGATTTTGGTCCTTATGTAAAAATGAATACACACACGTACATACATATGAGTATAGGCATTATATAAAGTTAAATATATAAGAATATACAGGATTATATAAATACATGAACCATATAACATGAATTTTAAAATGATATTTTTAAAATGGATACTTTTTCTTAAATGGATACAAGAACTATATAAATGAATACAAGAATTACATGAAGAATAAGATAATATAGGAATATGGGAATTATTTATGGTTCATTTTTACAGGGCTCTCCCTCTAGAATGATATTAATATAATAATGTAACATCCTAACTAATGCTAACTAGATGATAACTATGGTTTTATAATACAGATTTATATATACAACATAAGTCGGGTGGTTAAGTCTAGTTCACGTGGTCTGGGTACGCACTCTTGGTCGTGCATAAATAGTTTCATGTTCCGTGTCACTTGGTTTTCTTTGTTCCCAGAATGATCTTTTCACCACAAATATACCGAGGATAATAGCACATACAATAATGATACTAACGGCAGATGTTGAGAAAATGGTTACCGGTTGTAGTATTTGTAAGAGGTTATTTTGGTTATCATCCGAAATTTTAAACCGGCTCAATTGATCATTCCATTCAGGGGCATGTAGTTCGGGTAGGATGGTTACAGGTTTTATGGAGAGATTTAAGATCTCTATGACGGGTTTAAATTTAATTTGCGACGGGAATGGGTATGAGTTATTAAGGGTAACCTTATACGGGTTGTATATTTGGAGGGCTTTTGAACGCAAGGAGCAACCAATTGGTAGCCGAATAACCATAGGGATTGTGATGAGGGAATAATTCGATGGACACTCGAGAGTAGCGGCAGTCCTGTTCGCGAAGAAACCCAGATGTCTGGTCCAATTCGTAGTTGGATGGTTTTAGGGGAATAAATTTTTTAAATGAACATACGGGGCATGCCGGTCACGAATTAAATCGATAAAGCAAGACCTAGTAGTTGGAAGAATAACTGGTTTGAGTGGAGGGCAGACGAGTTGTTTATTTGGTTGCGGGAATCGGTAATGCCGGACGTCGCTATCTGACATCATAGAATAGATAGATCTTTGGTGAGGAAAAGGTAAGGTGGTACGGTGGGTAAATACAATCGGTAGACATTAGAGTTATTTTGGTAGGGTGTTGGGAAAGGGTGAAATTTATATACGTCATAAGTGAGGACATCGAAAAATGGTATAATTATGAGGTATGTGTAGGGGCGTGGTCCATGTACAGTCCAGGTGTATTCTAGAAATTGAGGGTAATTAGTGTGGTTGAGTGGGAATATGGGTGATAATTTTAATTGTGACTGGGCGGTGTGAATCAAGGACTGAAGTATTTCCCATGGTATTAGGGTGGAAAGAGTGATTTTTCCATGGGCTAGCTGGGTTGCACGCAAAACCTTGGAATGAATCGTAGTTATTCGTTGTAAGTATTTATCGATTAGGGTTACTTGTAGGTTCATTATCTCTATTAATTCTAGATATCTTTTGTGTTCTTTGTATTGAGCTAACATGGATTCAAGGTATGTGAATCTGTCCGAAAGGGAGTGGAGGAAGCGATTGTTTTCGTGTAATGACCTAATAGTTTGTTCTAACATGTGTCCATTATATTGTCGATTTCGCGCGAAGAGATTCAATTTAAGTTCAATTCTTTTAATATCTTCTTCGGTTGCTAATCCGAATAAACCTTTGAACAGTTTCCCTCCTATATCTATCAGTCCCCTTTTACTTCTTTGGTTAAAGTTTTCTGAATTTTTAGTTTCAGTTTGTATCCATGGTAAGGCTAATATTTCTGATAGGGCGCGTGCTGTAGTTTGAATATTTTCGAGGGTATTTTCTAACAGAACGCGACTAATCTGATCTTTTCCTTGGAAAGAATTCTGGACTTTACTTTCAAACGTTTTTAATTGGGTTTGTATCTGAAGGAGATTGATTTTAATTCTAGCAGGGGGTTGCAAATTTATATAAAGGTCTGCGTGCCCTTTCAAAAATTTACCTTCTGCAAGTTTTTCTATAACAACTCCGGTAGAAATTTTAATGCTAGGTCTACAAGAGTAAATAATTTGGAAAATTATAAGGGGGACAATTTTATTCATTTCTACGCCTTAGGTTATACGGAGCTGGGGGTGGTTGTGTGGATACTTGTGTTTGTGGGCGAAGGGGTCGGCCTCGTTTTGGTGGCAATGGGGGTCGACCGTTGAGCTCGGATTCTGAGCGGGTTCGTTTCTTATGTGAAGGTTCTAGTTCACGTGGGTGATGCATTTGCGGGCGGTATGTAGGGTCCGTGCGTCGATCATCAATCGGTGAGGGTGGTGACAGAGGAGATGGTGGAGTTGGAGGAGATGGTGGAGTTCCACTGAGTGATCCTCTCGAAGGGGTTTCTCCAGGGTCTGGGTCCGATGGGACGCTTGGCTCTGGGGCCTCCTCTTGTTCAGAGATTGCCTCGAGTACTGGTGGTATTACGAGGTACCAATCTTCGTCATGGGTAGCGGTTCCCGCGGTGACCACTTCAGTTTTTTGATCCCTGCCCGATTTGTTAATATCTTGACCTTTTGAAGGATAGGCGGCTCGAACGCCTGGCAGCTGTTTTTTGGGAAGGTGTTGTTCGGAAGCTATCTTCAAATTGTCAGCGTGAATGATCTTTAGTTTGGAATGATCCCGGAGGTCGAGGATTTCATAACGATTTTTTCCGAGGTTTTTCATAATCCTATATGGGCCATCCCATTTTGGGTATAATTTGCGATGAGCACCTGGCGGTTTCACGCTCTTCAGATAACATCGCATACCGACGATTATAGTCCGTTGACGGGGATGACGCCTATGTTGCTCTTGCTCCATCTGTTGGTTTCGTTGGTCGAGGGCATAGCGGATTATGTCAAAAATCTTGAAAGATCGTTCAGCTAGTTGCTGATTTGCTTCTGCCATTTCGGAAGATGTTAGAACTGCCGGGTCGGTTTGGTCGGGCAAATCAAAAGGTAGACGCTTGTCGTAGTGATAGAGGACGAAATGAGGGGTGTCCCCGATGGACACATTATAGCCATTGTTGATGGCTGTTTGTACCATGGGAAGGGAATCATCCCATGTACGGGAGGATGCATCGACAACGTGGCGCAGGGCTTCCAAGATCTTTCGATTGTGCCTTTCCACTAAGCCGTTTGCCTGCGGATGGTATGCCACAATGTGTGTATTTTTAATTTTACACATGTTACAGAGTGACTCGAACAGTTTGGAAGTGAAACTAAGGGCGTTATCCGAGATTAGGATGGAAGGAGTGGTATGATTTTGGATGACGCGTTCCACTAGGGCTCTTGCCACAGTTTCCGAGGTCTGGTCTGGAATGGCGGCTACTTCGCTGTAACGCGAGAAGTGGTCCGTAAACACAATGATGTACTGATTTCCCTTTGATGTTTTGGGAAATGGTCCCAGTATATCCATTCCAGTTCTTTGCCAGGGCCTTTGGCATACTGGATATTTATGCATCGGAGCTGTGGATGGTACGTTGCCCTATGTTTTAAAACACGACGGACATTCGGCGATGTATTCATGTACCGTTCTGTTCATCTCGGGAAAATGGTATCGCTCCAAAAGACTCTTGATGGTGCGATCCGGCCCCATGTGTCCATACAAAGGTGAGTCGTGACAAAGTCCAATGGCTATATCGACGAGATCCTTTGGTATCTCCACGAGGTCGTTTCCATCTTCGTTCCTGAAATGTACGAGCCCATCTTTGAGGTTGTACTGTTCTTTTACCTTCGATGGTTCCTTTTGTTCCAGGCGCGCCCGAAGGTTTTGGGTGTGTTGGTCCTGTTGTTGGGAGTATTGCAGACACTCGTAGTCGAACACAGGAAGAATTCCTATTTTATTCACTTGGGCGTCGGGCTTGAGTCTCGACAATCCGTCTGGAATAACTTGCAGTTTTCCCGGTTTGTATACGATTTTTGCTGCAAAGTCCTGAATCAACAGAGCCCATCTACTCAATCGTCCTTCAAGTAGCTTGTCCTTGAAGAGGTACGTGAGTGGCTTATGATCAGTCTTGATGGTTACATCGTAGCCATAGACGATATTTCGGAATTTTTTCAAAGCCCAATATACCGCTAGGGCCTCTCGGTCCGTAGTGGAATAATTCCGTTGAGGTGCAGAGAGAAGTTGACTGGCATAAGCAATGGGTAATTCCACACCGTCTACGTCCTGTAACAGGACGGCTCCTAGTCCATAGGAGGAAGCATCTGTGGCTATGATGAAGGGTCTTGTGTAATCAGGATATTGTAAAATGGGATGACAGGTTAGTTTATTAATTAAAGTTTCAAAGGCATGTTGGTGATCGGATTCCCAGTTAAATTTCGAATTTTTCTGGAACAAATTAGTAATGGGTTTAGCAATATTGAAAATTGGGGGATAAAGTTCCGATAGAATCCGACAAAACCAATAAATGCACGGGCGTCGTCGATGGTTTGGGTACAGGGTACCTTTCCAGGGCTTCGAGTTTGGCTGGATCAGGTTTAATTCCTGTGGACGAGAGTAGGAATCCTAGGTATACCAGGGATTCTTGTAAAAAATTGCACTTTGCAAGCTTCAGTTTAAGGTGTGCTTTTCTCAAGTGTGATAGCACATTCTGAAGGCGTTGAAAGTGTGTTTTTATGTCCGAACTGTAGACGATAATATCGTCAAGATAAACGAGAGCTTCGACACCTAATAGGTCGGAAAGGACTATATTCATCAACCTAGAGAAATTAGCAGGCCCATTTCGGACTCCGAAAGGTAAAACCTGGAATTCGTAATGGCCTCGGTTAGTGGAGAAAGCAGTCAATGCCCGAGATTCGGGACTGACCTCCATTTGCCAATAACCGATGCTAAATCGAGGGATGAAAAAAAGTTCGCTTTCCCTACGTTCAGAATTGTTTCCTGCATGTTTGGAATCGGGAAACGGTCTGGGATGGTAATGTTGTTCAGGCGTCTAAAATCTATACAAGGGCGAGATGTTCCGTCCTTTTTACGAGAATCATAGGAGCGGACCAGGGACTAGCTGAAGGCTGAATGACATCCTGCTCCAACATGTCCTTGATGTGTTCCTCAATAGTGACTAACTGGGAATGTGGAACCCGATAGGGAGGAATGAAAATGGGTTTGGAATTGGGTTCCAACTTGATTTCAAAAGGGACCAAATTAGTTCGGCCCAGAGGATCTCCTTTTAGGGCAATCACATCTCTATTTCTTATCAGGAAATCGAGAAGTGATTCCATTAGTTTGGGATCCTGTAAAGCTGGTGACTCCTGAAGGGAGTGCTCAGACATTTCTTATATTCTTCTTTTAATACTGAAGGATTTAACTCTAAGGAACTGGAAACACGATTTATCATACTGATGGGGAAATCTGAATCTACTTCTACTGTGGAAACAGTTCCTATTTTCTGATTTGAAGTTAATTCTATAGGACTTTTTCCTTTGTTTAAACAAACAACAGGGATAGCTGAATTCTGACTCTGACTAAGGACTTGGGCAATAAGAACATCTCTTTTGAAATTACTTTTCTCTGTAATCAGAGTACGCTCTGACTCTAATAATTTTCCTTGACTGTTAACTACTTTTGCTAGGAAACAAATCTTCTCATAAGGTGCTACTGTTATATGCTCGGTAGGGCATATGAAAAATTGTGAATCTGACTCTGGTTCGGAGACTAAAATTTGCCTTATTGGCTGAACTGAAGCTGGCTGACTGGAAACTGGCTGACTGGAAACTGGCTGACTGGAAACTGGCTGACTGGAAACGGACTGACTGGAAACTGACTGAATGGAAACTGACTGACTGGAAACTGGCTGACTGGAAACTGACTGTGTTGATCCAACTGGATTCAACAACTGGAACTGATTACCCTGGGGTCTGATTTCTGGAGCGGTTGTCCCTCTGGATGCAACCGGCTGACTTGACTGCTATCAAGGAGGGGGTTTCCTATTTCTTTCGGAAATCTGAACTGACTAATTCTATTAGCATTAAGTTGTCTGTCATTCTCACGGAGATGGTGTGTCCTATTTCGACACTTTACTAACTTTCCGGCTGGGTAAATCTCCCATTGATTCCGGTTAAAAAAATCCATACCTAGTAGGATGTCTGTCTGAAAGGTGGCGACTGTGTCCACTATACAACATTTCGCGGGGTATACCGCGTTTCCAACTTCTAAATATAACTCAATTTCTCCGTATGTAGGTATGGGTGTGCCCGTAACTCCTCTGAGTTGGCAGGATGGTGCCTTAAGTTCATATTTGTAATTTGTACTCTCTATAATTCATCTACACATTGTTTCTTAATTAACGTCGCGTGCTGTGTATCTAGGAGAGCAGTTAAATCTTGGTTATCGTGCTACAATTTATTATTAAATCTAGGAGGTCCGCACCTATTATCCTGATGGGGAGTTTGTGTGCGTATCTGGGTTCATTACTGTAATTTAGGGGGAGGAGGTTGAACTGCTGCCTCCAATGTAGGGTCTAAAAAAGGGCTCGAATGGTCTTCTATGGGAGGACCTGGGTCATATTCTACGGGATATCATACGCTGGAGGGTGTTCTTAAAACTGTACTCTGGGGAAAATGATTCCTCCACGGGTACTTCTACGTACCGAACTAGCTGACCTTGCTGGTTGTACAGAGGTTTGTACATGGGGTAAGAGTGTGGTTGACCCTGTGGTCGTAATCTATTGGGTTGGTGGTTCGACTGAGGCTGGGAATGGACTGGTTTCTGGGGATTGGATGACTTTTGGGATACGTTTTGGGAACGTGGGTGGTTTGGTTTCTGAAAGTGGGGTCTATACCCTGCAGGGGCTTTATGAGCACACTTTTGGCGATCGCCACGGCGATGACCATGTTCGTGACAGTGGGAGCAATAAGAGAGATAATTACACTGACTTATCATGTGCCCAAAGCTATCGCAGTAAAAACACTGTGGAGGAGGGCGTGTATTCTGGGTTTGGGGGGCTTGTTTCTGGGGTGGTGGTCAATGCATTGGTCTCGATTTATAGGGTTGTTGTTGTTGCTGTTGGTGTTGTGGCTGCTGCTGTTGAATGTAATGTACGGGGGTTTCTCTACTCTTTCGGTAGTTTTGGTTTGCTAAATCGGGGTAATGTTCCCGTGTTTTGTTTATTGCTACACTTACAGGTTTGTGAACATTTAAAAACTCCTGAAACTTTTTTTTAGGTGCTCCGGGTAGGTTTTGGTAAATAGTTGTTGCTACTATTAGATTTCTTTGTTTCGAAGTGAAAGTTATGCCACATGCATTTTCTGCTGCACGGAGGGCTTCTCCTACAAGTTTATGTGTTCGTGTAATAAAATTGTTTAAATCTTCGTGTTCCTCTTTCTTCCATTTAGCTTGGAAGACTGCTTCTAACGTGGCTAAGGGTTGTGCAAGTGTTATTTCTTTAAAAAATTCTAATAAGTTTTGTTTAAAATCGTCCCATGTTGTAGCTTCGCTAATTGATGGGACGTAGGTGACTGTGTCATGAGCATTTCCCTCTTTAGGGTCGATAAATCTTTTTGCTTCCCTAATTTTTATATCATCATCGGTGATGGTTTCGCGTAAGAAATGTTGCTCTAAAGATTCAATCCAAGGTCTTACGCGTGGTTCAAGAAAGCGATTATCTATGGTCCCCTTAAAAATTAAAACAGTATGAGGAAGGTTTACTAGTCTGCCTAAGTTAATATATGCTGGGGAGGGGGTTTGAGACTGAGACATATTGGCTTGTTCTGGATCTGAAGTTTGTGTTTGGGAGTATGTTTGAAGGGCGCGGGGTAGGTGGAAAAATGGGTTTAGGTAAATCTTCGATGTCAGAAAGCGCACCGTCTGAATCGCTCATATGTGAAGGTACTTATTAATGTGTTCTAATTAAGTCTGCTTGACCGATCTTAACTTATGGAATGATCACTTTAGGGGTTTTCCTAACTACACTATCTAAAAAAATACACATTAAATAAATGCACAATAATTTGCCTAACTAGGGGAGAACTTGAAAAGATTGCAAACAAAATAAAAAATGTAAACAAGATTTCACTCGAATATACGTGAAGGTATGGTAATACTATGTTTGGTACATTAAATAAAATTATAAAATAACTCTCTGAAACTAACTCTGTGAATTTTAATTGTGACAATAATTCTGTGAAAATACTGTTTTCAATAAAAAGAATGTATCACTGGTGTCTGAAGTGTTCACTGTGTTTTTTGTTAATTCTGGCTCAATACTAAATATTAACTGTTAATACTACTGACTTTTCAAATGTTTAGAAATTATTTTAAAAAAGAGTTCTGTACTTAACAAGATTCCTACGGCGAAATCCTTAGAGACGTGTCCTGAAGACGTGTCTTGCTGGCCACTTGTTCTTGGATGAAAACTAGGCGTGGAGAACTTGGAGTCGTGACGCACCGGTTCAAGGGTAGATGTGACGAACTAGAAGTCGTGACACGGCGGTCAACTGGGAGTTGGTTCTGGTTCCAGGGTCTGGAAGACTGGAAGAATCCTAGATGCAGAAGTTATCAGTCGTGAAGATCCGGGTTAAAGGGTCGCCAGTTGTTAACCCCTCCGTCTATGGCCCGGGATGGTTCGAAGTCGACGGGGGTTCTAGTTAGGTGGCAGCAACGGATGTGTGACTTGCAGTAGTTTTCTTCTATATTACTCTCCGAGTTCTTCTATAGTGGCTCGGAGGACTCTGATAGACTTACTGAAAATGCTGAAGGTTCCGGACTCTTCTTATAGCGTGTCCGGAAAGTTTAATGACTAAGTTCTTCTGAAGAGAGCAAGGCTCGAAGGATAAGATAAAAACTATCTTTTACTGTAATTTACTGCTAAAATGTACAGGTAGTGCTCAGCCTCTGAATTAGCTTCTGAATGACAATGGAAGATTTTTACTGGGGTTTATATACCCAAAAACTGCTAACATCATTATTATTAAATGCTAAAAAGGCTGTATTATTTTTGTACAATATTCGAAAATAAAGTAAATTTTCAGCTGTGGTAAGGCTTGAACGAGTAAACAAAATATTTGAAGACGAAACCATATTTTTATCTTAAACCGCGACTTTTCAGATCTGATGTTATCATGATCTGCCAAGTTAACTAAAAGTGGAAATCGGACTATGCATCTTTACACTAAAATTTGCATATGAGTAAAATTTTAATGTTTAAGATGTACAATTTTAATGCTTAGGCAAGACATGATCTCATCTTTTATAACGAAAGAGAATGTATACAAAATATGAACATTGCAAAGCTTAAGCAGGATTCCTTATTAAGCGAAATCTAAAAAAATGATTATGAGATTTTAAAAAAACAACAGGTCACCAATTATTTAGCAAAGTAGAAAGCAAATCAAAATTTTTTTCCAAACTCGCGTTGGGCGATTTTGGTCCTTATGTAACAATGAATACACACATGTACATACATATGAGTATAGGCATTATATAAAGTTAAATATATAAGAATATACAGGATTATATAAATACATGAACCATATAACACATGAATTTTTAAAATGGATACTTTTCTTAAAATGGATACTTTATCTTAAAAAGGATACAAGAACTATATAAATGAATACAAGAATTACATGAAGAATAAGATAATATAGGAATATGGGAATTATTTATGGTTCATTTTTACACATATATATATATATATATATATATATATATTATATATATATAAAATATATATATATATATATATATATATGCATATATATTTTATATATATATGTATATATATATATATATATATATATATGTGGGTATATATATATAATATATATATATATATATATATATATATATAATATATATAAAGGGTGATCCAGAGAAATGGGACCCAAAAGAAACCCCTGTAACTCTTAAAGTATAAGTCCTTTTATAAAATCATACGCATCATTCGAAAGAGGATAGTTACAAGTTTGTACAGGATTGTATAGGTTTTGACAATACAAGACAAGATAAGACACAAAACAAAATAAAAGTGTTAGTTAAAACTAACCCTTCAAGATGACTGCATGGACTGTGGAACAGCTGCGTTTCATAACTGAGCAATATTATGAGCATGGAAGAAGTGTAGTTTCAGCTCAAAGATCTTTCAAGACAAATTTTCAGATGTCAAAATCACCTTCTAAGAAAGTAATCCGTCGGTGTGTCAGAAATTTTTCCCTAACTGGCAGCATTGGAAAAAGAAAACCAACTGGAAGAGTGCGCACAGCAAGGATAGACGAGATCATTAACAGAACTCATGAAATTGTACAGGATAATCCTAACATAAGCATCAGACGTGCTTCTCAGCTGTTAGGAGTTGGATATGGAACAACACACCGTATATTCAAGCAAAATTTAATGCTCTTTTCATATAAAATTCAAACAGTGCAACAACTAAACGATGGAGATTTCGCACGAAGACGACAATTCTGTCAATGGATCCAACAGAAGGTAAATGACACCACCAATTTTCTAGCAACTTTGATTATGTCAGACGAAGCCCATTTTCACTTGAATGGAGCTGTAAACAAACAAAATTGTCGTTTCTGGGCAACAGAAAATCCATTGAATATTACCGAAGTCCCGTTGCATAGTCAGCGTGCAACTGTTTGGTGTGGTCTTACTGCATCTCAGATCATAGGGCCGTACTTTTTCGAGGATTCCACCGGAAACACGGTCACTGTAAATGGTGATCGCTACGAAAAAATGTTGACCGATTTCCTTATTCCTAAATTAAGAGATCTTTGTCTAGAAAACCACTGGTTCCAACAAGACGGAGCTACCTGCCATACCACGAGGAACTGGATGGAAGTTTTGCGTCAAACGTTTCCAGGCGAGTTAATCTCAAGATTTGGAGACGTTGAATGGCCCGCAAGGTCTCCGGATTTTTCTCCCTTAGATTATTATCTCTGGGGATATTTAAAGAGTAGGGTCTACAGAAATAACCCAACGACCTTGCAAGAATTGAAGGCCGCCATCACAAATGAGATACAGGCCATACCACCGCACACTCTTGCAAAAGTGATGCAGAACTTACAAGCGAGAACACTGGAATGCTTGGCAACTAATGGAGCACATTTGAAAGGAGTCATTTTAAAAAAATAATATTTCATAATAAACTTGTAACTCTACTCTTTCGAATGATATATAGTTTTTATGAAAGGAATTAAATATTAAGAATATTTGGCTTTTTTTTATGGGTCCCACTTATCTGGATCACCCAGTATATGTATATATAAAATATATATAATCTATATATAAAATATATATATATATATATATATATTATATATATATATATATATATATATAATATATATATATATATATATGATGAATAAAACCACGAAGGGAAAAGAAACACAAAGTGGTGCTCAAGCGCTTTCGTCTAATGACATCCTCAGGATATATATATATATATATATATATATATATATATATATATATATATATATATATATAAAATATATATAACCTATATATATATATATATAATATATATATATATAATATATATATATATAATATATATATATATATATATATATATATATATATATATATATAAAATTTTGGAATCCGCATATGCGCAAAGATATAGACAAAATCGAAAGAGTTCAAAGACGAGCAACTAAGATGATTCCGTCGCTGAGGTCAAAGTCTTACCGGGATAGGCTGAAGGAGTTAAAATTGACTACACTCGAGACTCGGAGGCTAAGGGGTGATCTAATCCAGGTTTTCAAAATTTTGAATGGGTTCGATAACGTAGATAGAGATAGCTGTTTCGAAATATCTCAATATAATAGGACTACAAATAACGGGTGTAAGTTGACAAGTAGAAGGTTCGAGACAACAGTTGCCAAAAACGTTTTTATGTACAGAATAGTAAATAGCTGGAACAGTTTGCCGGTAGAAGTAATTAGTAGCACGTCTATAAACATGTTTAAAAATCGATTAGACACATATGTTGATAGATTGGGTATAGTTTAAGGTAGTAAAATTAAGGCTTTGTGGTGATAGATCCCACAGCTCAACACAAGTGCTGTGGAATATAGTGAGGCAGCATCTTGGGTTAGGGGGATACACTCTGTCCTTACACACCCCATTTAAAGAGATTCCTCTGCAGAGCGGTGCCCCCCCATAGTACTCTGAGGTATTGAAAAACTCATGATCTTCACTTGCCCCACAAACACCTTTAAGTGGGAGACCCAAAATGGGTGCACACACTTTTCTACATTACTGTACAAGTGTACAGTCTTTACAGCCACACCTACACTTTTCTTCCTAAGTGTATATATTGTAATGTATATGGTTGTAAATTGTGACTTGGTCCGCAATTGATATGGACCGTGACTTATTTTTGGTTGGCAAGGTACTGGTAGTGATGGATACCGTAATGAAATTGACTGGATTCCTTGGATCTGATATATTTGCATTTCTGTTATACTGTACTGTAAATAGACATAGAGTGTAACATATTTGTGGAGAGTAGTCTATTATGAGTTGATCCTCTAGAATCTAGATCGAGAGATTCTATCTTTAGTTTTTAATTGATAATTAATTAGTTTTAAATTTTACTTATGTTCTTGTGGTTCGGAACCCACGTAAAATTGTAGGTCCCCTCTTTTGCCAAGGAGTACATGCACAATACACAATTACGAACGCAGTTAGGTAGACCAGCCATGAGTGGATCCTAGGGTCTTTGTTGGTCTGAAACATTATTATAACATTATATATATATATATATATATATATATATATGATGAATAAAACCACGAAGGAAAGGAAACACAAAAAGGTGCTCAAGCGCTTTCGTCTAATGGATCAAGTAAAGATAATCCCTCCCAGGTCACACTAGTAAAGCAAATCCCTCCCAAAAATGACCAAGTAAAGATAATCCCTCCCAGAAAGTAAAGTAAAGTGAAGCAGTCTGACATAAGGATAAAAATTCAGAGAATCTTTTTTTAAAAAATGATTTATTTGAAAACAAAATTTATTAAAATTCATTTATTACAATGGATCAAGTAAAGATAAGCACCCCCAACCTTTTTTAGTTAGCTTTATAAGGCTAACTAACGAAAATATCACGACTTAACCTAACCACTCGTTAGGTCAACTGTACGCCCTTGACGATTGGTTAGGTTAGGTCGTGATATTTTCGTTAGTTAGCCTTATAAAGCTAACTAAAAAAGGTTGGGGGTGCTTAACTTTACTTGATCCAAAGACTTTAATTAAAGCGGTATTGCGGTATTGCGGTATTGCGGTAAAGCGGTATTACCAAATTTACCAAATAAAGATGATCCCTCCCAAAAAATGATCAAGTAAAAGATAGTCCCTCCTTTTTCTGTTGGGAGGGATTATCTTTACTTGATCATATATATATATATATATATATATATATATATATTATATATATATATATATAAGCACACCGGACAAAAAATTAGTCACCCCTAATAGCACCGATAGTAGGAAGTTCAAGGTCACACAGAGGGCGCTGATGTAGCATTGGTAAGTGACAAGTAGCGGTGACGTAGCACACAGGATCAGATCTGTTTCGTGAGGTGGTGAAGAACAAAGTGTGTGTTGGATATAGTCTGCAAAATGGGTCGTGAGGCAGACGTTACTCAGTGGCAAAAAGGAGCCATCGTGTTTGGCAGAGCCCACGGACACAAAATGTCTGAAGTAGCCCAATTTGTTGGTGTGTCAACGCGTACTGTCCAGCGAGTTTACAAAGAGTGGTGTAGTTCGCAATCAACTGACAATCGACGGCGTAACTGTGGCCGGAAAACAATTCTCGACAATAGGGGCCGCCGCCATGTTTCTCGTCTAGTAACTGCAAATCGTTTTCAAACCAGAGAACAATTGCTCCAAGAAACCAATGAGGTTCTCCAGCGACCAATTTCCGAACGGACATTGCGACGAGAACTGCATGCGATGGACATCTGGAGCAGGGTACCACGGAAGAGGCCGCTGTTAACAGCAAGTCACAAATTGGCACGTTATAAATGGGCTCAGAGGCACAAAAACTGGACTGCGGCAGATTGGAAACGTGTAATTTGGTCCGATGAGTCCCGTTTTTGTTTGTTCTCCAATGATGGGAGGCGACGAGTACATCGCAGGTCCAATGAAGCCTTTAATCCTGAATGCGTCGAAGGTGTTGTTCAGGCTGGAAACAGAAAGTGAAGCGCAGGAATAGACACCCACGGACTCTGGCGGAACTTCGGGACCGGCTGATGAACGAGTGGCAGCAAATCGATGTTCAGTACATGCACAACCTCGTAGTCTCTGCCTCGCCGGATTCGTGCGGTTATCAAGGCCAGAGGCGCCGTCACACGTTATTAGGTACATTCTGAGAGGGGTGACTAATTTTTTGTCCGGTGTGCTTATATACAGTATATATATAAAATATATATATATATATATATATATATATATATATATATATATATATATACACACAAAATATACATAAAACATATATATATATATATATAATATATATATTATATTAGGCCGTTTCGAAAAATCGAAATTTAAGATGGCTCAACGCACACATACTAAAAACGTAATATGTCATGAATAAAGACTTCATGCAAAATATTAAGACAAGAGCTTATTGTTATCCCACGCCTCAATGCATATCTATTTTACCCCTCATGAGAAAATTTTCATTTTTCTGGCAAATATATTTATTTATTTTGTGATGTCCTCTTAAATTTGGTATTTAAAATTCATAAATAAAATTGGAAGATAAGTAGGTCATTTTCAGGAATGGTCCAGTAACCCCCCTATATTCTTTAGAGAGAATTCTAGAAAATTCTTCCTTCAGGATAACTATTCTAGAATTTCCAGTTTTTCCCTTTATGGATTATATGATGTTTTATTTGCTTTTTCATCTATAATTACTGATATTTTCACAAGTTTACTGTTCTAGAAAGGTTACTTCATGTTACTTTACAACTTTCTTACAGTAATCAAGTCATAATATAATTTAGGTGAGTGATTAATGATTATATTATATTATTATTAAGACTAACACGTGGTAAAACTTTTTCCCTCAGAATTATGGCAAAAACCAGAAACAAGTGTGAAGTCTGGTTGGTCGGACAAGTGCTGGAAGAGGGTTTTTCTGGGAAGCAGCTTCCAACTAACAGTGATGTCCTTAAACGTCTTTTTTATCACATTAAGGTGGGAAAGCAAAATGTCTCTGTAGCTTGCGCAACTGTAGCCAACGAAGTTATTGCTATGTGGGAAAAAGCCTCCTTAATTACATCCCACAAGCCTTATATTGTCTCAAAGCTTAAAAGGCTTTACAATAAGCATGAAGGGCTGGTCAAGAACCGAACTCGAACTCCTACCCAAGAGAAGAATGAAGCAGAATTTGCCACCAGCTTAAAGAAGCTTTTCGATGTAGCTCATTCAGAAGTGGAAACAGAAATAAAATTGCAGGAGGATAAAGATTTTCTTAAGGATCAAAGGAACGATCGGAAAATGATTATGGGTCCAGAAGACAAGGAGTTTTCAAGAAAGGCAAAAGCACGACAGATAAGCATGGAAAGAATGGAAAAACTTCGCAGGAAATCAAAGGAAGAAATGAGGCAATTGACAAAGGTTGTGGATCTCAACCAATGTGAAAATTCCGGTTCAGGAGGAAGTGAAGAATCATCTGGTGATGAATTGTTCTACAGAGCACTCTCATCATCATCTTCAAAAAAGGAGAAGCTTGAACCAGGTGTAATTGTTAGGGATAAAAAGTTCTTGGCTGCTCTGGACCGCACTGGAACATCTGCAAGAGCTGCTATGCACATTGTGGCACCTGCCCTTTCAGCTGCTGGAGTGGAAATTGAAGAGATCACACTTTCATCATCCTCTATCTACAGGTCTCGGCGATCAACACGGATGCAGATGGGAGAAGACATTAAAGCCAGTTTCCAACCAAATACCCCTTTAATAATTCATTTTGATGGAAAGCTTCTTCCATCCATGCATGGAGGTAAGATTGATGTAATGCCCATTGTTGTGACTGGTGCAGGCGAATTAGAAAAATTACTGTCTATTCCAAAGCTTATTTCTGGAACGGGAGAAGAAATGGGGAGAGCAGTTTTAGATGTCTTGAAGCAATGGCCACAAGTAAATGAGTGGGTAGCAGGCCTTTGTTTTGATACTACTGCAAGCAATACAGGTATCCATGCTGGGGCTTGTACCATCATCCAAAAGGCCCTTCAGAGATCACTCCTTTTTCTGGCATGCCGCCACCATATCCACGAGCTTCTTATCACTGCAGTTTTTGACATGTTTTTCTCTTCTTCGGGTCCACAAATTCCCTTATTCAATCGATTCAGAGATTGTTGGGATAACATTGATCAGCAGAATTACAAGCCCTATGAACCCAATGATCTCACCTCAGAATCTTTAGATCATTGGATCTTGAAGCACAGAGACAAGCTTATTTCTTTCATCAACTCCAAACTTCAAGAGGGCCACACTCGAGGTGACTACAGGGAATACTTAGAACTTGCACTTATCTTCCTTGGTTGTCCAATGCCTAAAACAAATAAAGGCTCTGATAGCAGATTCCACTACCCAGGAGCTTACAGCAGAGCTAGATGGATGGGAAAGGGCATCTATTCCTTAAAAATTTACTTATTTAGGAACCAATTCCTTCTCACCCCTCATGAAAAACAAGCTCTGATACGAATAAGCGCCTTTTCAGTGACAGTTTATCTTCAAGCTTGCGCAGGCACGTGCACAGGGGGGGGGGGCTTGGGGTGCTTGAGCCCCTGCCCTTTTTTTTCTTCATATCAAAAGTGCCCTTTTAGTCAAAATTCATAAATATATTGATTCGACATAAATTTGAATTAATTAGTTATATTTTTATTTAGTTACTGCTACTTCAACAGATTTTCAAAACTGGAATTACTTTGATCTATGATTTTTTTATTAGAATAATAAACTTAACATACCGTTACTAATATTTTGTCAATCAGGGAGGGCGTCCCTAGTGGTAACACTGACTGCAGCTGTTCACTGTTGATTGCGTCTCTCGGGTATGTGGGTGTATTGTTTACTGTTTATAATTTTTGCTTTTGTATTTTCCTGATAAGAATCAATATTTTTCTATTGCTACTTAAGAGCTGTGGCCATCATATTAAATAGCCCACAGTATATTTCTATAAATCTTTAATTTATAGTTTCATATTATTCCATATTTAAATGTATATACAGCAGAATACTGTAATTTATATGATGAGCAAGCTAAAAGTCAATATAAGTAAAATTGAATAATAATTGTAAATACACTCCAATATTTCAATATCTTCATATCTTTTGAAAATCTTGCAATAAAAACATGCCTTTTTACAACAAATTTTCATTTATTTTCTTTAATCAGCTTTATATACAAAAATAATGCATTGAATTTAATGGAATTTAAGAATATTTACCACATACAATTTTAAAATTTTTCTTTGTGTGTGTATACATATACAGGGTTATTCAAATGATTCACCTGATTTCAAATGAGAATATTTTTTAATGTTACAAATACAGAGTGATTTGTGATACATCAACCAAAAGAAAAACTGTCCAAATTTTGTCTGTCACCTCATAAATGCTCTATGTGACTTCCCCTAGTTACACGAGCAACGTCGACACGATAGTCGAATTCCTCCCATACTCGCTCCAGCTTGTCCGTTGTCACTGACTCTATGGCAGTAACAATGCGAGTTCGGAGCTCATCCAAAGATGTGGGCAACAGTGGCACGTACACAGTATCCTTAACGTACCCTCAAAGGAAGAAGTTCTGTAACGTCGACGAAACTCACGCTGCACTGTGACTACCGAATTACAGTTCGAAAACGGCAACACACAAAACGCCTTCTGCAGTGAGGACGCCATTTTTACACTGACTGTTTGTTGCTAGGCTAGGCCACGGTGTGACTTTGGAGCCCTCTCGCGGTGATCTTCTAAAACTCGGAGATTTCCTCTTTCATGTGGTGTATGCCCAGTTGATGCACGGTTGATAGGTACGGAAGTATTCTCAGTTGAAATCGGATGAATCAATTTGAATATCCCTGTACGTATATAGCCTATATGGCATTGCGGATTTCATTTTTAAAAATGTTAGGGGAGTGCCCTTTATTCAACTGAGCCCCTGCCCTTCTGAAAGTCTGTGCACGTCACTGAAGCTTGGTATACATCTCCAGTTGGAATTGATGCTCCAGCAAATGATTTGGCCCTCCTCAAGATGCTACATATCTACAAGATCCAGGTTGATAAGGAAGTGGGTGCTACAGCCCTCAAAAAACTTCAGAACCATGGTTGGTACTTGAGTGAGGATCTTGTAGGATTTGGCTTTTTCTCAAACCTCGTGACTGAAGATGATAAGGTTCTAATGCTCCACAACCTTCACCACGCGCCTCCTCGAAAAGTGAGGGCAAGAAAGGTGGACCCCCGAATGTTGCAAAACCCCAAGACATAAAGATTACCAGTTTTGTCACAACTCAAACACAAGACTTCTTCAAGTGTTTGAAAATAGAAATTCCCAAGAAACTTGAAGACATTGAGGAGCACCGTAATCGGGTCATGGCAGTCAAAGTAATCAACGACTGTGCTGAACGAGGAGTCAAACTGGCTACAGAGTTTAATGAGAAGCTCACAAAGAGTGAGGAAGAGAGACAACTGGCCTTTCAAATCATTGAAAATCAGAGAAAGGAGGTCCCTCAGCCACTGAAATCCCTATATTCTTAATCAATATGTCTTAAATAGAATTTAAGTCGCTTTGTTTTAAAACATATTTTTCGTTCAGTCTTATATTTGCTCTAATTATCCATTAATGTAAAAGAAGTGCCATCTGAGGGGTGCCTTTTTATCATTCAAATAAAATGATATTTTGTCTATTTGTTTTTCTTCCTTTCTATAAAAAAATAAAAGTGTGTGAGTTTATCAAAATTCAATTTGAAAAATTACCATATAATCGTGAAACGGTCTAATATATATATATATATATATATATTATATATATATTTATTTATTTTTTTTTTTTAGTTCAGGAAGAACCGATTCGCCTCTATTTAAAGGGCATATCTCAGCGGAAAAACAAAGAAAAAGTGAGAGGAAAGACAGAGGAAAAAGAAAGGGTGGAGCGGACAGTCGAAGTGGAAAAAGACCAAGGATGACAAGGACTGCAGGGTCGAGCCCCATCATCCTTGGGTGCTAGGGCCGGGAGGGCGCACGTGAAACCTCCAGGAACAAGCACGTACAAACGAGCACAAAGAGCACTCAAGAGCACGAGCTTAGAACCCCCTTGCGGGGATATATATATATATATATATATATATATATATATTATAAAATATATACACTATATATAATGTTATATTAATGTTATAATGTTTCAGACCAGCAAAGACCCAAGCATCCACTTATGGCTGGTCTACCTAACTGTGTTCGTAATTTCGCATTCTGTATGTCCTCTGTGGTGGCGGAGGGGACCTACAATTTTGCGTCGGTTCCGAACCACAAGAACGTAAGAAATTTATGTAAGAACTGCCTGTACATTGGCAACGACCAATTTTTACAAAACTAAATAATTATCAATTTAAAACTAATTAATTATCGACTTAAAACTAAAGACAGAATCTCTGGATCCAGAGGATCAAGTCATAATAGACTACTATCCACAAATATGTTACACTCTATATCTATTTATAACCGACATGCAAATATATGAGATCCAAAGAATCCAGTCAATTTCATTACGGTATCCATCAATACTAGTACCTTGAAAACCAAAAATAAGTCACGGTCCATATCGATTGCGGACCAAGTCAAAATTTACCACCATATACATTACAATATATATACTTAGGAGGAAAAGTTTAGTTGTGGCTGTAAAGACTGTACAGTAATGTAGAAATGTGTTTGCACCCATTTTGGGTCCCCATTTCAAGGTGTTTGTGGGGCAAGTGAAGATCATGAGTTTTTCAATACCTTACAGCTCTATGGGGGGCACCGCTCGGCAGAGGAATCTCTTTAAATGGGGTGTGTAAGGACAGAGTGTATCCCCTAACCCAAGATGCTGCCTCACTATATTCCACAGCACTTGTGTTGAGCTGTGGAATCTATCACCACAAAGCCTTAATTTTACTACCTTAAACTATACCCAATCTATCAACATATGCGTCTAATCGATTTTTAAACATGTTTATAGACGTGCTACTAATTACTTCTACCGGCAAACTATTCCAGCTATTTACTATTCTATGCGTAAAAAAGTTTTTCGCATCTGCTGTCTCGAACCTTCTACTTGTCAACTTACACCCGTTATTTCTAGTCCCATTATATTGAGATATTTCGAAAAAGCTGTCTCTGTCTACGTTATCGAACCCATTCATAATTTTGAAAACCTGGATTAGATCACCCCTTAGCCTCCTAGTCTCGAGTGTAGTCAATTTTAACTCCTTAAGCCTATCCTCGTACGACTTTGACCTAAGCGACGGAATCATCTTAGTTGCTCGTCTTTGAACTCTTTCGAGTTTGTCTATATCTTTGCGCATATGCGGATTCCAAAATTAGACCGCGTACTCCAGATGAGGTCTAACTAATGATTTATAAAGAGGAACTGTAATATCGCGCGATTTGTACTCAAAATTTCGAGCTAGAAAACCTAACAGTTTGTTCGCCTTATTGACCGTTGCTGTACTTTGTTTCGCTACTTTTAAATCACCAGTGACTATAACTCCTAAATCTTTTTCCTGCTCTACCCTTGTTAAATCTTTCCCTGACATACTATACGCAAAATTACCATTACGCGAACCTATATGCAAAATTTTGCACCTATCAATGTTAAATCTCATTTGCCATGTGACTGACCAATCAACGATTTTATTCAGATCTTCCTGGATTTTACCTCTATCTTCGTCATTAATCGCCCTACCACCCAGCTTCGTGTCATCCGCAAACTTTGAAACTGTACTGACTAGGCCGACATCTAAATCGTTAATATATATAAGTAAAAGCAAGGGGCCCAATACAGAACCGTGAGGAACGTCACTCGCTACATTAAAATATATATATATACAGGGTGGGCCGAAAGTCTGGATCCATAGGAAAATATTTATTTTAATACATAAATTACAACAAATGGTAAATACTTAAAATGAATATCAACTTTAACTCGTAAATGCGTATCCGTGATACTGTACAGTAGTTCGTACTCCAGTATAAATACTCAAATACTTTTTTTATTTCAGCCCAGAAATGGCTTCGAATCTAAAAACAGAAGACCTGGTAGAACTTGTGCTCATGTACAGTGCTTACAAGAAGTCTCACGCCTCTGTCTCGTCCCAAGCTAGTCTGTTAGGTTAAAATGGGCGGTCCTTATGGCAGCGGAGGTGTGTTCGGATTGGTGCACATAATTGCTCTAACCCCATCAATGACGTTCACATCTATTTTTGTGTTGATCACTCTATCTATTTATATATAGACATACTGTATATAGATATATATAGAGTATGCAGGGGATAACGTGTCTCAGTTCCAGCTATGGTAGTTGTCTTACAATTAACAGTCCCAAGTGCAAGTTACGTTAACACCTCCACATAAACTACCCTGGACTAAAATAACATACGTGAAGCCCTTACCCACAAACCATTTAAAAAGTGTGATTTAAAAGCTCTCTCTCTCCCTCTGATCACACTGCATCCCATCAGAGGTCTTCAGCAGGGACATCGGCAATGTATCCATATAACGTTAATAATAGCCGAAACTCGGGGAAAATATACTCTCTGCCTTCCGCTCTACCCAAATCCTTTTCTCTTAGTGACCTCTTAATACAAACTAATCTATCATATTTTGCGACTTTTTAACTCTGGTAGGATTCAATTCCATTCCTATAGTGTAAGAGATACTTAAATTCATGTGTGTATTATGCCATATGATGTGCGTAATAAATAATCATTTTTAAATAGTTGGAGCGTTCAAGGTCATCTGTAATAATCTATAGACTACCCCTGAAGCCCACTCTCAACACTTAGATTCCCCTAAGACACAGGCGTCTTCAAGTAACATGAATGCGTAGAGATCTAAGGTGTTAGATTCCATATTACATAATTTATGTGCTAGGTTTAAGAACGCTGGCATTGAAGGATGGAAGGAAGGGACAGTAAAAGCGATAATAGGTTTAATGAAGGAAGTGCAATGAGGATGGAGGTAAGCGTTGCTATGTCGAAGGAAACGAGGTTGGGTGGGGAATTACGAAGGGAGGAGGAAAGGGAGAGAGGGGGCTAAAATGAACGCGGGGATGGGTTAAGGGAGAGGAGAGAAATTCATATGAAATGCTAAACACAAACTCAAATATTTATTTTAATGCCCTAGACCTAGAAAGACAAAGAGCAAAATACCTTAAACTAACAATGAATTGACAGAAACAGAAGGGTCTGGTCTTAGACGCACTGATAGGTTTAACGTATGTGGCTAGAGGCCGCCACTCAGAATTACCACTACTACCTAAGTCATAATAAGGTTATTTACTATGACAGAGTAGTCATGAGTAGTTATGGAAATAAAATATGATTATACCGTTGATGGCTGACTATATTCAGTTCGGATATAAACTATTGCTGACAATCTTTGGATCCTTGGCTTTTAAGACGAATTTTTTATGCATATGTTCAACAAAATAGGAAATTGGCTGATTATTATTACCATTCGAAGGGTTGGTACCCTTCACAACCGAAATCAATTTCAGAAGGGGTACATGGTATCCTCATTTCCTTTATCGTCCCAGCACGCTTTACATAAGCCATTTACACAAAGATGGAAAGGCCGTCTGTGCACCACGAGACGACCCAGGCAATGCGGGAGCAATGGTGACATTACATGAGTATGGTGTGCCAATAAGAGAAATATCAAGACGACTAGACGTTCATCGAAGCACTGTGGAACGGTGGATTCATCGGTATGAAGCAGAAAACTCAATCGCTACTTTGCCGAGGTCTGGTCCTCCGCGTTCAACATCTCAAGAGGAAGATGCTGCGATTGTTAATCATGCCAGAGAGCATCCGTTTGTTCCATCGACGCATATTTACAGACACCTGAACCTTCGTTGTAGCGCAAATACAGTGAACAACAGACTTCACGAGGCAGGGTATTTTTCTCGCCGTCCAGCTATAAAACCTGCATTGACGATTGAGCATAAAGAGGCGCGGATGGGATTTGCCTTGCAATACTTGCCGCAGGAGGAAGAATTCTGGAGAAAAGTTGTGTACTGTGACGAAAAAACATTTTCAACAGATAGTCATGGTTCCCTGCATTGTTGGAGGCAGCGCGGAAAACGCTATGAAGAAGGAAATGTTTTCCCGAGCAAACATCAATCTCGGTGTGTGGGGCTGGATGTCTGGCTATGGTGCCGGAGAATTGACTCAAGTAGATGGACGCTTTACTGGACAGCAATATTGCCAGATACTGGAAGAGGTGCTGCTACCCAGTGTTCGTGCGTATCTGGTTCCAGCACCGGAACCATTTTACTTAATGGAAGATAACAGTCCCATTCATAGGAGTAACGTTGTGAGAGCGTGGTACGAAGATCACCCAGAGATTATTAATCTAATTCTGCCACCACGTTCTCCTGATGTGAATCCGATTGAAAACCTTTGGGCAATAATGATTAACGAATGGGAGCAACGCAATGAAAGAACATTTGAAGCACTTTTAGCTCACACGAGGAATAGTTGGGAGAGCTTACGCCGAACACCAAACATTCCCTACAATCTGGCCTCTTCTATGCCGCAACGATTGCAAGAAATTATTGATGCTGGAGGAAGCTATACGAAATACTGATGTTAAAGCCATGACGTAAATGTGTATCGAATATATATTTATGTTAATATAGAATTTTATTATATTTTTATGTTTGACATCTATAAAAGTATATATTGTGACCATGAAAGAACTTTACTTATCCTTAGTTAGAATCTTTTCTTGCAATGTCTACGCTCGTGGAGATGATAATATATGCATTGTTGAAACAAACTATGAAAAGGTAATAGTTTCAGGAAAAAAATAAAAACTGGCAACATCGAGGTCATCACATGTTTATGGGAATTGTCATATGATATACTACCAATAAACTCTTATATACTACTGTATACTATATTACGTAATAATTACGATGAACAAATCAAATGCAAATTTCTCTGATTCACGGCCCACCACCACCAGTCTTGCTTTAGACTAATGACTTTCATAAGATGGAATAGGTTTAACATAGTTCGCTTAATAGGTTACCACTTAAAACAATGGATAAGCTATCTATTAGTGAGACGACCGTGACTTCCTCAAAATGCGAGCGCGTGAGAGGTTCACTGAGGAATTTGGTCATTAGATTCTTCACGTAGGATATGTATCACAAACAACAATATTGACAACAATTCCCAACAATTACTTAATACCAATAATTGCATTTGAGCAAATAATTTAGACCTGCGTCAAAATAACTTAGGTATCATGCCATGATTTGGGATATTGCCGAATTAGTCGTTCTCTATAGTCTACAGTATATATTGAGAAGGTATAATGTAATGCCCAGCTAATATTATGATGACTAGGATTGCTCCATAACCATCCCAACATCCCGAAACTGCTCATTCTGCTTCTTAATCATTCGTATTTTAACACTAAAATGTAGCAGAAGTGACCTAATAATGACGTCATTGATTGGGTTAGAGCAGTTATGTGCACCAATCCGAACACACCTCCGTTGTCATAAGGACCGCCCATTTTATACCTAACAGACTAGCTTGGGACGGAACAGAGGCGTGAGACTTCTTGTAAGCACTGTACACAAGACAGGGCGCTACACACAGGGAAGTTGCTACCGAATTCAATAGAAATCATCCTGATAAGCATCCATTAACACATGCGACTGTTGGCAAGTTGTTTAAACGTTTCAAAGAAACAGGAACGTCAATTCGAAGAATTATTAAAAATCATAAATTCCATCCCTAAGTGTCTCGATGTCAGAGGCCGCCAATTTGAGCATTTGTTATAATTTGTTGTTATACTGGAGTACGAACCACTGTACAGTATCAAGGATACGCATTTACGAGTTTAAAGTTGATATTCATTTTAAGTATTTACCATTTGTTGTAATTTATGTATTAAAATAATATTTTCCTATGGATCCAGACTTTCGGCCCACCCTGTATATTAAAATATATATATATATGTATATATCTATATATATATATATATATATATATATATATAATATATATATATATAAAATATATATATAAAATATATATATATTACATACACATGTATATATATATATATACAGTATATACACACACACTTATATATATACACAAACTCAGAATGGTTCCCTGAGAACATTATATGTTAAACACAGACCGTGCATGGAACAAGGAACTCTTCTGGGAAAATTAAATCCACTAGTCCGAATAAGTAATGGTAAGTGACAAATACCATAGTTTTTCCTTTTCTTTGATTTATTCAACACGACGTGAATGCAACGAGTCTTTTACTTATATAGAGGTTCTGAGTGTAGGGATCTAGGCTTGCTTTAAACCCTAGATCCACGTCCCAAAGCTGGATCCTGTCTGCTTTGCAGATAGCTGGTGAGGGAAGCTATATTTATGGGATCTCTTTGCGAGAGACCCGTTGCCCACGTCGGGCTAAAATCATGAAAAAGGAAAAAACTATGGTATTTGTCACTTACCATTACTTATTCGGACTATAGTGGATTTAATTTTCCCAGAAGAGTTCCTTGTTCCATGCACGGTCTGTGTTTAACTTATATATATATATATATATATATATATATATATATATATATATATATATATATATATATTATATTATATATATACTGTACAGGGTGGGCGGAAAGTAGCTCCCTATTTTGGATTGGTAAAAAAATACGTATATTATCCATTTATTTCAGAAGAAATAATATGAAAAGGTAGGCATACATGGTAGGTTTTTCTAAAATTCAATGTGGGCTCCAACTCTTTCCACCAGCTTCTGGAGCCGCCCAGGAATGGCGTCCACTGACTTTAGCAGGAACTCCGGCGGGATGGAGGACATGACTTCCCGAATTCGGTCCTCCAGTTCTTCCAATGTCCTCGGTTTGGTGCGGTAGACTTCTTCCTTTACCCACCCCCAAAGATCTGATATTTATGCAAGATGGCGCCCCCGCACTTCGCTCTTGTTGTCCGTGAGTGGCTGGATGCCCACTTCCCTGGGCGTTGGATGGGTCGTCGTGGTCCACATCAATGCCAGCCAGGAGCCCCGACTTGACACCGTGCGACTTCTTTCTTTGGGGTGGGTAAAGGAAGAAGTCTACCGCACCAAACCGAGACATTGGAAGAACTGGAGGACCGAATTCGGGAAGTCATGTCCTCCATCCCGCCGGAGTTCCTGCTAAAGTCAGTGGACGCCATTCCTGGGCGGCTCCAGAAGCTGGTGGAAAGAGTTGGAGCCCACATTGAATTTTAGAGAAAACCTACCATGTATGCCTACCTTTTCATATTATTTCTTCTGAAATAAATGGATAATATACGTATTTTTTTACCAATCCAAAATAGGGAGCTACTTTCCGCCCACCCTGTATATATATATATAACCTTAACCTTTGGTTAGCTTCCGCACGAATTGTTCATTCTGACGAAGGTCAAGCTTTTCACTCCGCCTTATACCTACAGTTTAACGTGGAATCCGAACCACGCCCCACCAGAAGCCGAGCATCTTAACCACTAGGCCACTAAGGGTACCCATTTATCTACCAACCACTTTCTTTATTTACATTTATATTATATATATATTCATACACACACACACACACACACACACACACATATATATATATATATATATATATATATATATATCTACAGGGCGTCCCAAAAAAATGTATACACACTTTAAATACTTATAAAGGCAGTGTTTATTAAAATACATTTCATTTTCAAAATGTAATAGAATCTACAGACATTTTAATTGTTTTGTCAACGCCTGTTTTCAAACTGACGTCCGTTCTGGTCCAGGCACTGCTGATAACGCGAAGCAATGGAATCGCAAACATCACGAAACATTTCGTTTGGTATTTGTGTGCATTCTCGTTCAATGGCTGCTCTCAATTCAGCGACTGTTGCAGGTTTTATAGCGTAGACTTTGTCTTTTAAGTATCCCCATAAAAAAAGTCTAGTGGTGTGAGGTCTGGTGAACGCGGAGGGTATTCTACGAAACCCCTTCGTCCAATCCACATCCACATCGTGCCAAGTACCACTCGCAATACTCCACTCTTCGGTCCGGATCATCTTCATTAATAGCATGGACTAATCTTGGAATGTAACTTTTCCATTGATAGCGCTTCAAAATGCGTTGGACAGACGATTCTGAAATTCCTACCTCACGACTCGCTTGCCGCACAGATTTTCTTGGAGTTTGGTGATACGTTTCCAGTACTCTTTCTTGCTTTGTGGGGCTTGTCGATGTCTGTGGTCTTCCGGAACGCTTCTTGTGGACATTCTGAACAGTTCCATCGGCTTCAAACTTATCCCTAATTCGAGTGATGGTAAGTCGCGTTGGTGGATCTGTTTGAAACTCGCTCCTAAACTGTCTTTGCACTTCAATTGCGTTTTCACACTTCCAGTAGCATTTTAGAATGAATTTCCTTTGTTCAAAGCTTAGTCTGACTGCCATTATTAATTCTAATGGGTTTAACTTGGAAAGAAAGAAACATCAATTGAGCTATCAGCTGTTAAAGTGTGTATACATTTTTTTGGGACGCCCTGTATATATATATAGCCTTAACCTTTGGTTAGCTTCCGCACGAATTGTTCATTCTGACGAAGGTCAAGCTTTTCACTCCACGTTATACCTACAGTTTAACGTGGAATCCGAACCACGCCCCACCAGCAGCACAACATCTTAACCACTAGGCCACTAAGGGTACCCATTTATCAACCAACCACTTTCTTTATATATGTATATATATATATATACAGGGCTATTGAAAATTATTCACCTGATTTCAAATGAGAATATTTTTTAATGTTACAAATACAGAATGATTTGTGATACATCAACCAAAAGAAAAACTGTCCAAATTTTGTCTCTCACCTCATAAATGCTCTATGTGACTTCCCCTAGTTACACGAGCAACGTCGACACGATAGTCGAATTCCTCCCATACTCGCTCCAGCATGTCCGTTGTCACTGACTCTACGGCAGTAACAATGCGAGTTCGGAGCTCATCCAAAGATGTGGGCAACGGTGGCACGTAGACAGTATCCTTAACGTACCCCCAAAGGAAGAAGTCGCACGGTGTAAGATCCGGCGACCTAGGGGGCTCGAAAACTGCAACACACAAAACGCCTTCTGCTGTGTGGACGCCATTTTCACAATGACTGTTTGTTGCTAGGCTAGGCCACGGCGTGACTTTGGAGCCCTCTCGCGGTGATCTTGTAAAACTTGGAGATTTCCTCTTTCATGTGGTGTATGCCCAGTTGATGCATGGTTGATAGGTACGGAAGTATTCTCAGTCGAAATCGGATGAATCTTTTTCAATAGCCCTGTGTATATATATATATATATATATATATATATATATATATATATAATATATATATATAAAAATATGTATATATGTATATAAATATATATATATATATATATATATATATATATATATATATATAAAAATATATATAAAATATATATATACCTTTGGTTAACCTTTGGTTAGCTTCCGCCCGAATTGTTCATTCTGACGAAGGTCAAGCTTTTCACTCCACCTTAGACCTACAGTTTAACGTGGAATCCGAACCACCCCATCAGCAGCCCAGCGCCTTAACCACTAGGCCACCTAGGGTACCCATTTATCTACCAACCACTTTCTTTATTGTGTGGAAGGATGAACAGTTGGGTTTTGCTGCGCGCCGGCTGCCGTCGGGTCTCGAACCCGGGGCCGATGGATTCGTAGTCAGCGACGCTAACCACTACACCACCGAGGCGCATATATATATATATACAGGGTGTTTGAAAACTTTCTGTACAAATTGTAATGGGGGATAGGCAACACCAAGACAAACCCTTTTCGTCTATAAGTGTATGTCCGCTGACGTCACCATTCGGCGCGAGAGGGCGCCGCTGCAATTGGCTAAAAGGTGAAGTGGGCTAGACTCGCGCTTGCCGCGGGCATTCTTAAATCGGACGTAGTACGCGTAACATGGAGCGCTTCACGACTGCTGAGATGGCTGACATGCATATGGTGTATGGGGCTGCCAATGGAAACAGAAGAGCTGCTGTGAGGTTGTACCGACAGCGCTTCCCAAACAGACGTGTGCCAAACCACCAAACGTTTGCGCATTTGCATCGGATGATCGGCGACTGCGAGAAACTGGAACATTCCATGCAAACATGCATGACACTGGTCGGGAGAGAAACGTGCGCACTCCTGACATGGAAGAAGAAATCCTACGGCGATTTGAGGACAATCCAAGCGCAAGCACGCGAGGTGTTGCACGTATCCTCGGTGTGAACCACGACCTGGTCTGGAGAGTGTTGCACGAGCAGCAACTTGCAATGGACGATACCCGCCCAAACATTGACGGCGAACCGTTCTTGATGAGCTTGCACCCGTGTAGCATGTGGATTTGCGTGCGCCCACACGTGAGAATTGTGCATGTTAAACACACCCTCACGTGTGAAACAGGCCTCATCTGAGAACAGCACATAAGCCGGAAAATTAGGCTGCACCGCTGTCTGCTGCAGAAACCAGCGTGCGAATTCCACACGAAGAGGGTAATCCCGAGGTTGTAATGCCTGGACTCTCTGACGATGAAACGGATGTAACTGCTGCTCGTGCAACACTCTGCAGACCAGGTCGTGGTTCACACCGAGGATACGTGCAACACCTCCCGTGCTTGCGCTTGGATTGTCCTCAAATCGCCGTAGGATTTCTTCTTCCATGTCAGGAGTGCGCACGTTTCTCTCCCGACCAGTGTCATGCATGTTTGCATGGAATGTTCCAGTTTCTCGCAGTCGCCGATGCAAATGCGCAAACGTTTGGTGGTTTGGCACACGTCTGTTTGGGAAGCGCTGTCGGTACAACCTCACAGCAGCTCTTCCGTTTCCATTGGCAGCCCCATACACCATATGCATGTCAGCCATCTCAGCAGTCGTGAAGCGCTCCATGTTACGCGTACTACGTCCGATTTAAGAATGCCCGCGGCAAGCGCGAGTCTAGCCCACTTCACCTTTTAGCCAATTGCAGCGGCGCCCTCTCGCGCCGAATGGTGACGTCAGCGGACATACACTTATAGACGAAAAGGGTTTGTCTTGGTGTTGCCTATCCCCCATTACAATTTGTACAGAAAGTTTTCAAACACCCTGTATATATAATATATATATTATATATATATATATATATATACAGGGTCTGTCAAAAAAAACTAAGCCAAATTCAAACCTTTATTAAAACAAAACCATTTATCTAATTAAGTTGAATTTTTTACACAATAAAGTATAGGTAATCACCTATTTCCTTTTAATTTTTATGACGATATCTTCAGATTTGTTAATTTTATTAATAATTAACTAAAATGTGAGATTCTCGTACTTAACATGAAAATTTTTTTTTTTACGATATACTGTAGATAATTTTTAGTTTAATAAAATTAAAAGAACTGTTCAATATGATTCTCTTGCATTTCTATCACTTTTTTAATCTTGGTCTGAATTCGTCTATTGCTCGATTTATTTGCTCTTGTGGGAGCTCTGCCCATTTTGCGATAATCAACTCACGCAAATGATTGACATCCCTTATTCTGTTCCTGTACACTCTCTCTGCCAAGTTTTCCCATATTCCGTAGTCTACAGGGTTTAGGTGAGGGCTGTTAGGTGGCCAATTATTCGGTTCCAGAAATTCAGGCACATTCTTTTTCAAATATTCGATGGTTGTTTTGGCAGTATGTGATGTTGCACCATCTTGTTGAAAAATAAAGTAACCTTGACTAGCCATGTTTCTCATTTCTGGAAGCATTTTCTCAAGCAGGGTATTTGAATAATATTCAGCATTAATTTTCACTCCTGGCTCAATAAAAAATATTGAAGTTTTTCCCAACTTGGACACTCCAACAGAAACCATGACGCTAGAAGAAAAGTGACTCCTTGTTGCGTACAGTCTTTCATCTTGGATTTCATTTTTCTTCGCAACATCAGAATAAACCCGGTCATTCTGTGAGTTTCTTGGTGGCTCTACCGTAAAACGTTTTCATCCGTAAAAAATGTCTTGGAAAGTTTATCTTCAGTTATTATATGTAAAATACGTTTGGATTTCTCAACTCTTTTCTGACAGTTTACTTCTGACAATCTTGGTCCATGCACTCTTTTAAATGGTTTAAATTGCAGATCAGATTTAATAATCCTTCTTACGCTTGATTCTGATATTTCTAGTTCTTTTGATATTTGAGCAGGTGTCATGTGGCTACCAGGTCGATCCTCTTGACTAAGGATACGTTCCTCCACTTTCTGAATATTTTCATCTACTCTAACTGATTTTGGTCGCCCACTACCAACTTTCCTTTCAATGCTTCCTGTTTCATCGATAGTTCTCAATAAGTAATCTAAACCTGATCTAGTCCATCCTTTATAATCGAATTCAGAAAGTAATTTCCTTGCACTATAACCTTTTTCAACTCTATAATGCTTTATAATTATTTTATCTTCATGTGAGAATGGCATATTTAGAGGTATTCAGAAAAATTTTAAATCTAAACAAATTCTGAAAAAGAGAAAAAAGAAGATATTACATAATGAGAAAAACTGAAATTTTCGCAATCTATAGAAATAACCGCATAACTCCTAAAATATTTAAAATAAAGTTATAAAATTGTCACAGATTATTTATGAGCCTTTTATTTATTTAGTGTAAAAAAATATTTGAAATCTCTATCAAATTGTGCATTTTATAGAGATTTCAAAATGGCTTAGTTTTTTGACAGACCGGTTTTATATAAATATATATATATATATACACACACACACACACACACACACACACACACACACACACATATATAATATATATATATATTCATACATACACACACACACAATATATATACTGTTATATATATATTATATATATATAATATATATATATATATATATATATATATATATATACATATTCAACTGCAAAGAACATGCAGTATAAATAACGTAAAGAACGACGCTTGTATAGGAGAACATTCCGCGGAACATTGCGCGGAATGTTCTCCTATACAAGCGTCGTTCTTTACGATAACCTTACCTTACCTTACAAAGGTTCCGCGCGATGATTTCTCATTTCGCGAAGGTCAAGCTTGTCGCCCCTCCTCTCGAGTTGGCCTGGTGAAGTAGTGAGTTGGATTCTTGCGCTCTCCACCTCACATAGCCAGGTACGCCCGGCTCATCGGGGATTGTTCTGAGCCAGGCGTCTAGTCTTCTTTTGAAGATTTCCACTGCAACTCCCTTCGTGTTTCTTAGGTCTTTGGGCAACTGATTAAACAGTTTTGGTCCTCTCACTACAAAACTATTTTCTTTCAGGGTTAAGGATGTTCCCTGTCTCGCCTTCAATTTGGGAATACGACACAGTCTACCGCTTCTACTTTCCATCGTTGTTTGGGGAGTTATGGGATTCAGAGTAAGATTAGGGACTAGTTTCTCCATTATTTTCCAAGTGTAAATAATGGTGTATCTCTCTCTTCTCCTTTCCAGTGAATATAGGTCTAGTTCTCTTAACCTTTCCCAGTAATTTACTTCTTTGCACCCATTGATCTTGGCTGTGAAGCTTCTTTGGATCCCCTCCAGCTGCCTAATGTCTTCTTTTTTATATGGGGAAGTTAGGACCGAGCAGTATTCTAATTTGGGTATGATCAGGGTTTTCAGTAGAGGAATCATTACATTCCTATCCCTTCGTTTAAAGGTTCTCAATATCTGACCCGTTATTCTCTTTGCTCTGTTTACTGCTATCTTATTTTGTGTTTCAAATTTCGCATCATCTGTCATTACAACCCCTAAATCTTTTGCTCTGGAATTTCTCTGAATTTCCTGTCCATTTGGAGTATAATATCCCCTGCACTTTAGGTCTTCTCTTTTTCCGTACCGTAATAGCTGAAATTTCTCGGTGTTAAACTTCATATTGTTGTCTTCAGTCCACTTGTAGATTTTATTTATGCCGGTTTGTAGAGATCCTATGTCTTCTGGGTTTCTTATTTTTCTACCGATCTTTGTGTCATCCGCAAAGGATGTTACTGTGCTGTATCTGGTAACGTCCTCATCTATGTCAGTTAGCATGATTATGAAGAGTAGTGTAGCTAATACTGTTCCTTGTGGTACTGAGCTGAGGACCTCTGATTCTGATGAAGATACTCCTTGTACTGTAACGACTTGCCTCCGCTCACTAAGGAAATTATATATCCATTTCCCTACTTTTCCTGTTATTCCCATATATTTCAGTTTATGTATTATGATTCCGTGGTCACACTTGTCGAACGCTTTAGCAAAGTCTGTGTATAGTACATCATAGTTTTCATTACTTTCAAGTGAATCAATAATGTTGTTGTAGTGTTCCATTAGTTGTGATAGGCATGATCTGCCTGATCGAAACCCGTGTTGGTTATCATTGAATTTTTTCTGAGTTTCCAAAAAGTCATAGATTTTCTGTCTAACTATTCTTTCAAATATTTTAGTGAGATGAGATGTAAGCGACACTGGCCTATAGTTTTTGGCCTGGGATCGATCTCCTCCTTTATATATTGGGACTATGTTCGCGCTCTTCAGGATGCCCGGTATATATATATATATATATATATATAAAACCTTAACCTTTGGTTAGCTTCCGCACGAATTGTTCGTTCTGACTAAGGTCAAGCTTTTCACTCCACCTTAGACCTACAGTTTAACGTGGAATCCGAACCACGCCCCCCCAGCAGCCCAGCATCTTAACCACTAGGCCACTAAGGGTACCCATTTATCACCAACCACTTTCTTTATTGTGTGGAAGGATGAACAGCTGGGTTTGCTGCGCGCCGGCTGCCGTCACCGGGTCTCGATCGCGGGGCCAATGGATTCGTAGCCAGCGACGCTAACCACTACACCACTGAGGCGCATATATATGTTAACCCCTCCTTTTATGGCCCTGAGTCGGTTCGAATCGACGAGGGTTCTGGTTGGGAGGCAGCAACGGATATTTCTCGCGATAGTTTTCTTTTATAACATTCTAATTTTTTTCTCATTTCTTTTTTCTCTTTCTATAATACTCTGATACTTTCTCTGAAGGTTCGCCGATTTTCTTTTTATAACTTACTTCTAAAAATGTACAGGTAGTGCTCTGAATTTACAGGGGTAGAGGTTCGACCTCTTTCGACCATGGCTCAGGCCGGAATCTAAAAAAATTAAGGAGGCAAGGGGCCTTTGCTCCCTCCTCGTAGCGAGGCTGCTATCAAGAGAGTCTCGTAGTAGTGACCAAAGAAGAGTGAAGTAATGAAGTGAAGTTATTTTACAATTACATGTATCATATAAGTCTAAATGTTGAGGGAATGCAGTTGAAGGTTAAGTTCCCCCCTTTAAACACATGATCAGATGTTTGAAAGAATCCAAATAAAAATTTAAAAAATAAAAATAAAAACTAATCGTATTTTCGCCGAGTATACATTTCTGAAGGCGATGTAATTTCGTAGTAGTACATAAGTACAATCTAAGTACATCATTGAGTACGTTGTAATTTTTGGTTCATTACAATTATGATTACAATTACACCGGTCTGCATGAAAATCGATTTCTTTATTTTGAGTTGTGATTCTAAAGCAGTTCGCTGCGCTGAATTCAAAAATGCTACCACTTTTTTTCTATCACCCACAGTTTTAAAGTTATTAGCAAAACAATTTTGGGGCGTTTTGTAATTTTTTACCTTTTTTATCTTTAATTAATTTCATTTTTTCATATTCTTCAGATAGATAATTCTAACATTACGTCTTTAAAATTTTAATAATGGCTTCTCGAGGATGTACCCATAGTCCAGACATATTTTGTTATATTTGTAGTCGGTATGTTGTAAAACAAAGGACAAATGTAACGACCTTCATTAAGAGACTCACGTAGGGCGGGTCGTACTCAGGTGACAACATGAATCTGAAGGAAATCCTACCATCAGGGTTGTCTAAATTATGTGTTTTTACATGGGGAATTCAAATATGAGCTTATTTTTTGGATAGGATAACTCTAACCTACATCATTTTGTATTTCTAAATTGCCAATTTTACCCTTTTGAACCCCTTTATAATATATTAAAAGATATAAGGTAAATCATTTATATTGACAAGGCCAAATCAACTTTACATATATTTATTAATAGGTGAACTGCATGTATATCACAGGATATAATTACAAAGATCATTCTCCTGACATCTTGAACTTTGCCAGGTTGCACAAATCCTGCTTTGACTCAGACTTGGACATCAGCTTCCTGCTGGTCTCCTGAGTCCTGATCCCTCCATCTCTCTTTTCCTGTGAGAAGTACTTAGCAGAAGCCTCAGTCACCATTTTAACAACCCTCTCAATGCTTTGTGTGTGGCAAGGCCAGTTGCGCACCTCCATGGGGGTGTTGATGAAGTTTTTCACCTCTGAGGTGCTTAGAGAGCAGGTGAGAGGTGGCTCTGACACACCTTCTGACCAGCTGATCAAGTCACTGATGCTGGAAGCATCACAATTGATGTCAGGTGTCCTTCTGCTCCTAACAGAGGAGTCCCCCAGCTGAGTGTCCGGGTCCCCCTCTCCCCTGATGGCCAGGATTCTCTCCACCCCTTCAATCCTCTCCTTCTGATCCTCAGAGCAGAGTAGTGTTTGGAGGATGACTTCACTGTGGGCATACCAAGCAGATCTTCTCACAGTTTGCATCACAATATCCAGCACCTCCTTTCTCTGAGACTTGAGGCAGTCCAGCTGAAAGAGGATGTGCCTAGGCCCTTCGATCCAGGAGTGCTTGACCTTCACGTTGAACCAACATGGGTAATACACTCCAATGATGAATTCCACAATGAATTGCAGAATCTTCAGGTTCTTTCCTTTAAGTCCGTGCTTTGACACCCAGAGCCTGAGAAGTCTGTTCGCTGTGGTGAGCCAGCGGCTGTGGTTTACTGGTCCTATCTCTAACAGAGCCAGCCCTGCAGGAAGTATTCCATCCCTGACTGCACAGACAATTTTATAGCCATAGTATTGATCAGTTGAGAGATCTTGAATGACCTTGTCAGGAAGCTTGATCAGTGGAGGGCCAACAGAGATTCGGGTGAAGTTTGGATTGATATCAAAGTCTGTAGCAGAATCAAGGAGCTTTCCTATTGGCCCGGATAATTTTTTGTCTGACAGAGTAGGGCCATCAAGGTCAACAATGAGATGGCGCAGGGGAAGTTCAACAGTGTGCAGATTGCACACCAACCAGACCAGCTTTCTCCCAGGTGCAGCTCCAGCTTCCGCATTACTCCAGCTTTCACACCAGTGTTGACATTTGTTGAGTCTCCTCCAATGGCCAACAAGGTCTTATCATAACCCCTCTTTCAGCCAGGCAAACAGGACCTTAGCAATCTTCTCCGCATGTGACTCCTCTTTAGTTGCTTTCTCTGGGGTAAAGTGGAACAGATAGTAGCTGCCAGGCTCACTAACAACACTATAGTGTTCTTCCTTGATCTTTGCGGGAAAAGATTGGTCACTGCCCTCAGCTTCCATCATCACATTGGTCAGGTCAATCCGCCCATCAAAGAGGATGCAAGAGATCCCCCCTCCTCCCTGCACTTCTTCTCGAACTGTTCCCCCAGCTCTCTCATCAACTTCTCCTGTGCTCTCTTGACCTTTCTCTTATCAATCACTTTACTTGTATTGTCTTCTGTGATGATTCTTGCGTCAATCAGAGCTGCTGTTGCTATCGCTGCAGTTGGCCTCAGCCCTATGCCATACCTTACACTAGCAAGGGCAATGTTTTGAATCTCATCATAGTTTTTCTGTACCTTTGCCGAAGCTGCTGGCTCAGGGTCAGTTTGAGGGAAGAGCTCAACTTCAGGAACAAACTCATCTTCATCACCACTTCTCTCCAATTCCAGATCCTCATCACCATCTGCCAAAAATCTCTTAACATCCTTCCTGGCTGCCTTCTCTGCTACTGCAGCACTTTCCTCCTTGCTCCTTCTCCTTTTCTCTGCCTTCCTTTCCATCCACTGCCTTTTCAATGTCCTCACCTGTCTCTTGTGCTCTGGTAGATCAGGACCCCCTATTTGGTGGGGTCCCTTACTTCCAACCTTCTCTTTCTGTCCCTTGATGTAGGCAAGATCTTTCACAGGAATCTTTTTCTCTCTGCTGCAGGAACAGTTAATGTGGGCAAGCCGAGGTGGTAAAATAGCTTCATAAATCATGAGTCACTTCAAATATTTCACAAAACGTTTTAGAATGTTCTGAAACGTTACATTCTAGCCTCTGAGAAAGTTGGCTCAGAAAATGGCCTTATGCGCGCCAGAAAACCGTCAAAATATTTCATATACCAAACTGTATGATAATTACAATTAAGTGGAATGGCACACCTTTTTATTTGAGTATTTAAATATTATTATTATTATTATATGAATTACATTATATGTGTTTATATGAATTAGTTAGAACAATGCTCTATGAGAGATAACGTGAGCAGCCATGATAGAAAACGTGAGAAGACACATTCTGGGGTAACTACAATAGTAAAATAATCAACAATTTAATAATAATCAACTGCAAAATGATGTAGGTTAGGGTTATCAGAATTAAATATTTTCTTCAGAATTGTGTTCTATACACCAAAATATGTCATTTGAACACCCCTCTCCATTGATTTAAAAAAAATGCATAGTATGACCCGCCCTATAAGAGAGCTTATCATGCTTATTTTGGAATTAAATTAGGAGATCAAGACAAAAGTTTGGCTCCACACAAGGTTTGTCTTATGTGTGTTGCGGCACTAAGGAATTGGAGCAAAGGTAAAATAAAAAGTTTGCCATTTGGGATCCCTATGGTATGGGGCGAGCCTAGAAACCATACCGACGACTGCTACTTCTGTTCTTGCAATGTTAAAGGTTATAAGAGAGCCTTCAATACCGAAGTCTTCCATCTGCAATAAGGCCGGTACCCCATGGTCCAGAAGTTCCTATTCCCCGCCCACCCGAGAGTCTGGATCAATACAATTCAGATTCTGATTCAGCTCCAAATCCAGACAATGATGATGTTTATGAACAGCCAACAGCTGACCGAGATCCTCCTAAACCATTAACCCAAGCCGAACTAAATGACTTAGTCAGGGATTTGAATCTGCCTGAGGACTCTACAGAACTTTTGGGGTCTAGATTGCAGGAGGACAATTTATTGGCATCCGACACATACTTCGCTTGGTACAGAAATCGTGAGAAAGACTTCATGCCTTTTTTCGAAGAAGATGGTCCCTTGGTATTTTGCAAGGACATCACAGGATTAGCGTGCAAGCTAGGCATCGAATATCAAACCAGTGACTGGAGGTTGTTTATAGATTCCTCTGAAACCAGTCTAAAAGGAGTGTTACTGCACAACGGTAACAAATATGCATCAATCCCAGTGGCCCATTCTACTCATTTAAAAGAGACCTATGATAACATGAAACTGCTCATGAAACTGCTTCTGGAAAAAATTCAGTATCAAAATCACAGATGGATATTGTGTGGGGATCTCAACGTCCTTTGCATGTTACTTGGGCAGCAATCAGGATACACTAAGATGCCATGTTTCATCTGCGAATGGGATAGTCGAGCACGTGACCAGCACTGGAAGAGGAAAACTTGGCCTCCGAGAGAGAATCTTACCCCAGGATCAAAGAACATTTTACATGAACATCTAGTTGAACCAAATAAAATCCTCCTACCACCCTTGTAAATTAAGTTAGGCTTGATGAAGCAGTATGTCAAAGCATTGAATAGAGAAGGTGAGTGTTTCAAGTACATTTGTTCAAAATATCTAAAGATTAGCTACGAGAAAATAAAGGAAGGTGTTTTTATAGGTCCTCAGATTAGAGAGTTATTGACAGACGATCATTTCCTGAACACAATGACCAATAAAGAAAAAGAAGCATGGCTTGGTTTCAAAGATGTTGTTGAAAACTTCTTGGGAAACTACAAAAGCCAAAATTATGAAAGACTGGTGGAAAATATGCTTAAAAAGTTTTGCGCCTTAGGCTGCAACATGAGCCTGAAAGTTCACTTCTTATTTTCGCATCTTGACCGTTTTCCCGAAAATCTCGGAGATGTCAGTGAGGAGCAAGGGGAACGATTTCACCAGGACATCAAAACCATGGAAAGAAGATATCAAGGAAGATGGCATACAAATATGATGGCGGATTACTGCTGGTGTCTGCAACGAGATCAGCCTAACGCACAGCATAAGAAAACATCAAAGAAGCACCGGTTTAGTCGTCATTAGTCAGATCTACCTTCGTAGTCTTAAGTCTTTGGAATAAGTCCTGAAATGTTTGCAAGTAAAGAAGGTAAATATATTTTGTTTCTTTCAGTTATTTTTTTATTTTTTCATAAACAAGCAATATGCTTGTCCAAGAGCTAGGAGCTATTTAGTTCTGCTTTAATTAGGTTTTACTCTATCACCTAAAGATTTCGTGCTACAAGGGGTGTTGTAATACCTCATCTGTCCCCAAATGTTAACCACCCATTGATGGGAGGGGAGAGAGTATTTTGCTGGGAACGGGACTGGTTGTTATATATATTTACCCTACATTATAATGTAAGCGTTACTGTAGTCCAGTGGTTCCCAAACTGTGTTCCGCGGAACCCTGGGGTTCCACGGAGGCTTAACAAGGGTTCCGTGACACGTTTTCTAATCAGTCTAATCAGGTCTTAATATTAAGGTCTAATTAAGGTCCTAATATTTATACATAATTTTACCTTGTGGCTTTTTAAATAATATTTTATATTCTTATTCTGACTTGAAATGGCACTATCGTGGATTTGGGATCACTAAATATTTTTCGCTAAAATTAAAATCTGCTAAGTATATGTAAATAAATTTTCGCTACTCGGCTACTGCAAAAGTGTAATTTGGAAGATTTTAATTTTAACGATTTTATAAAAGACTGGTTCTATTAGTACTGTTTAAAATAAATATCATATAAATTCTGTCATAGTATTTAAAATTTGTCATATTATTTATGACAAATTTTAATATATATATTTTACTGGTGAGAATTTAACTGTAATTAATTTTGAGCAATATGTTTTCGCTAAAATTAAAATTTTCTAAGTTGCCAGTTGATTTGATGTGCACTTGTTTCGTAATTAATTGTGAACCAATCAGTACTATAGCCGTTGGCGTGGTGCACTGTCAAGTTAATTTCTGATAGGCTTTATTTACTTAAATGTGTTCAGTGTAAAAATTTGTATAGTGTTCATCACTAAAATCTGTAAGTTTTGTTGCTCAATAAATATTTTACAGCTCTAAGTCTAATATATATATATATATATATATATATATATATATATATATATATATATATATATATATGGAGTTGGGGTTCCGCGAAATAAAAACAAGTCTGTAAGGGTTCCGACAGTTAGTAAAGTTTGGGAACCACTGCTGTAGTCTATAACAACAAAATTTATGGTTTAGCATGTGCAATCCAATGTTGGTCTCGATAAGATGGTTCACATTTGGGGATAAATGGGGGATTTATGACACACCCTGTAGTAAGAAAACCATACGTGATAGGGAATAACTAACTATATTTTTGAGATCAGCGCACTCAAATTATATAGAATCATCAACTAGTTTGTAAAAATCGATCGACAAGTTTTCAAATGTGTACTGGTGTTATCAATGATTCACATTTCACTTACAGTAGTATCGTTAATTACAATTCCATTTAAAGTACATTACGTCGTTTACAATTATTACAGTGTTCTTATATTTATATATGATTATTATGTATGGTTATTAGTACAACCAAAGTACATGGGCACATACGGTATATATTTATATATACATGACACACATGATTTAACATAACGCATGATAATGTGTTATAAATTGAAATTAGAGCGAGAGGAGATTTTTCGTTTTCAGATGTTCGATTTATGCTGATTAGCGGAATTCGACCACTCGCCTAAGCATTTATGAATATCTTGCGAGAAATTAATTAATTTAAAGAAAAGAAATAAAAAGAATACATGTGAACGGATGTACAATTGTACATCTACGTAACGATGTACGTAATCATCAGGGGACATGTACGAATGCACAAGTTTTGTACACATATTGGTACGTAACACAATAGGTTGTGTGCGTAATATAGACATGCATAAACATGGACTGATAGGTTGATAGGCATCAGTAGACAATAGGTAGGACACAACATATAAATAATGACGTATAGAGAATGAAGTTTTTTATTATTATTAAAGAATTTACCATACATTGAATACGGAAGATGTCCAAATACTAAACACGTGATTCAGTGTTCAAGGTATGGAAACCGTGAAGGAAATTTAAGTTATTTTATGACGTCATAGTGTATAAGTCATTATTGGGAGGATTTAAAAGAAACGAATTAGAGACAAAGAGTGGGTATTAAGGACTAAGAAGTACAACGACTGGTTCCAATCCTGTTATATGCAATGTGTATGCATAATCTAGGGACGAGGGTGAGATGCAAGACAACCATAATTAATTATAATAAATTCTATAACAAATGAAAAATGGAAAATGGATACGACTAAACCATAGAAATGGTAGATCGTAGGGTTGTGACACAAACAAAAATAGAAAGCTACAAATAAATTTTTTATCCAAAATCGCATTAGGCGATTTTGGTTTCTCATGTAAAAATGAATATTGATTATTCATTGTTCATTTTTACATATATATATATATATATATATATATATATATATGATGAATTTCCCAATTAGACACGTGAAATGAATGAATGATGCAAACCCACAAGGAAAAAGAGAAATGATTCCAAGGCCTTTCGTGTATTCAGAAGTACACCTCGTCAGGGAATGAAGGGTGGAGGCAAGATGACCAAAAATATATACAACGGGATAGAAAAACAAAAAGATTAACACAAGATTAACAAGAGTTGATTAGAGGCAACAAGTATTTTAACAGAATATTGTCCATTTTATACATTCCCGCACTGTTATTGAAATTATTTTTAAAATGGATAAATGCACATTCTAGAATATTCCTTTGATGATATCTGTATTTTTAACGAGAGCTTTAGAACTATCCCACTTAATACTATGACTACATCTATCCATATGATTAAACAAAGCATTAGAATTATTTGCTGTTCTACGCGCATAATTATGCTGTTTTACCCTAATATCTAATGTTTTACCCGTTTGGCCTATATATACTAAGTCACATTGTGTACATCCGATCGAATATACACAACCAACCAGATTATCCGGCCTATTCTTTATTAATTAAGCGTGATTTTACAGTATTATTATACTTAAAGACTACATTGACACCAATTGCCTTTAGTAAAGTCGGAAAATATTGAAAATTAACATGGTAAGGTAGGCTAAGGATATTTTTACGCTCAAATTCCTTTACAGCTACACTATACCTATTTTTGGCTTTCCTAAGGCAGTTATCTAAAAATGAAATAGGGTAACAATTTAATACCAATATTCATGATATTGCATAAATCGGAATCTAAAAATTCAGGACTGACAACTCTCAATGCTCTAAGAAACATACCAGAGAAAATAGAAGATTTAATCGCGGGATGATGGTCGGAATAAAAATGCACATAAGAACCTACTAATAATAACTCTTATGTGCATTTTTATTCCGACCATCATCCCGCGATTAAATCTTCTATTTCCTCTGGTATGTTTCTTAGAGCATTGAGAGTTGTCAGTTCTGTGAATATATATATATATATATATATATATATATATATATATATATATATAATACACGATACACACAGACCATGCATGGAACAAGGAACTCTTCTGAGAAAATTAAATCCACTATAGTCCAAATAAGTAATGATAAATGAAAAACTATAGTTTTTTTCTTTTTCATGATCTTAGCCCGACGTGGGCAACGAGTCACTCGCAAAGAGGACCCAAAAATACAGCTTCCCTCACCAACTATCTGCAAAGCACATAGGATACAGCTTTGGGACAGTGTCTAGGGGTTACAGCTACACCTAGACTATTATATCCAGGACTTCAATATAAGCAAAAGACTCGTTGCATTCACGTCGGATTGAATACATCAAAGAAAAAGGGGTAACTATTGTATTTTTAGCCAAAAACCAAAACTTAAATCTCAACTGGCAAAATTGAGCGTCCATTTTTCAAGGCACATAACATGTCCGTGTCATGATGGGATTGAACTCAGAATGGTCCCCTGAGGCTCTTTCATGAAACACACAGACCGTGCATGGAACAAGGAACTCTTCTGAGAAAATTAAATCTACTGTAGTCTGAATAAGTAATGGCAAACAAATGACAAAGCCGTTGCCCACGTCGGGCTAAAATCATGAAAAAGAAAAAACTAGTGTGTTTGTCAGTTACCATTACTTATTCGGACTATAGTGGATTTAATTTTCCCAGAAGAGTTCCTTGTTCCATGCACGGTCTGTGTGTATCATGAAAGAGCCTCAGGGGACCATTCTGAGTTCAATCCCATACATACATATATATATATATATATATATAATATATATATATATTTATTTTTTTGCCTTATCTTCCTTCATCAGAACCGTCCCCCACCCCCCACAATCCTTCAACTTTTTGCATATATATATTATATATATATATATATATATATATATATATACACACAACACTTGTCAATCACTTTTCCCTTTTCCCTTCTTTTACCCTTTTTCTCCCCCTTTTCTCCTCTCCCCCTCTTTTCCCTCACCCCAAGAAGCAGATGTATGGAATGCAATTCCCATACATATCAAACATGCTTCATTAATGAATGTATTTCGCAGATCAGTAAAGAAGTTCTTCATTAGCTCCTATTGATGTATAAGTTCACTACTGCCATTATTGCCACAGTTATTAAGCACCCAATTCATAATTAACTACAGTATCTAAAATAAGCCAATTTCATGAAACACTTTTAATTTTATAAATCATCTTAAAAATGTTAAGCATCTTAAGCATCATTAAGCATAATTTTTTCTACTAATATACAACTTTTCATTTTATTTAAATTGTGTAAAATAATTACACACTAGTTTTGTAAATTTTTATCTTGTTTGTTATTATTATTATTATTATTATTATTATTATTATTATAAATAAACTGAATTCCATTAATTTCTGCTATAAATCTCCCATGCTTCCAACGGTTATTAGATTGGAATACTGTTGTTGGGATTGCAAAATTGGGAATTTATTAATAATGTAAAATAATGTAAAAATTTTAACAGAAATGAAAAACATAAATTAGGTATGATATAAAGTCAATTAGGCCTAAGGAAATTCCCAGAAAAGGGTACGTGACTGCGCGCATGAAACCATATGAACAGCTTTCAATACGTTCTTACTGGAACATGTGCTGTAGTTTGTGCAACCAGTGAGGTATGGTAATATCAGTCACGTGATGCCCCACCTCCTGTTTCGTCCATTCCCGTATTCATCAACAGCTTAATTTTTAAATAGCATTTGATATATATAACTAAATTATTTAATCATGTCATATAGGTCAAATAAGTTAATTGAATAATATGAAACAGAGAAGAATTTGTAAAACTCATAAAATAATATATATATATATATATATATATATATATACACATTGCAATGACCACGCAGTATATTAATGTATAGAAACGACGTAAGTATAGAGGAGCGTTCTGCACACGAGGAAGAGAAATAACGAACAAATGAAAAATGAGGTGAACCGCCCGGGAATCGAACCCTGGATCTTCCGATTGCCGGTCAGATGCGCTATCCATTACACCACGGGCCTCGATCAGTAATAAGTCGAAATTCTCCTACATAGGGCAGAAACCAATGCCCTGAGAGGGCACCCTCGCAAATCGTGAATATGTACATTTAACTGCAATGACCACGCAGTATATTAATGTATAGAAACGACGTAAGTATAGAGGAGCGTTCTGCACACGAGGAAGAGAAATAACGAACAAATGAAAAATGAGGTGAACCGCCCGGGAATCGAACCAGGATCTTCCGATTGCCGGTCAGATGCGCTATCCATTACACCACGGGCCTCGATCAGTCATTTTTCATTTGTTCGTTATTTCTCTTCCTCGTGTGCAGAACGCTCCTCTATTTTTACGTCGTTTCTATACATTAATATACTGCGTGGTCATTGCAGTTAAATGTACATATTCACGATTTGCGAGGGTGCCCTCTCAGGGCATTGGTTTCTGCCCTATGTAGGAGAATTTCGACTTATGACTGATCGAGGCCCGTGGTGTAATGGATAGCGCATCTGACCAGCAATCGGAAGATCCTGGGTTCGATTCCCGTGCGGTTCACCTCATTTTTCATTTGTTCGTTATTTCTCTTCCTCGTGTGCAGAACGCTCCTCTATACTTACGTCGTTTCTATACATTAATATACTGCGTGGTCATTGCAGTTAAATGTACATATTCACGATTTGCGAGGGTGCCCTCTCAGGGCATTGGTTTCTGCCCTATGTAGGAGAATTTCGACTTATGACTGATCGAGGCCCTTGGTGTAATGGATAGCGCATCTGACCGGCAATCGGAAGATCCTGGGTTCGATTCCAGGGCGGTTCACCTCATTTCTCATTTGTTCGTTATTTCTCTTCCTCGTGTGCAGAACGCTCCTCTATACTTACGTCGTTTCTATACATATATATATATAAATATATAATTTAGGGTGATTCAAATATGGGGGTAAAATTTTTTTATTTTATTTTAATGTGTTCAACCCTTTAAATGGTTCATTTCAGCATAAAAACAACTATCCTAAAATATTTTAGCAAATTTTTAATTTTTAGGGGTTGCTACCAGCAATTAAAAATTGACAGAACGACTCAAATTGTCAAATTTTTCCACACCACCCAGGGGGTACAGTACAAGGCACATTGCTTTTTTTTAATGTGGAAAGCTCCCCCGTAGGTCCTACCATAACCACAAGCATGCATAATTAAACTAGCATGATATTTGAGACATTAGCTGTCCTTACTTCATCAATGTTTCTTTCTTTCTATCAGGGTAAACAGCCCTGTAGTTTTTCACTACTTGTAGCAAGAATTGTTTTTGATCTTCGTCATGTGTTAGTATTTTATTATATTCATCCATTAATTTTACTCCTCTTTCCGCTATATCATTCACGACTTTCCACTGTTTGATAGATTTCTTAGCGGAGTTATACTCTTCATCATTATGCCATTCTTTAGCATCTTTGAATGAAAATTTTGAACTAAATTCTGTTATTGTAAAGAATCTTTGAGTATTTGATGACAAAATCTTCTAATTTCTTCGTTGGAATAAGTGCAGGATCTAGAAAAGCCCGTTTTGCAGGAAGAGTTTCTGTTGTATTTTGCAAGGCCTTTACAATTTTGTTTTTCGTTTCAGTAGGCACTTCATCATCATAAAAGGCCAAGGCTACCAGTTCTTCTGATAGGTACCAGAGGTGACCTAACAGTTTTTTAATAGCAACAAATGCAATTGTGTCATTTATTTGTTTGTAGACTACAAGATTCTGTAATAATTCCAGAGCAAGACGAGGAGCGCAAGATGGCACAGGAGCTGTAAACCATGCCTTTACATATAACCGAGTAGCAAATAGACAGATGTCTTTTAGTCCTTTTTTGTCTTTTACTGAAATTTTGAACTGAGATTTGAACATAAACATTTTTAATGAATATGTAATTTTGGCCATCCACCTAGCCCGATGAAGTCCCGCTGGATGTTTAAATTTTTCCACCTTTTGGTTCACCTCCCCAAAAAATAATTGTTAACTGCAATAGTTCTAGGTAATCGTCTCTTGGTTGGAATGTATCTAGTTGATTTGTTGCAAATATAATTATGTCATCTTTGATGTCATGAATATTTTCATAGATATCTGGATCTGATAATGCTGTCTCGTAGTCCTCCTTATTAATGCTTGACCATTTTTCTCTGAACTTCTTAAAAAGGACTATATCTGGGCTAGAAGATGGTGATAAAGACTTTGAAACAACAGCTTCCAGCATAATTTCAAATATATGGTGTCGACATGCCAGCCACAATAAATCGTTGTCGAATTTTTGTTCTAGAAGAATAGCTGCACCATTTCTAGGACCAGTATTGGCTGCCGTTGTATTGAAACACATGCATTTTATTTGTTCGCAGATGTCCCATTCAAGCGATGTCTGATTGTTTGCATTAAAAGAGACGCATTTCTGTCACTCAATTTTGCAACATCAAGACTTCCTAATAATTTATCATCAAACAATTTTCTACGTTTGCCAACCTTATTTTTCCATGTTGAAGGTTGTGCAGCACAGAAACCAGATTCATCACTTTTACTCTCCTCTGATTCTGATTCTGATGATGTACTGGTGAGTATGACAGCCTCTTCACTCTTCTTTCTTTTGATCTCTTCTTCTGCTTTCCTCTTTCATAACGTTGTTGCTTTTCTGCTGCTCTTTGCTCTTTTTTAGCAACAGCCTTATCAATGGTACCCATTTTTCCATGACGTCCTTTCTCACGTTGCATTTTCAAGATTTCTTATCATCTTCTATTTTTATAAGCTGCATAGCATTCTCATGAGCAATGTCAAATAAGTTTTCCAGTTTATCTTTCCATTTTTCTTCTTTATTATTTAAATTTTGTGATCTTTTCAATTTGTTTGCTTTGTTTTTCTTAAGCAGCTGTCATTCCTTCAGTATTCCTTGAATTTTATCTACTACATGTATTCTTTGTTTTGCTGGTATTCCTGCTTTTTTCCAAACTGCTAGCACATCATCTGCAGTAGAGCAGCATGATTCTCTAATGTCTTGCTTTTTAATATTTCTGTAGTGCATGAAGAGGACCATCATTTCCTTCTCTGATGGTAATACGGATGTTTTTAGTACTGCAGAGGGCTGCCCAATTAGCCATACTTCAGTTTCTTTTCTTGTAGAACTTCTCCCAAATGAGCAACTGGGTGATGGTGAGTTAGGCCTAGCTTCCATAATCGATTAATTGCTATCAAAATTACGAGTTCCAAGCAACAATTAAAAGCAAGCTAGTATATAAACCATTAATTAAAAATTCTGAAATATAAACAATTAAACATAAAATCATAAGTTGTAAAAACAAACAAATTGAAAAAGAGGGAAACTTTGACGCCTGGTAGCACATAGTAAATTTTATTTAAAATTCACCAAATTTGGCATACACTACTTTTTTGTCATTGGGAACAAAAATACAGGTTGAACAATTAAAAAAAAAAAAACTTTGATTTTTTTGAATCACCCTAAAATTTTATATATATATATATAGTATATAGTATAGTTCCACATAGACTTCGTTAAAATCTTTCAAATTTAAAATATCTTATTTTAAATGAATCCTGTCTAATGATGCATCGTGATTCCTTGAGTCTTACACCATAGGCGTAATCTGTTTGGTTGTCTATTTTCATTTTAGTATTCTCTATTTCGCAAGGTCATGGGTTTTCAGTATAATTAGATGATGGAGGCGAGTCTCTAAAGGCAGAAAACATCTTGAGGGAATACTCTATGTTGATGAACACAAAGAACTTGAAGTACGTGTCATACCTTCCTTATTTCAATCGACGTTTTCCACTCATCGCATAAATTCGAAAACTACGTATAACTTTTCCATAAGTTCATGATTTTTTTTGTGTGTATTATATATATACAGGGCGTCCCAAAAAAATGTATACACACTTTAACAGCTGATAGCTCAATTGATGTTTCTTTCTTTCCAAGTTAAACCCATTAGAATTAATAATGGCAGTCAGACTAAGCTTTGAACAAAGGAAATTCATTCTAAAATGCTACTGGAAGTGTGAAAACGCAGTTGAAGTGCAAAGACAGTTTAGGAGGGAGTTTCAAACAGATCCACCAACGCGACTTACTATCACTCGAATTAGAGATAAGTTTGAAGCCGATGGAACTGTTCAGAATGTCCACAAGAAGCGTTCCGGAAGACCACGGACATCGACAAGCCCCACAAAGCAAGAAAGAGTACTGGAAACGTATCACCAAACTCCAAGAAAATCTGTGCGGCAAGCGAGTCGTGAGGTAGGAATTTCAGAATCGTCTGTCCAACGCATTTTGAAGCGCTGTCAATGGAAAAGTTACATTCCAAGATTAGTCCATGCTATTAATGAAGATGATCCGGACCGAAGAGTGGAGTATTGCGAGTGGTACTTGGCACGATGTGGATGTGGATTGGACGAAGGGGTTTCGTAGAATACCCTCCGCGTTCACCAGACCTCACACCACTAGACTTTTTTTTATGAGGATACTTAAAAGACAAAGTCTACGCTATAAAACCTGCAACAGTCGCTGAATTGAGAGCAGCCATTGAACGAGAATGCACACAAATACCAAACGAAATGTTTCGTGATGTTTGCGATTCCATTGCTTCGCGTTATCAGCAGTGCCTGGACCAGAACGGACGTCAGTTTGAAAACACGCGTTGACAAAACAATTAAATAATGTCTGTAGATTCTATTACATTTTGAAAATGAAATGTATTTTAATAAACACTGCCTTTATAATTATTTAAAGTGTGTATACATTTTTTTGGGACGCCCTGTATATATATATATATATATATATGTGTGTGTGCGTGTGTGTGTGTATGTTATACGGGGCTCCAATAAACCTTAGCCCCCCCCCCCCCGCCCATGGCCTAAACCACTAGAGGTACAGTAAAACTAAACATACCTTACAAAAGAGAATTTAAACCTGCATTTAATGAGAAACAATTAAAACTTGGTGTTCCCGCCATTGGCTTCCAAGACAGCCTGAATTCGCTTTGGGTAGCTTGCCAAAAGTGACGTGAATAGATCTTGATCGTTACGCAAATTTGCTAAAACAGTTTCAATGTGATGCGTCATTGTATCCTTCGAAAATCGATTTGCTGCAGGTTCTTGAAACAAGAGACATTCAACTTTGTCCTTTATAACTGATCCAATGTGTTCACAGACGTTCAGGTCAGGAGAATTTCCTGGCCATTCTTCATTTCCAAAGAAATCGATCTCATGGTTCCGCAACAACTGTTGAGTGGCTAATGCCTTAAAGCAGGGGGCCTTATCGTGCAGAAGTGTGACCTGATCGACATCCATAACATTGTTTGGGTTTCTTAGAAAAGGAATTACATGCTGGGATAGAATAATATCACGAAAATACTGTCCATCCCAACTCTGACCATTTGGCTTCAGCACCCACATGAGCTTCTTTGCAGTGAACAAAACAAACACACCAACACAGTCTGGACTTTTTAATATTTCGCGATAATGTTCATTGTCATCGATTTCATCTGGTGTTGTGACCCACACTCGATCATTTTGGTAGTTAGGCCGACGTGTTACGTAAACAAAAAATTCATCGGAGACAGCTAAATGCATGAAATTATCCACATCCGAATCTTCAAGATAATGGGCAAACCACATTCCGTCATCGATGTTAAGTTGAGTTTTTCTTGGCTTTGGAAGTTCATGCCAAGGCTTTAAACCTTGCCTATGATGGTACAGTCGAATGATCTCACCACTAACGATCTTTCCTCTCAACACTTCGATCTCTCTAGAAAGTTTAGCACAGCTGTTTTTCTGCTTACGCGTACCGCTTTCAATGATGTCCTTTGTTTCCTGAGAGAGTGGCAAATTTGGGCGCCCAGATTTGGTTGTATCCATTTCACATTCATCCAAAGTTTTATTCCAATTTCTTTTGACGAAGTCCTCACTTCTTCGCAACTTTTTGGCAACCCATGAACGTGTTATAAAGGTGGCTCCAGCATCAAGAGCTTCCCGAAATGTTATTGCTCGTATGCGATCTATCACGCTTTGCCTCTCCGAATCACCAATTAATTGAGAAGCCATTATATTATCACTGTATCAGCTAGAGTAATTTTAATACCTGCAATAAATAAAGAATTTTATATATTTTTATAATCACTACAAACTATTTCGATATAAGTAAACATGTAAGCTGCAAATGGGGGGGGGGGGCTAAGGTTTTTTTTGGAACCCCTTAGAATGACAGCTCCTTTTTCGGAGAGAATGTACCGCTGTATCCGGTACGCGCGCGAATAGTGCCAAGCCCTGAAGACGTGAGTCCAGTGCGCATGTGCGAGAACCGAGGATATGAAAGCTAGAGTCAAGCTACACCGGGACGATTCTATTACTTGATATTATCCATGCTATACGCATAAACCCGTTGCCGTTAGGCCGGTTTATCTAATCTCATTAGTTATTAATTAAAGTGTTATGTAAACTATCATTCACTATTCATCCCTCTTACGGCTTACAACCCGAAGCATCGACGCCATCCTGGTGCTCGAGTGACTTTAAGGGCAACTAAGATACGCCAAAGCCAGTGGATCCGAACCCCGCCATATATTGGACGTTCCACGAAGATCGGAGGCACCACGAACCAAAACCACCAATATAAAATGTCTGGTGTTAAAACAAGGCCCGATATAGATTGTATGTATTGTTGAAATTCATAAAACTTGCATAATGTCGACTCAGGTTAAAATACTATTAACGCATGAAAAGTCTAGATTAGATTCGGTTGGGTTAGTTTAATTTAATTCGGTTTGATAAAATTGTATTTCTGGAGTATGATGGTTAGCTCCTGTTTTCCAGAAATTAGGCGTACGATTGGTTAGGTTAGTTTAACCTGAAGAATCTGTGATGTGGTTGAATGACAGTGAAGTTTATCACTCACAAAATCTGATATATATATATATATATATATATGCATTTAACTGCAATGACCACGCAGTATATAAATGAATAGAAACGACATAATATTAAGGAACGTTTCTGCACACGCGGAAGAGAAATAACGAATAAATGAAAAATGAGGCGAACCGCCCGGGAATCGAACCCAAGGCCTTCCAATTGCCGGTTGGATGCGCTATACCATTACACCACGGACCTCAATCATTCACAAATCGAAATTCTCCTACATAGGGCAGAAACCAATGCCCTGAGAGGGCACCCTCGCAAATCGTGAATATGTGCATTTAACTGCAATGACCACGCAGTATATAATGAATAGAAACGACATAATATTAAGGAACGTTTCTGCACACGCGGAAGAGAAATAACGAATAAATGAAAAATGAGGCGAACCGCCGGGAATCGAACCCAAGGCCTTCCAATTGCCGGTTGGATGCGCTACCATTACACCTCGGACCTCAATCATTCACAAATCGAAATTCTCCTACATAGGGCAGAAACCAATGCCCTGAGAGGGCACCCTCGCAAATCGTGAATATGTGCATTTAACTGCAATGACCACGCAGTATATAAATGATTTGCGAGGGTGCCCTCTCAGGGCATTGGTTTCTGCCCTATGTAGGAGAATTTCGATTTGTGAATGATTGAGGTCCGTGGTGTAATGGTAGCGCATCCAACCGGCAATTGGAAGGCCTTGGGTTCGATTCCCGGGCGGTTCGCCTCATTTTTCATTTATTCGTTATTTCTCTTCCGCGTGTGCAGAAACGTTCCTTAATATTATGTCGTTTCTATTCATATATATATATATATATATATATATATGGGAATGAACTCAGAATGGTTCCCTGAGGTTTTTTATGATACACACAGACCGTACATGGAACAAGGAACTCTTCTAGGAAAATTAAATCCACTATAAATACCATTACTTATTCAGACTATAGTGGATTTAATTTTCCTAGAAGAGTTCCTTGTTCCATGCACGGTCTGTGTGTATCATATATATATATATATATATATATATATATATATATATATATATATATATATATATATCAGCGTGGGTTTATAAATCTGATCGAACCTTAGACATTGAAATGTGCACCGCTTCATTAATCTCTATTTATTGTCTGTTTTTCCCCATACATCACATGTTTTTTAGGCGCATGCGAATCCATTGGTTATATGAAATGGATTCAAGAAAAAATGCTAAATGTGCTTTCCAGAATAAAATATGTATTGGAAGCAGAACTGACAAATGAATAACGCCAGAAAAAAAGAAAGAAAAAATCTCCTTATCAGGAAGAAATTCCAAGGATTAAGAAAAACTTGAACGATTCTGGTTTCGAAAATATTTCATTCGTTAGAAAAGATTCAATATAGTTCTTTTCTCACGTTTTTGAAACTGAAGTACCTCATCTTTCTTAAAATTTAAAGCAGAATTTACATTACATGTTAAAGATTTTAATTACTGCGACCCGTATTACATTATCATGAAACCGGTTATACAGTAAGGCCGGGACTAAACCAAACCATCTTATGACGCAATGGGCGGCGTTTTTATATTCCTTCTTTGTGTGTGTGTGTGTGTGTGATTCGGAACCACCTTATGGAAATATATAAGGGTAATTTGAAGTATATTTTCATGTTTATATTCAATCACTTCGATTTATAAATGTTCTTTAAGAGTACACTAAAATACAACTGACGTTCAATTTAATGAATTCAATTTCCGCCCCGCCCCGTTTTTGCAATAAAAAATTTATTTTTCACGAAGTACTGTAATTTTAAAATCGATGTGTTGAAAATATCTTAAATGTATCTATATGTATGTATGTATGCATAGTGTATGAACGTAGTACGAGTATATATGATGTAAAATGGCATACATCAGTGAATAACGTAAAATAATATATTATATCGAAAGAGAGCATAAATATCATCCTATATGAAGTACCATAAATAACAAAACAATGTCAATAACATGACTTCATGAAATAACACGTAACACAAATAACCAAAAAAATAAAAAATACTTGCGTGTAACGTGACATTCGAATATATTTTATCATTTTAACTACAATAATTTTACATTTGGTATAAGTTGTTTGTCACTGATAATACCGCTATTATCTAAATATAATAATAGCTATAATAAAAGAATCCCTCTAGTAAGCGCCTATCAACATTTATTTTGCAAACATCTTGAACATATTTCTTATCTTCGTGTATATCTGTTCACTTTTAGTACGCCTTCTACCTCTCGTCCAATACAAAGTTAGAGAATAATTTACTGGGTCTTCTGGCAGCTTTAACATGGAAAACATTTTTCAATTTTTATACACAATATTCGCATATTATGGTAATTCTTCTCTTTCTTCGCATATTGTATACACACAAGTGTTTCACATTAAGCGAATTGCTTTATATAACAATACAATGCCTTTATATTACAACTGTCAAGTTTGTTATTAAAATCACTATTACCGGGTATATTACCTTTATACATTTATTTGTTATTCTGTATTTTACTTAATTCTTCAAATGGACGTGAGACTTATATATATATATATATATATATATATATATATATATATATATATGAGGCTTCGCGAGTATGAGGGGCGAACTCGCCAAACCAATTTTAAGATAGACGCGTTTAAACTTTGTGACTATTGTGTATGAGGAGCACATGGCGCAAATGCACGCATTGAAAATAACTACATTTTGAGCGTACGAGGGGACTATTTGGCTATACCAACTGTGTGGATGGGGGAGGGTTGAACTATTCATTCGTGGAACAATCGCAAAATCGCCAATGTAGCGAGTTTGCCTCTCGTACCCTCGACGCCTCATAATACAGGGTGTCCCAGAATTAACTATCTATTTCAATGAAATCGGACAAATTTTTTAAAAACACACTTTTATTTATGTTTATCATGTTTAATATGTGTTAAAAATGTATAAATTTCTAAATTTTTTTCATAATTTTATTTTCATAATTTTTTCATTATCTGGTCCAATGAAAGACTGTCTGAAGTCATAGAATGGCAAAGAGACTCTCCAAAAGTTAACGTGTGGCTTGGAATGACCAAATCCAAAATTTATGGCCCATTCTTCTTTGCGGTAGCAACTGTAACAGGTACCGTCTACCTTGATATGCTTCAGCAGTTTCTCGAACCACAGCTTCTTGATGATGGCATTCTTGATAATGTTGTGTTTCAACAAGAAGCATTGATCTTTTGGCGATAAACCTTTGTTTTTATGAAACCCCATGCAAAGAAATCCAGGAGTGTCAAATCCGGAGAACGCGGAGGCCAAGGTCGAGGTCCTCCACGTCCAATCCACCGATTCGGAAGGTGTCTGTTGAGGTATTCTCGAACAATTAGAGCATAATGACATGGTGCTCCATCTTGTTGAAACACAACATTATCAAGAATGCCATCATCAAGAAGCTGTGGTTCGAGAAACTGCTGAAGCATATCAAGGTAGACGGTACCTGTTACAGTTGCTTCCGCAAAGAAGAATGGGCCAGAAATTTTGTATTTGGTCATTCCAAGCCACACGTTAACTTTCGGAGAGTCTCTTTGCCATTCTATGACTTCAAACGGTCTTTCATTGGACCAGATAATGAAAAAATTATGAAAATAAAATTATGAAAAAAATTTAGAAATTTATACATTTTTAACACATATTAAACATGATAAACATAAATAAAAGTGTGTTTTTAAAAAATTTGTCCGATTTCATTGAAATAGATAGTTAATTCTGGGACACCCTGTATACTGTACACGCGCTTTCTTACGAGTTTCCTAAATTATTTCGCATAATGCGGTATAATATAATTGCATTTTGTTATAAAATTAATTATTATATTACCTTATAAAGAACACATGCATTCAATAAAACATTATAACCACTAGCGTAGCTGTAGGGGGGCGGAGGGGGCGGTCCGCCCCGGGCGGCACTTTTTGAGGGGCGGCACTTTTGGTCTACTGCAATGAAAAAAAAAGGTTTTTTTTTATGTCGGGACAGTAGAAGGATACAAGACGCCAGACACAATTTTATTTTTCCACGAAAACACTGCTTACTTCGTTAATTTCCGACAATGGTAAGGATTGTGTTCCCTTGAAGATGGCCTTATTGACCATCATACCTATTTAAGCGCTTAGTTGTGCTTAATTAATAATAGCATTGGTATAAATGCATTTATTTCATTAAAAAGGGAAATAACCCATAAAGTTCTGTAAATACGTTATAATCTATAAATATACGTTTAATATTTATAAATAATCAATATCAAAACTAATATGCTGGTATTAGTTGTAAAGTATAATCTTGGTAACTCGGTTCCAAATATTGTAATACTGCTGCGGATTTTTCTCACAATTGCTGTTAGTGTTGTTAGCTGTGAAAGGAGTTTTTCTAAACTAAAACTGATAAAGAATTACCTAAGATCTACTATGAGCACCTTGCGGTTGAGAAATCTTGCCATACTGTCTATAGAACAACAATTGACAGACGAAATAGACTTCGACAGTAGTATAGCCGCAAAAGGGGAGAGTGCAAGAATGTTGCAAGTGATGCCGTAATGTTGCAAAGGGGGTTGGGGTTGTTGCAAAGGGGGTTGGGGTTGTTGCAAAGGGGGTGGGGGTTGTTGCAAAGGGGGGAGGGGAGGGGGTTGCAAAAAAATATAAACAAAAAGAAAAAAAAAGAAAAAATACCCCAAAGGGCCCTTTGTTGCCAACCTAGGTTGCAAGGGGCATGCAACTTGGGGGCCTCCCCCAAGCTATTCCCCCCAAAGGGCCAGAGAGAAAGAAGGAGAGAAAGGAGGAGAGGTGTTCACCTGGCAGGAGCCAAGTGCACATTAAGACTTCAGCCGAGTAGGCGTTGTTTTATAGGCTCCTAATCAGCCAGAATCAGCCAGTTGGCTGAATCAGCCAGTTGACTGAGCCAAGGGGGGAGGGGTACACCTGAAAGAGAGAGAGACGCCTGAAGGAGAGAGAGACGCCTGTAGGAGAGAGAGACGCCTGTAGGAGAGAGAGAGAGAGACACCTGAAGGAGAGAGATGAGTTCTCCCCCAAGTTATTTTCGTTTTCCTAACCTAAGAGGCCAATAAGGGGTTTTACCAAAGGGCCTGAAAGAGAAGGACCAGAGGTCCTTGCTCGGCTGGGAGCCGAGCTTGACTGAGTCTTTCACCAACTTCTCGGTCTTTTATAAGCCTCTATTCTGGCTGAGTTGCCAGATAGCGCAATGTGTTCAGTTGCCAGATAGCGACATGTATCCCAGAAATATTAATCATCCATTGTGTAACACAATATGACGGTAGTTATTCCAATTAAATTCTGTTTATTAAATAAATACACACTCAATCTTTATTAATTGCATACCTTTCCAGTTTTTTTGCAATGATCGGATTGCACTTGCTAGATATATATTATTATGCTATATATATATATATATATATATTATATATATAATATATATATATATACATTCTTTTAAACATCTTATGTTAGGTAAATATATATATATATATATATATATATATATATATATATTATTTATTTTTCATATAACATGTAATTTTAGTTTAACGTTTAGAAGCAAATTTAACATTAACTTGAACTTCATTGAACTTGAAGTTAAACTTTTCGAAACAAATAACATAGTTTACCACACATAATTCGAAAACTCATAATAGAAAATAATTAATTTTATGGTTAACTAGTTTATTTCGTTTACTATAATTATATATATACAGTCTTTTAAACAGCTTATGATATATATATATATATATATATATATATATATATATATATATGAACTCTTTCAACTAAAGAAGCCTTATGTATAGAATTGGTTGTGTAATAGCTGATATTAAACTCTATCTACATGTTCTGAAAAGCACGGCGTATAAATTCCTTCCCCATAACCGTACAAAAATAGCTATATATTATATATATATATATATAGTGTTTCACTATAGATGTATAGATGTATATAGGGTTTTACAATAGATGTATATAGTGTTTAACGATTAGAATCAAATATAACATTAACTTGAACTTCATTAAACTTAATTAAACTTTTCGAATGTTCTGAAAGCACGGCTTATAATTTCCTTCCCCATATCCGTACAAAAATAGCACTTCAAGACATTATTGTATAGAAATAAGGTAACACAAGTACTACAAGAAATAAATAAAAGAAGTACCCATAAACAAATCTGTAGTGAAACAAAAAAAAAGAAGCAAAACAGGCCGCGTGACCCTGAACATTTTAATGAGAAAAAATGTACCTTTAATATTAGTTTATTAAATTCTCCTAAAATAATTATATAAGACCGAAGTAATGGTCTGACGTGAATCCAATTAAATTATGTTTATCAATTAAATAATTTTACACACTCAATTTTCATTATAAACATTCGAATATCAGTGGGGAAAAACGAACGAAATGAAAATTTATGAAACAATTCGACGATCGTCATTCCCCAAACCCGATATATATATATATATATATATATATATATATATATATATATATATATATATATATATATAATATCTAAGTTGTATCGAGATGAAAATTTACGAAACACACGAGTCTCATCCCATGCGAAAAAAATTGAAACAATATGAAAATTTACGAAACAATTCAATTAAAAGTTGAAATTAACCAAAACAAATTTCGCTAGAGGAAAGGAATTCCGAGAATCTGCCCAACTCGAATGACCATAATGACCTTTCTCCTAGACAGCTTGAACAAAACCTCTCTCGACTCCATTTCTTAGATATGCCCACAACTATATATATATATATATATATATATATATATATAGAGAGAGAGAGAGAGAGAGAGAGAGAGAGAGTTTTGTTCAAATAACGGGATATGCTTGTATCTTTTACCATTGTGTTCGAACACAATTGTTCGAGCACAGTTGTTCGAAAAACAGTTGTTCGAATTATTCGACGTTATATTGAATTGGAAAGGTTTTCACCCCACCTTAGACCCACAGTTTAACATTAGAAAATTCTGAAACCTGACTCAGTGCCAAAAGTTTTATAAGAAACACCAAATAATTTTCGTTGTCCCCTAGCGCAATTGGAAAGGTTTTCACCCCACCTTAGACCCACAGTTTAACATTAGAAAATTCTGAAACCTGACTCAGTGCCAAAAGTTTTATAAGAAACACCAAATAATTTTCGTTGTCCCCTAGCGCAATTGGAAAGGTTTTCACCCCACCTTAGACCCACAGTTTAACATTAGAAAATTCTGAAACCTGACTCAGTGCCAAAAGTTTTATAAGAAACACCAAATAATTTTCGTTGTCCCCTAGCGCAATTGGAAAGGTTTTCACCCCACCTTAGACCCACAGTTTAACATTAGAAAATTCTGAAACCTGACTCAGTGCCAAAAGTTTTATAAGAAACACCAAATAATTGTCCCCTAGCGCAATTGGAAAGGTTTTCACCCCACCTTAGACCCACAGTTTAACATTAGAAAATTCTGAAACCTGACTCAGTGCCAAAAGTTTTATAAGAAACACCAAATAATTGTCCCCTAGCGCAATTGGAAAGGTTTTCACCCCACCTTAGACCCACAGTTTAACATTAGAAAATTCTGAAACCTGACTCAGTGCCAAAAGTTTTATAAGAAACACCAAATAATTTTCGTTGTCCCCTAGCGCAATTGGAAAGGTTTTCACCCCACCTTAGACCCACAGTTTAACGTTGAAACCGAATGTTCTTTTAAAATATAATTAGGATATATTTCTTTATATCCTCTCGATTACATTAGTGACTAATGATGCGGGAAATCTGAGTAAATATTTTCTCGAAAACTATGGGTGATAGAAAAATTCTGAAACCATATTTGGAATCAGTATCAAAAGTTCTATACGAATCACCAAATAATTTTCAAAGGAGAATACGAGCATTAAATCTATTGGTGAAAATATATATATGTTACTCGTCCGGTCCCGTTATAGCGGATTGGTACACGTCATAGCTCCACCCAGCTACATCGGCAGCCAATCACTACGAACATCTGGTCTTTTGGGGCGGAGCTTGGCGATTGTGCATATAAAAGGGGATATTTTTCAGTTTGGAGTAACAGTAGCTATTTTCGCGTCAGTGAATAATCATTCCCTCCACCATGGACCTGTACGTCTCCCCAGACTTGTATGAAGAGAGTGATACTGCAGCATTAACGACAATTAGCCTTTTTAATGCGGTTGACCGTGATGAATTATTTACAACGCAAACCGTAGAAGATATGTGCAGTGACGCTCCTTACAATCCGACGCAAGGGACTACCATAGAAATGTAAGTGTCTATAATTAGAATTTATATATATATATGGATGGGGTGTAGTATCTCGTCAAATAGATACTCGCCAAAAATGTCAATCAATGTTATTTTGTTACCCCATTATGCTAAAATCGAAATTTTATGGCATTCAATGTTATTCCTCGAACCAAAGATATCTTCACATAATGGGGATCTGTCTGTATACTCTGTATATGTTTTAAAAGCATTATTCCTTTAAGGTCCGATGAGGATTTGACACGTGTTATACAATCTTTTGAAGAATCTCGGAATACGGGGGATATACTGAACAGTCAACAATGTCACACATCCTCCACCATGGACCTGTACGTCTCCCCGGAATTGTATGAAGAACGTGATACTGCAGCATTAACCGCAATTAGTCTTTTCAATGCGATTGACCGTGGCGAATTATTTTCAACGCAAACCGTAGAAGATATTTGCAGTGACGCTCCTTACAATCCGACGCAAGGGACTACCATAGAAATGTAAGTGTCTATAATTAGAATTTTTATATATATATGGAGAGTTGTAGTATCTCGTCAAATAGATACTCGCCAAAAATGTCAATCAATGTTATTTGGTTATCCCCATTATGCTAAAATCGAAATTTTTATGGCATTCAATGTTATTCCTCGAACCAAAGATATCTTCACATAATGGGGATCTGTCTGTATACTCTGTATATGTTTTAAAAGCATTATTCCTTTAAGGTCCGATGAGGATTTGACACGTGTTATACAATCTTTTGAAGAATCTCGGAATAGGGAGGATATACTGATCAGTCAACAATGTCACACCGAAATAATGTAAGTGTTTTTCGATCTTTTTGGGATAAGAAGACACAATATATTTTCATAAATTTATTAAATGAAAGAAATCAGTACAATAAACAACTACAGAATATATCGTTACAAATATACGAACAAAAACATTATAATATACAACGAGTACGTACAATTGGAAAACGGTTTTTTATCTGTCTGCATACCATTTCATCGTTTCGGCGAGTGTGACACGGGTCAAATAAATTTAAAAAATTTATAAATTCTTTATCATTTGACATATGCATGAGAAATGAGACGCAGTACATTCCGCAAACATTAGTAAAATATCCTTGCATGCGAAATGGGGTCCACACAACTTCGGGAATATGTAACTGAGCGAGAAATTTTACAATAATAGGGTCACTCCAGGGTTGAGTACCGAGTGAATCAAAATAGTACAGGCGCTGTCTATTTTTAAAATAGACAGCGATCCAGTGAATCCCTTCATTACCGATGATGTCTGTGTTCACAATAAGACTACCGCATTCTCGCGTACTTGGCAAACTCAATGTTTCATTCTTCGCAAACACGCCGATAAATTTGGAACGTGTGACTCGCTCCATTACTTTCTGAAGTGTATTAGCATCCATTTTAAAAGTCAGTGATAACGCTTCTAAATCTATCTACTTCTATTAGGGCTTGCGATTCGAGATATACTAGTACACTAATAGGAGCGTCTATAGGCTTGGCGAATTCCAGCCGCACTGAGATGTTTCCGCTCTGCTGTGGGGTTAAATGGGTATTTACGCTAGCAGATAAGTCAGGTGTAATGTCAAACGGTAAAGGTTAAATTGATCAATGAATTCTTCCTGCGTTACCCCATTACCAAGCTCATCACAATCACCTGCAATATGGGTCAGATTACTATAGGCTCTGGCACAAAGAGGTAACACAGCGTCTGATGAATAGTCCGTACCCATTGTTCCACCCAAAGCAGTGCCATTAACGTATAGAGTTATATTTTTAAGTCCGAAATTCTCGAATTTAAAGGCACTCTTTTTATATTTTCCATTCACCGAAGCGTGGTCCTGCATGCCGATTAATATCCTTTTAGGAAGATTTCCCAGGGCAATGTTTTCTATCTGCTTCGATGCCAACCCTGCAGGAACCGTATATAGTTTGATCTGCACTCTGTTAATAGGATATTTCACTGTAGCGTTTAGTAAATTTTTCTCAATTTCTAGTTGTTTTGGTGAACTTAATTTCACTCGCCGTACGCGGAGGTATGTGTCCATAATGTGAACCACAACGGGCTTTGCACCCTCTTCTTGATTCGCATCCAGATTTAAGCAGATCTCAGGACTCGTGCGGGTGAGCTTTATTTTCATATCCACCCCGTTCACAAGCAACTTCTCCTGGAAAGTGAAATCTGTGTGCAACCGTCCAAAACACTCGTATATTTTCTTTTTAGAATTTTTAAATTTGTCCTTTATACTATTTTCATCTTTAGTTTGATAATATCCCTCCGCACTTAAAAAGGTAGCCTTCGCTTCTTTGGAAAAGTTGAGGACATTTTCCAAATAGGCTCGTAGATGATAGTACCCCGTGCCTGCCGATATGTTGGTCTGATTTAAATATACGTCACACTGGTTGAATATGGCGTGCAGAAAGTTTGTTTCAGGGTATACAGCATATTTGTCATCGCAGACCGTTCCATCAGAATGGGCTATACGTAGCTTAGCGTACATGTGCACACAGCTTGGATCAAAAAAGTAAGGACCTGAGCTGGGTATCACGAATTCTATAGGTGCACTCGGGGAACTAATTGTGTTTAAAGGGTTAATTGTAATAAAGTCACTGTGCTCAATAGAAACTTGGGTTGGCGGGAGCTCAAAAAGGGACAGCTCCGATTTACAGCATTGTGAACTACATGGGTGGATGAAGCGTGCCATGGCGAAATAGTGACTCCTCTCTCGACAAGTGGTAAACAAACTATGATTCATGAGATCAATATCCTTAGCTTATATCAGTCAAAAAAGTGGTCAACCATAGGTTTCATTCGCTTACAGCATTTCTTTTTTGATAGCCTTTTACGTTTAATACCACGTGACCCCTTCTTCTTCCGGGGAGCCCTCTTCTTCTTCCCGCCACCACGCATTTTTCTCTTTGCATCTTTGATGATTTCGTTCCGTGTACGCTTTAAATGTTTTTTTAGAGCTTCTTTAGGTTTAGCCCCGGCCAATATGTCTTCTGCAGTGTTAAGGCCTGATTGTAGCGCTTTCCTTCCAAGGTATCTGGCACCCCTCTTCAGCAAAGGAACAGCCGTACGTAGTATGGATGAAAAAATGGATCCAAGTCCACTACCGCGCTGGTATCGCATCCCTCGATAGACGGTGAAAGGCTTTCTATCCATTATAACTCAGTGCGTCGAAAGTGTAGCTTCACTGTTAAGCTCCCGTTACCGAATGGGAAGTTTTCACCCTCAATCGTTCTTATATATATTGTGATATTGGTTATTAAATTAGTTGCGACATTCACATAATGGGGTCTGTCATATGTAATACTCAAACTCCTTCCTCTATGGTTGGGGATGTGAGCAATGCGCAGCAGGCGTGCCTGGGTATCCCCAACAAACTGGTGCTCCACTATATTACTGTAAATATAGCACATGTCTGGGGACCTTTCAGCCAATTTCTCCATCTTCAATTGATACATTAATCTGGACAAGTATGCTGTGTCTCGTGAAATGTGTCTCTTTGGAAGGCTGCGCTATAGCGGCCATTGGCTAGAATTTGGAACTTTCTATGGTCTTTAATACGTCTGTTAGTCTTTGATTTTAGGATTAGTGTATGTGCAGGGTTGTTTACGACTTCGTATACTAAATCATTCGTAAGGTTTGAGTTTCTTAAACTTACGTTTAAGCCTCTCACAACATCCTCGGCCGAACCATATTGACCCGGCCCTAGTCTTACTTCTGTACTGTAATACCGTGCAATCTTAGTCCGAGCGATGCGCATAGTTTCATCCATAGCTACCCCAGCTTTTTCACACTCGTCAATGTCTCTAAGAATCGTAAAAACGGTTTCTTTATGTTCAATATTTAAAAAGACGGTGTCCAGCTGAATTTCGCATATCCCCACCTCATACGAATCACGACCCAATTCAATGTGCCCATGGAGTTCTGTTACAAAGTTGGCTAGTGTGTTGTTAGGGTGTACAGACGAGGGACGAGGAGGACGGGAGTGTGACGTAGAAATGGTTAGGAGCCATGTTGCATACTATTTAAGCTTCATTATTGCATCAGCTTTTATATAGGTGTTGAAGCTTTCTGGGTACCCTAGCCATTTCACCAGGTACATTTTTCTCCTTCCTGAACCTTTGCTTCCTAAAATTTTCTCAATTTTAAACACATTTTTTTCTAAATTAAACGCAACTTTCTGCAATTCCTCGCGGTAAAAGCCTCCTGAGATTTCTTCCCCATTCAAATCTTCAATGTAATACATCATTATCTCACCTTTAGGTCTCACAGCCCTAACTTTAAAAATCTCGCGTGTCCATCCTTGCTCAAAACCCTTTGCGAATTTATTCCCCGAACGCGACAGCCTTACATAATCATTGATTTTGAAGCGCGCAGAGTGTGGTGGTGGTGGTGATCCATCTCTTCTCGGGAGCGTACCTCTTTCTAAAACTTCGTTAGGTGTTGCCCCAATCGTGCGATGGTGTGAGCGGTTGTAGGATGATGCCAATGATTCCAGAATGTCTAGAAATCTGTATGTGTTTTTATGTGTAAAATAACGGTGCATGCGTTCCTTTATGGTGCGCTGAACTCTTTCAGCTAAAGAAGCCTTATGTATAGAATTGGTTGTGTAATAGCTGATATTAAACTCTGTCAACATGTTCTGAAAAGCACGGCCTATAAATTCCTTCCCCATATCCGTACAAAAATAGCCAGGAACCCTGTTTTCTTTTAACATTAGCGTTTTGGTGGCTTTAGCAACTGTTTCAGGTGATTTATTTTTCAGAGGAACTAGCCACAGATATCTAGAGAATACGTCTATTATGAATAGAATGTAGCGGTAACCATCGTTATACACAGAATATCTTTGCATGTCTGTTAAATCTGCTTGCCAAATAGAATCAATCGAGGAAGCCGTTGTCTTGGCTGTTTTAAACCTTTTTCTCACAGGCTTATGAAGCGTATAAGCGTCCTGCTCCCTCAAAAATCTTTCAACATCTTTTTTTCCTACTCCGTAAACACTTCTGTACAGTCTATCTACGCCGCCGTAAGAGGATGGGGTAGAAATGTCATAATAGCGTTTAGTTAATACGTTAGCCATTTGCGTATTTTAGAGGCACGTGGGTAGGGTTGGTTTAACCTCTTCTTGCTCCTCTTCAAAGGTGTTACCGCCGGGGGTGACGGCGCCTTCAATTGTGTCACAGGCGTTGCATGTTCCAAGTCTTTTAACCTGTTCAGATTTCCTATCAACGTTTTAGGGACATTTATTTGTTGTAGTCTTGCTTTAATATGCTTCCATCCTGATGGTGATGGCCTATCCCACTTTCTCACCAGATCATGGACAATGTCTACGATATTCGATCCCTGTACCTTTGATCCTTCCACAATGATCTCCCCTGTATCGGTCCATTGTATGGCGGGATCCTCATTCAATAGATTATAAAGACTTAAGCCTTTACTCCTCAATGTAAGTGGGAGGGTATTTTTTAATACATGTTCGATATGTTGTGTGGCTAATCTTTTTGGTTGGTCAGCTGTGTCGTCGGGCACAGATCCTATGTCGCCATCGTCCCCCGTGCTGTGCCTAATAACCACAGGAATCTCTGTAGGGCTCTTATAATTTTCGTACTCGTGAAGAAATTTCTGCAGAGCTTCTTGGTATAAGATTCTTTTCTCATCAGGTGTTTTTTCACTGTTTAATAGGGCTAACAATTCGCTTTCCATTCTTTTAAGTCTGCTTTTACGGGGATCTAGATACGTGTCTGGATTCCTTTGCAGTGAGGCGTACACCTCGTGGGGAATCACTACCACTTTCTTCATTATATTAATCTAGTCAGTAAAGGACCCAAAACTGAAAATAAGATGGGGAGAAATGACCCTCCTGTTTGTACAATAATTCGTTTTTTCTTCGCTACAGTTTGGCTTTTACGAGCGAGTGCACGTATTATGTTCTTGTAGCGGCGTAGGCGAGCCTTCTGATGGGTTTTCATTGATACATTGCAATTTATAACGTTAAGACAGATTTCACAGATGCATTTTAAAAAGTCGGCATCGATATTTTTAATAAACATCTGCTGCATTGCCCGGGGCAGTCGATGATAGATTTTTATTAATTCACGGTATTTCTTTAGTCTCTTTGTCATTCTGGAATATACACCGTTTCAGGCTCGTTTGGAAATATATTCGTTCGCAGAAGCACTCTAAACGTGTTTCGCGGATGAAGGTCGCAAAGCAAATATCCGTAACGCGTGCTTGTAGCTTCTTTATAAACTTCCAAAAACTCCTTACGCTGATTCGGGAACATTTGATTGGCTAATACCCCAATTTGTGATACATCTCTACGTTGCGCGAATAAGACTAGATATTGCGTATTTAACGACACATCGCGCATGTATCTATTTTTGAAAAATAGATTCTGATTGATGAAGAACACGCTTATGTTAAGATGGTGGGAGAATACTGTAAATGTCTCGGCAAACGTTTTATCCATCTCCAACATGAGATCGTCAATTACAATGATTGTATGTTCATTTCCCTTTAACGAATTAACGTCATATACGCCTTTGTGGAACAAAATATCATCTTGGTACTCGTTGAACACTGATTGATACGTCGAATAGCACCATATAACTTTATGCACAAATTTCGAGAACATCTCCCCCTTTTCTTTAATGATTTTAAGCATAAACACAGTTTTACCACATCCTGTAGGTCCAGATATAATACATGTGGATGGGCTCGTGAATCTGAATTTTTCTACAGAGTCCATTTCTAACACGTCACACTCCTAAGTGGGTCATTTACAAAATATTACAAATTTTGAGTGCTGTTCCTTATATTTCTTCTCCCACAGAACCGTGAATGACGATGAGGTAGAGCAGCCCATCATTACGGATGACCTCGACGACAGTGTAGTTGTGATCTCCTCCCCTGAACCCTCAACAGCGATACCGGTAACACGTCCAAAGCGGAGGTATGAAACCCCCGCGTCAGGTATAAAGCGACCGAAATACGCGCCTGTTGCAGCGGTAATAGATCCCCAACCCTCAACCTCTTACGCAACAAGCCCCCCAGCAGCACCTAATATATCCCCTTATTCATCCGGCCCCCCGTTCTGTTAAGTCTACAATAATAGAGCCCCAACCATCAACCTCCTACGCAACAGGCCCCCCATCAGCAGCACCTTCCGCTAATATACCCCCTAATTCATCCGCCGCCCCCCGTTCTGTTGAGGAAGATATAACGCTCGAATTGGTGCGCTCCGCAGCCCCCACCCCAGCCTTGACTAGAAATCGGTATAGAGTCAGGGTCGACCCTAGAGTCATGTATAGCAATGGTATTGAGCGCGGACTACGCCGGGTTGTAGAGCGTATTATAGAGTTTGCTCTTCAGAATCGCGACGAGCGTGAAGTCAGGACGAGTCTGTCCTTTGGATTCGGGTCAGATGACGGTGATGTAGACGATTATTGGGTGATAGTGCCATTTAGACGTTTGGCGGCTGAAGATGTAGAATATATATTAGGACGTATAATGCAAGCCGCCCAAAGTAGTATAGCCTTCAATATGGACAACTTCACGGTAAATATTGACCATGTATACCGTGTTGCGGGTCATAGTGCCATACCGTATACTCTTAACCTCAATTCTCAAGCTATTTATAGACGGCATATAAACGTCGATCGTGGTTGCGGCTTTATAGCAGTACTCTTAGCACGTATGTTTACTGTACAAAATACACGAACTCAAAAAATTTGGTTGCCTACAGTCGTGGAGCGTGCCCGTAAACTAGCTGTAGACTGTGAACTTGAATTTGACTGTAATATGGGTCCTGAAGAGCTGAGAAGGGTAGAACAGGAAATGAATGTCCGCATAGTTGTGTTTGGGTTGGATGATCGTCGTAGGACTGTGTATGTTTTTAAAAGCTGTGTGAGAGATCGTACAAGGCCCCTACTTATTTTAGGATTGTCAGGGACAACGTATCTCCCCATCCGTAATATAAGGTGGCTTTACGCGAGTTATGACAAAAGTCGAAAATATGGGAGACATCATGATTTGTGTAAGGGGTGCCTCGAGTTTGCGGATGATATAGTGAGACATTGTAAAGAATGTCACATGGTATGTGAGCAGTGTAAAAGCACCAAATGTGAAAGCCGTGTAGTTGAAGCTGAGAAGAGAGACTGTGATGTGTGTAGACGCACATTTTTCAATAATAGCTGTTTTGATTTCCATAAATCAATTGGCACGTGCAGGAAAATGAGAATCTGTGAATGTGGTATGTTTCACACAATGGATAATTGGGGAAAATTTAAGCACAAGTGTGACGTAATTCACTGTCCTACATGCCAGGAGGAATATAAGGCGGATGGAGTAAAGCATGTATGTTATATGAAAGATGCTAAGCCTAAAAATAACCCTTGTATAACTGTATACTACGATATAGAAACATATACGAACGCTGAAACCAAAGAGGTAATTCCACATTTACTTGTGAGCCAGACTATCTGTGATGAGTGTATGGATATCGAATGTGACGAGTGCCCCAAATGTGGTAAACGGACAAACGTTTTTAAAACGAATGTCAGCGATAGTCCTGTGAAACTATTTGTGTCCTATATTGTCAAGTTAGCCGACAAGTTCAAAAAAATGACTGTGTATATTCTCGCCCATAACGGGGCAAAGTTTGACACGCAGTTCCTTTATAAGGAGTTGCTTGAACACGAATCCTCTGAGATATTTACAGGTGATCCATTGAAAAGAGGCAACAAATTAATACAGATGCAGATAAGAGGCAATGTACAATTTAAAGATACTTTATTATTCACACCTTGTAAATTAGCAAAGCTACCCAAGGTGATGGGAGTAGCAGCTGAAGTTTCCAAAGGATACTTCCCTTACACTTTCCTCACCAGCGAGACTTTAAACTACGTAGGCCCACCACCCCCCAAACATTATTTTGACTGTATGGATGAACGTGAAGACTTTGATCGATACTACGACAGTTTTAATGAAAGTAACCCTTATAATATAGCTGATGAATGTGAGCGTTATTGCGTGAATGATGTGCGCGTGCTTAGAGTATGTTTCCAGGCCTTTAGAAGGATGTACATAGCCCGTTTCAAATGCGATCCACTGCAAGTCGCAACCACCATCGCATCATTATGTTTTACGGTGTTCAAGAATAACTTCATGCCGAAAGACACCTTAGCCATTATTCACCGAAACAATCCCCGCAGTTACGGGCACAAGGCTATTTACTGGCTCATACACCTACAGCAACAGACAGGTGTATACATAAAGCACGCCCGCAACACGGGTGAAGTACCCATTAAGATTAATGGACGTGTTTTTTGGGTTGATGGGTTAAGTGAAAACCGTGTCACTGGTGTGAAGACTGTGTACTCCTTTAACGGTTGCTGGTGGCATGGATGCCCCCGTCCTGAGTGCGGAATCACCGGAGATATCCACGGTAGGTCTCCTGCCGACTGTCTTGCATCGACCCGCACCCGCGATCAACTTATAGGATCACAGTTCACTCACAAAGTCTTGTGGGAGCATGAATATGATGCACGGATGGAGACAGACGAGGTGTACCGTGAGGAAATAAAAACGATCAAGCGTTCAATGGTGCTGGATCCTCTCAAATGTGGTGATAGCTTGTTTGGAGGACGTACAAATCCTTTCAGACTATACTTTCCACCTACGGAGGGCGTGAAGCTCCATTACTACGATTTCTGTTCTTTATACCCGTACGTGATGAAGAGCAATCCGTACCCCGTGGGCGCTCCTGAGAAACTGGTGGGACCTAGCCTACCCTCCATCAATGAATTTTCAAAAAATTTGAATGATCGTTACTTTGGGCTCTCTTTCGTAGACGTACTCCCCCCACGCAATTTATGGATGCCGATCTTACCTGTCGTTATCGACGACAAGCTCATGTTTCCCCTGTGCGTGAAGTGCGCGGAAGAGGATAACGGCGAATGTAACCATATACCCCACCAGCGTAAGATCAGAGGCGTATATACAAGTCCTGAGTTGGCCCTAGCCGTGCGCCATGGTTATAGAATACTGAAGATACATGAGGTGTGGAGGTTTCAGAAGCTACCCAACCTTTTCACACCATATATAAACACCTTTTTGAAGGATAAGGTTGAGGCATCAGGGTATCCGCGAGGAGTTGATACCGAAGATGAAAAGTCTGCCTATATTCAACGTTACCGCGACCGCGAAGGTATACAACTTGATCGTGTCCAAATTGTAAAGAATCCTGGCAAGCGCTTTAGTGCAAAGTTGTGTCTAAACAGTCTATGGGGAAAATTTGCGCAGAATACCGGCAGAGGGAGCATTCATTTGGCACAAAGTTATAGCGATGTCTGGGATTATGCCAATGCCCCCGATAAAGAGGTCATGGAGATCGTAAATGTAGGTAATACTTACGTAATAAAGTACAACAACACTGAATTTGCCACAGATACCTCAAGGGTTACAAACATACCTGTGGCCAGCTTCACAACAGCCTACGCCCGTATAAAACTTTGGGGTCTATTGCATTCTCTTGGGCGGAGAGTATTGTATGCCGATACAGATAGCGTGATATTCACAGAGAGGGAGGGTGAATACATGCCCACTATTGGGGAGTTCCTCGGCGAGCTCACTGATGAGATCAAGGATGAGTATGGGGACAACGCATACGCCGACTCTTTTGCCTCAACAGGACCTAAGACTTATGGGGTACGGGTCAGGGTGGGGGAGGAAATGAAATATATCGTGAAGGCAAAGGGTATTACGCTCAACCATGCGAATCGGGAGGTTGTTAACTTTGAGTCGTTGAAGGATCTAGTATGTTTGGATGAACAACCTCCCCAACTAATTGTAGGCACCCACAATTTTCGGGCGCAGAAGCTGGGGGGCGTGAAGGAACTTAGGGGTACGATGGTGTGCCGTAACACCTATAGGAAACGTTACCAGTTACCTGGTACCTATGATACCGTACCCTTTGGATACCAATGATGCTTCTAACTCACACGTCTTGTATATAATCGTATCTATTTGTAAATATATATATATATATATAACTTGACTATCTCGTTTATTAAATCGTATTTGTAAATATATATAACTTGAATATCTCGTTTGTTAAATAAATCATGTTTCAAATAGCGTTTCACTTTCCCTTTGCTTTGTGTGTGTGTGTGTGTGTGTGTGTGTGTGTGTGTGTAGGTGAAAGTTCTAAGCTCCGCCCACTGTAAGACCGTGAGTCATGCTACTATCTGGGAGTCTCTGCGTGGTCAGTCGACCGCAGTAAGCCCGAGAGATCAGACGTGTATTCAGATCAGACGTGTATTCAAATGGCTACCTTTAATATTGCTTGTACAACGTTTACGAAATGGTATTCAGTAAAGTGCCAGGATGTGGTGGATACCGAAAAACTTCCTCTTCCTCCCTCCTATGCCTCTTTTAAAAACACATTGGATTGTGCGAAGTTCCAAGATGTACAAATACTCTACGGATGTTCTGGTGAGACCGTTGAAGGCTTTCGTTGCACAGACGATGTGCTGAAGTATACTGCAGAGCTAAACTTTATAAAGTCTCACATACACCGTGAAGTAAAAGAAACAACGCGTGCAGAAGAGAAGCAGCAGGTATGGATAATGAGTCTTGCTGATGGGTGGTGTGACAAGCGGTATTACGTCATGCTACACCATGTCGATTACTCATACCCTACGACTGAAAATGTGAATCTCGTGATCATGGACAATCTTAAGTATTTTTATCACTATATTAACGTATATCATGATGAGGTTCGTAGTGAGGTTGTGGCTGGTGTCCTGCGTGAATTTTTAACAGAGTTTAGAGACGAGTATCGTTTGATGGGCAGAAAGGAAAAATATGAACATATGTTCCTCTCAAATAGTGCGCCGGAGTGTGGAGATGTTTAGTAAAACATAAAATGTTCCTAGTTCTTACCCAAACTGTCTGGTGCGTAGGCTGGTAGTGATATTCTTGTACCGAAATATGTACAACAATTCGACTCGCGGTCATACGAACAAGCCCTATCACGTATCATCGAGTCAGCCGCCCGTCGAACCATTCCTGCCTACCTGGGTGCCTCACACGGCTCATAGTTATCTCAGAGCTTGAGCCGAGTGGACGTGCGCTCCTCGAATACGATGGAACTTCCTTTGAGCAGCATTCTCAACGCCTCGTACGATGTGTCCGTGACGAAATCGTTGCGCGTGTTCAGGCGTAATTCCGGTACCATTAGCTATGTACTGGAAACGGAATGTAGACCGACAAACAAACGGGTTTATTTAAGTATCGAGGAGATGAATAGAATCTTTGTGATAGTTGAGAAGTGGAGTGAAGATCGTTATAAAATACCTGTTAACGTAGGTACAAGAAGAGAGCAGATTAGTGACGCACCCTCATACGCCGTTGTATGTACGTTGTGTATAAATAACGATCGGCCGTGCATTGATATACGGCTGATGTGGAAGAATGCTTCTGATAATAACGCTCTTATTCCTACGCGAAACCGTTTCATCCTCGACAGAATGTTTGAAATCGTCGGATTCCGTAAGCTGAAACCTATATTAGACGCGCGTGTTGCGGACATGCTTTATTTTGATACAGTACTTGAATACGCCTACACCGCTCTGCTCGATGGGTTTACCGAGTGTAGGGCTGGTGAGAATGGTCTAGAGCTGGACGTTTATTTAAAAAGTTTAGACTCTTTGAAATACCATGAACTTTGGTACAAAGCAATTGATCGGTACAAGGCTGAGCTCACCTACACCGTTCACCCTGAAGAACTATTTCTTTATATAACGCGCAGTTGTCGTAACGATTTAGAAGATTATTTCAATTGCCGCTATGTTGAGTGAGTTCACGATTGAAAAGCTCGAGTCGGTAGAAATAAACCCTCGATTGGAAAAGCGTGTTTATAAACTTGTATTTAATAATGTAGCTAACGATGAACTCTTTGTGCGTGCTTTTGATTGTATTCTAGACGTGTTTAAAGATGACTTACCAACCGGTTGTAAAGTGGGAACAAAAATAGTACTGAACGATATGAAAGCCCTTCATATCGAATACAGGTTTCCCTATACTTTAAGCGGTGAAATATTATTAAGCCGCATATACTGCGTAATGCAGAGCAATAATGATGTAATTGTAAACTCGATTAAGACCGAGTTTAGTATTTTGAAAAAAAAGTGAATTGTATTTATATATATATTTTGCTTGACATTTCTCCTGTACTGATTATACGCATATTTCTATTGATTTGTATTTATATATATATTTTGCGTGATATTTCTCCTGTACTGTTATGTAAATATTTCTATTGAAGTGTATATTTATTTGAAATGTATATTTTATTTTATATATATCCATAATTGTGTGTATATATTTCCTGTACTGTTATATGCATATTCCTCAATTGAAATGTATATTTATTTTCTATATATTTATAATAAACAGAATGATGCAATGTTATTTTACTTAATTGTTACGCCTTCTAAACCTACTACCGGTATTCTTTTAAGAAATATAATAATGCATACAACGGTATTGCGGTATCTGGCAATATTTAAGCCTTCTAAGCCAACTGGCTGATTAGGAGTCTATAATAATGTATACAATGGTATCTAGCAACTCGGTCTTCGATTAGAGAATACATGGCGCTATCTGGCAACTCAAGCCATTTACAGCCAACTGGCTGATTAGGAGTCTATAATAATGTATACAATAATACTGCTAAAAAGAGGTATCTGGCAACTCAAGCCATTTACAGCCAACTGGCTGATTAGGAGTCTATAATAATGTACAATGGTATCTGGCAACTCAGTCTTCGATTAAATGAATACATGGCGCTATCTGGCAACTCAAGCCATTTACAGCCAACTGGCTGATTAGGAGTCTATAATAATGTATACAATGGTATCGCGGTATCTGGCAACTCAAGCCATTTACAGCCAACTGGCTGATTAGGAGTCTATAATAATGTATACAATGGTATCTGGCAACTCAGTCTTCGATTAGAGAATACATGGCGCTATCTGGCAACTCAAGCCATTTACGCCAACAGGCTGATAAGGAGCCTATAAAACAACGCCTACTCGGCTGAAGTCTTAATGTGCACTTGGCTCCTGCCAGGTGAACACCTCTCCTCCTCCTTTCTCTCCTTTCTCTTGGGGGATAACGCCGCCTCCAAGTTTTCCTTGTTGCAGCTGCAGCATCCCCCCTTGGGGGGAATTTTTTCTTTTTTTCTTTTTTTTGCAACCCCCCTCCCCCCTTTCCAACAACCCCCACCCCCTTTACAACAACCCCCACCCCTTTGAAACATTACGTCATCACTTGCAACATTCTTGCACTCTCCCCTTTTGCGGCTATACTACTTTCGACAATGTCATCGAAGATTTTGCTAACAGAAAAGCAAGAAAAATAACTGTGTAGAATGTTGTAGTTAATTTTTTCACTTCAGAAGTAAACATGTTGTCCTAATATTTTTCACAGGTTTTTTTCTATACGTCGTTTTCACTTTTTGTTTAAGTATGTTTGTTATGTGTATTGTGTTGTGTTTCAGGGGGGCGGCAAACTCAAGGACCGCCCAGGGCGGCACAAACTCTAGCTACGCCACTGATTATAACTAAGAATTGAATTCTTAAATCTTTTGTGACAACAGGAGAGCAATGTTTCATAGCCATCAAAATCCACACTCACAACCTTTTTAAGGGAATGTACTGGATTGTATGTATCCTTTTTCTTTAAAAGCTTTGAAACTAGTGGACAGGAAGCTTTAGAAATGATTTTGAAAAACTATTTCAAGCAATTTTTAAAATTATTTTGTCTTGAAAGAGCTGTATGATTGGAGAGTGTTATTTGCTCACTTTTTAAGACGTCAAATCTATAATCTATAATCCCGTTTCTCTTTTATGTTCCAGGCCAATTAATAAAATTTTTCTTTCTTTGAAGATTTCGCTCATTTATATATATATATATATATATATATATATATATATATATATATAGAGAGAGAGAGAGAGAGAGAGAGAGATAAATCAGAGCTGACTAAGAAAAAGAGAAACAAAATATAGAAATTGTTCTAAAACAAGGTTTGTTTAATTTGACGTCTTACAATCTCAATGTAATTTTATAAGAAACTTCCACTCAGAAAATATAAAATTATTTGTTTTACACCACTTCTGATTCACTATATGCTGTAATAAATTGGTTAATGAAATAAAATATATATGATATTATTGTGAATTTTGCAAAGAACCCAAATGGCAACTTCTAAAGCTTGTAGATTTTACAATATAAAAGTATGCATTTTAAAATTTATTTGTTTTAATATATACTGTATATATAAAGTTTTTCCTTTCGTGATTATATACATACACACACACACACACACACATATATATATATATATATATATATATATATATATTATATATATATATATATAATCACGAAAGCAAAAACTTTCCGAAGAGGAGCCCTTCTTCATTCAGACTGAAATGTAGAGTAAAGTGCAAAACAAGAGTAATAAAGGAATTCAACATAAACATCAAGCCTATGGAAGCTGAAACCGCCGAAAGACTGGATTGGAAGAAATTGAACTTGAATCCCATTCAAATTTCAGAACGTAGTTTCAGTGAGGATCGAAAACTTTTACTTAATTTTCTCCTTAAGCAGTTTTCAGTCTTATCTCCGAAATTTCCTTGTTTTTATGGTTACTCAAGCGCACAAACTGAATGTACTTTTGAGACTAATCATTTCTGACAGTGGTAGTGTTAATTACAACTCAACCAAGTGGCTTTCCAAAAATATTTCCTCTTTTTAATATTTCTAATGGCCATATAAAAAATCGATTTATTTTACTAATAAAATTCATTATACCGATCTTATTAATAAATGCATGGTTAGTTCTGATATCGTTTTTCTGTTTGATTGAAGTTCCCGTCCAGACATCTTTGGAATACCGTGAACAATATCGTTCTGAAAATGACATTCAACTTGCTTTACCCACCCCTCTTTTTATATAGTTGATTAGACTGTTTATCTCCCCCTTCTGTTGTCTGGTATCATTATGTCGATCACATCTTTGTTCTTCTTCCTACAAATCTTGAAACTACTAATGTCCTTCATCGACTGAACAATATTCTACCTTCCGTAAAATTTCCTGTCGAGGTCGAACTGAATTTGAAAGTTTCCTTTTTAGATATTCAGAGTTTGAGGTCCTTTGCTAACAAACTTGAATTCATCTTTTTAGAAAAGTTACTCATTCTAACCCTTATGTTCACTGGCTTTCTTCTCATGGTTCCTCAGTAGTATACCGGCAAAAATCCCGAGTGCAAATCAATCGAATGCAGCATGATCAATAATGCTCAAAGGGGAGAGAGGGGGAAGGTTATGCAACAAGGGGGAAGACTGGTTTAGACCCTCCAAAGGGGGAGAGAGGTTATGCAACAAGGGGAGAGACTGGTTTAGACCCTTCAAAGGGGGGAGAGGGGGAAGAGGGTAATCTAACTTGGCAGCTCAAGCCCACAAAAGTATATATATATATATATATATATATATGAATTGTATGTGTATATATGTTGGTGTGTATGCATGTAGGTTTGTATAGGAAAAAGTAAAACCTTTATTAAGACGTGTATGCGGGCTGGGACTAGACCCTTCAAATGTGGTTAACCTAACCTAACAAGGGTAATAAAACACAAGGAGAGAGAGAAGATCCATTTGTGGCCATGGCGCATCGCATAATGATATCTTTACAAGCCTTCCTGGGCGGCTTTAGCATCAGAGCCAGTTGGCTTAGAAGGCAGCCAATCATATGGCACAAAAAGCTCACAGCCAGTTTCTTTAGAGAGCCAGAGAATACAGACAGACGATACACACGCACACAGTGTTACACATACATAAAATCTTTAGGAGCACCGCTAAGAAGGCGCAAACAGCTCACAGCCAGTTTCTTTAGAGGGGTACAGCCAGTCGTATATGGCTTAATCGTACACAGTTATTTCCTTGTACGTACGTATAAAAGAGAATTAACACCGCTCTGTCTCAAAACACACACACACACACACACACACACACACACACACACATCGTATATGACTTAATCGTACTCAGTTATTTATACGCGTAAAGGAGAATTAACAACGCTCTGTCTCAAAAAACACACACATACACACACACACACACACACACATCGTATATGACTTAATCGTACACAATTATTTATGCACGTAAAGGAGAATTAACACCACTCTATCCCAAAAAATAGCAAAATACAAACATATATACATGCGAACATGCCTTCCTTAGAATATCTCACAATCCCCTTCATACATAACCCCTCATGCATAATCCCCCCAACCATCGGCAGTATTACAGCACCAATTAATCACCACCACCACCACCACCACCACCTATTAGATCAGTAAGGTCTCAAAAAACGGCAGAGATAATAGACGAAACTATTAACTTTCTCATAAACGTATTAAAATACGCTTATGAGGCCATAATAGGCCAGTAAGGTCTCAGAAAACGACACAGACAATAGGCATACTATTTGTCTTCTCATAAAGTATGAAAAATACGTTTATGAGGCCAAGGTTGTAATGTATTGGTGTGCTATCCGCTCTTTCAAACAAAAACTGAAACATGGTGAACAAAATTTAAAACAAAAACAAATTTTTGTCGTAATATACAAATACATCTTTAAATTATATTATAAAAAATATTAATATAATTTTTAAATAAAACATCTATTTTTTATCAAAAATCATTTTACCACGCATTAAAGAATCTATCGAATTATTTAAAACAAATTTTGCATTAACTGACTGCTCTCTCTCTCTCTCTCTCTCTCTCTCTCTCTCTCTCTCTCTCTCTCTCTCTCTCTCACACACAACTTGGTAAAAATTTAATGACCACCGACTGAAATTCGTTCAGCGACCGCCCACTAAAATTCGCCCAACCAATGAATGTTTTGCTTTCTGAAAGTGCAGGGGAGTTACAAGGAGTTACAAGGACAAGAGGAAGCCTCAAAGACCTTTAGGTCCACTCTGGGAGGTTCCTGTTATTAAAAGTTTATTGTTGTTTCAACTATCCTAATAGTAGTAGAAAACTGGATAGAAAAGTAGAAGGCTCTCTCCCCACCCTCCGCTCCCTCCCTGCCAGAGGCAGGTACGGAAAAAGGTTGAAAAAAAATACCTTGACTCTGGAAAAGTAGCCAAGGAAATTTTACAGGAAAGTGGAGAATATATAAATAACTCTATATTTAGCTTGCTCACAGAGACACCGTGCAAGCGAACTCCTGCAGAGTTTTCTGAGGTTTTAATCTTAAACTATGAGTGTGTTCAGTACTTTGTCTAGCCTATTTTTAAACACATTTACACTTTGACTGGAAACAACCTCTGAGGGAAGTTGGTTCCAGATATTAACTATTTTATAGGAAAAGAAATTTCCGCAGACAGAGGTCCTAAATGTCTTTAGTTCCAGTTTAAACCCATTATTTCTTGTTGGAATGGCATTAAGCATGCCCCGTTGTAGGGGGGTCTTCTCCCTGCCCTATAAAAACAGTAGCAGTGACATATGTGAATCATTTTACTGTTAGAGAAGTATTTCAGTTGTTCCATACAAGCTTATAACCAAGGATGCAGTCTGACCAGCACCCCAATATCAAGGTGTAAGTAATTTTACTTCGTATATATTCTGTTCTAAATATACAGAAGTAGTCTTATTTTATAGTGCTCTGAGTGAGAGATATAGAAGTTAATTCTTCTGTATCAACATTTAAGAAGAAGTGTGTTTTCTGTGAAATTTCCGTAATTATGTGGTTCATTGTGATTGTAAAAATTTTTATCCTATTATTATTTTATTTGAAAGGAGCGATTCATCCATACATAAGTGCCTATCCGAATATAGTTCGTTATCTGTATACCTCTGCTGTGATTGAGTGTGAGTACTGCTATTTTATTTATATACATTCAGAACCAGGATTCATGTATTTATTTCAGTTATATATATATATATATATATATATATATATATATATATATATATATATATATATATATATATATATATATATATATATATATATATATAGCATCGTTAACCACGTTTCGGTTACGTGCGTCGGTCTCTCTTCACCCGAAGGTCAAGCTGGTGGCCCCACCTCTAGGCCTGGCTTGGTGGAGGAGTGAGTTGCTTTTTTGCGCTCTCCACCTCACATAGCCAGGTACGACCGGTTCATCTTGTACCGTCCTGAGCCAGGCATCTAGTCTTCTCTTGAAGACTTCAACTTTGACCCCTGTAACGTTTCTGAGGTCCTTTGGAAGCTGGTTAAAAATTCTTAGCCACCTGATAACCAAGCTATTTTCCTTCAGTGTTGAGGAGGTTCCTTGTCGGTTCCCAAATCGACCGCTTTCGTGCTTCCCTGAATTTCCTCTCTATCTGGAGCATAATATGCAGGCTCTTTAATTTCCTCATTTCTACCATATCTCAAGAGCTGAAATTTCTCGGTGTTAAATGTCATATTGTTGTCTTCTGACCATTTGTATATTTTGTTTGTATCCCTCTGCAAGGCCTCCACTTCATTTGCATCGCTGATTTTTCTGCTGATCTTTGTATCGTCCGCAAAGGATGTTACTATACTGTTGCTGTTAACTCCACTGTCTATGTCTGGTAGCATGATAATGAACAGGAGTGAGGCCAGCACTGTACCTTGTGGTACTGAGGTGCGTACTTCTGATTCTGATGATGATACACCTTTAATTTTGACGCCCTGTAGTCGTTCTCTGAGGAAGTTGTATGATAAATCCATTTTCCCACTTTCCCTGTTATTCCCATATGTTTCATTTTATGTGCTATTATACCATGATCGCACTTGTCGAAAGCTTTAGCAAAGTCCATGTATGTGACATCATAGTTTTCATTGCCTTCAAATGCATCTAGGATATTGTTATAATGCTCTATAAGTTGTGATAGGCATGATCTTCCCGATCGGAATCCGTGCTGACTTTCGTTGAATCTTTCCATTGTCTCCAAGAAGTCAGATTTTCTCTCTGACTATTCTTCCAAATACAGTATTTTGGTGAGGTGGAACGTCAATGACACTGGTCTATAGTTCTTTGCTTGAGATCTATCTTCTCCTTTATATATAGGAAAAATGTTTGCTCTTTTCAAGATGCTCGGTATTTCCCCAGTGTCTAGGGTTCTCCACATCCTGTATAAGGGTGTAGCTATTTCATTTTTACAGTTTTTAATTAATAGTGCGTTCCATTTGTCCGGACCTGCAGCTGAATGTGATTTCATTCGTCCTATAAGTCTCGTTACATCATCTGGGGTAAAATCAAAATCTGTTGTACATTCTCCTTGCAATTTCTCTTTGAAGAATGCATCTATGTCAGGTATCGCTTTGTCATTTTTTAGGGTACTGAAGACCGATTCATACTGAGCTCTCAATGTTTCAGATATTTCTTTTAGATCGTCTATTAGTTCATTATTTCCTTTCCTTAAGGGCCCGATAGTAGCGCGCGTTTTTGTTTTTCTTTCGAATAGCTGTGAAAATATTTTGGATTTTGGTGTAGTGGTTAGCTTCGCTGACTACGAATCCATCGGCTCCGGGTTCGAGACCCAGTGACTGCAGTCGGCGCGCAGCAAAGCCCAGCTGTTCATCCTTCCACACAATAAAGAAAGTGGTTGGTAGATAAATGGGTACCCTGGGTGGCCTAGACGCTGGGCTGCTGGTGGGGCGTGATTCTGATTCCACGTTAAACTGTAGGTCCAAGGCGGAGTGAAAAGCTTGACCTTCGTCAGAATGAACAATTCGGGCGGAAGATAAACAAAAGTTATATACATGTGTGTGTATATATATAAATACTATGTGTATATTATATATATATATATATATATATATATATATATATCCCATTCTCTACGTACACATTATTATTCTACAGAGCTGATGCATGTGTTCATTTGATGGGGCGTGTAGAGAGAGACCAGTTTCTACAGGATTTGGCACCACAAGACCTTAAATCCGAGGCCAACACTCTCCCGAGAAGCACAAACGATTCTAGCAGTGACGACTACATTATATAAGCATTATGTAAATCGAAAGTAGTCGACTGTTTAAGGGTATACCCCAGCACCTCATGTAACAAACTAATTCCTCTTAAATGAAAGCTCTTTTGAAATGAATGGCGCATTATTTTTTATTTTTTTATTTTTATTTTAAAGCCCTGACGAGATTTTATTTTAAAATAATTCTCTCTCTAGAGCCTGTGAAAATAATAATAATAATAATAATAATAATAATAATAATAATAATTAAGCGCGGTAATTTTTTTCTTTTTTCTTTTAGGGGCTTTGAGAGCGGCTACATCGACCTGCGTACACAGTCAGCACAGTCAGTATGGGAATGAGCTGACTATTTTATACGAAAATGGGCCCCGAAACACGTAATATGTGATAATCGGAGAAACAATATAAATTTTTCTTTTTTCTTGTGTGTGTGTGTGTGTGTGTGTAAGAATAAACCAAGTATTTTCAACATTTTATTAAATAATAAAAATATGGGTAACATTTTAAGTGTATTTATAAATTAATACATAATTTCTTTTATTGCATACACCACATTTTTTACGTAATATTGTCTTCAATGTTTTATCGCACATATACAAATAGGAGTGTCAATAATATATAGTTTCGTTTTTTACACATTACATTTACACATTACATATATATAATATATGTATATATGTGTATACATATATATATTTTTATTTTAATGGCTATAAAATTAGGAACAATATTTTATTACACTGATACAAATAACTTTAGTACAATTTTAACTATTAAAACACACACACACACACACACACACACACTTCTCGCATATTGCAGTGGTGCATGGTATATATATATATATATATATATATATATATATATATATATATATATACACAGCTGTTCTCCTCTTATACAATACGTGTGTTTGCTTTATTTACAATGTTAAAACCTATACTGCGCACGGTGTATATGTGGTACAACTCAAGGTTCTTTTCAGTTTGGCGTACCGCGGATTTTCGAACTGAAAATTTGTATACTAATAAATTTTAATATTCTAATAACGAAAATGACATTACTTTCCTGGAGAAATACGCGCAACATACAAAAAAATGCATTTATATGCGCACTAGTTTGCATGGAGCATGGCCGTTTTCTAAATTATGTAGTTATGTAGTGGGTTTTAGAAAAACGCAGATAATATCCTTTATTTATTAAAATTTGCAATATTTAATATTATTTTAACAAATAAATCTCCATTTGCATACCTTTTTCTCCATACGAACTCTCATAAACAGTAATTTTTGTTGTTGTTATTAATGTTTATTTGTTGCCTGCTTAGACCTAGTTTAGTCTGAATATTATTGATGTAGTGTGAGCATGTGATAATGCAGTGCTGTGATCTATCTACTTGTGAGTTGACTCCGGTCAATTAAATACCCGGTTAGGTCAATTGAATGATCTGTTAGGTCAACTGTACGCCCTTCACAATTAGTTAGGTTAAGTCATGATTTTTTCGTTAGTTTTAGCGAAAATATCACGACTTAACCTAACCAATCGCCAAGGGCGTACATTTGACCTAACCGGGCATTCAATTAACCGGGGTACGCACAGCAACCTCGTATCCGGGCGTCATGAGCGGTGTAAACTAGATAACGGTCAAGCGCCATGCAAACTAGTGCGCATATAAATGCAATTTTTTTCATATGTTGCGCATATTTCTCCAGGAAAATAATGTCACTTTCGTTTTTAGAATATAAAAATTTATCAGTATGCAAATTTTCAGTTCGAAAATCCACGGTAAGCCAAACTGAAAAGATCCCAATTTAAAATAATTAATTGCTGAAGATATTTGTCGTTACAATTATATATATATATATATATATATATATATATAAAACTTCACACATTACACTGAGTGATCACAAAAGGGAACCGCTTTTTTATCTGGTGGTATACTTCTATATCGTTGCTCGCAGGATCACACAAGTCGAATAATTGAAGAAAATTTGTAAATTTCTTCCCGCGTGCCATATGCCTGAAAAACACAAGCAGTACTGCCCACAAACATTGCTGTACAAACTCTGGAAACGATAACAATTCCAAACTATTTGTGGGATTTGTAGTTGTTCGAGAAATTTTACAATAATACTATCATTCCATGGATGTCCACCCAGTGAATTAAAGTAGTACATTCGTTCCCGAGTTTTAAAATAAACGGCTATCCAATGGAGACCTTCTCCACTGCTAACATCTGTATTCATGGTGAATGTAAAACAGTCTCGTGATTGGAAGTTTCACCGTTTTATTCTTCGCAAACACGCCGATAAATATGCTACGCGTGAATCGGTCACTCTTCATCAATCTCTGGAGTGTAACCGTGTCCATTTTTAAAAGTCCGTCACTACGCCCCTAAACCTGTCAACTTCGATTAAAGCCTGCGACTCGAGGTAAACTACTACGCTAATAGGCGCGATTAACGGCTTGTCGAACTCTAATCTGAGTGAAATATTAACACTCTGCTGTGGGCTTATGAGTGTGCTTATACTCCCACAGAAATCGGGTGAGAGGTCAAATGGGTACAGATTCGAACACTGGACGAATTCAATCAGCATTACACAGGTTCCTAAACCGTCACAACCACCGATGCTATACGCTAGATTGTTATACGCTTTCGAACAAAGTGAAATCTCGTCATCTGTAGAATAACTCATTTACAATATCCCACCTAACGCTACCACGTTGACATACAGATTTACATTTTTAAGGCCGAAATTTTCGAATTTAAATGCAGATTTTTAGTATTTTCCATTCACATAAGCATGCTCCTACACTCCTATTAATATCCTTTTTGGCAGAACCCCCAACAGCGACATTTTCTATCTACTTGGATGTTAAACCTGAAGGGACAGTAAAAACCTAAAACTGAACTCTATTAATTGGATATTTCACTGTGGCATGTAGTAAATTTTTCTGAATTTCCATCTGCTTAGCAGAGCTTAATTTCACACGCCGTACGCGGAGATATGTCTCCATAATATGAATTACCACAGGCTTAGCACCCTCTTCTTAGTCAGCACCCAAATTTAAACAAATCTCAGGCCTCGTACGGGTGAGTTTTAATTTCATATCGACCCATTCACAAGCAACTTCTCCTGGAACGTGAAATCTGTCTGCAACCGTCCACAGCAGTCGTAAATAATCTTTTAAGATTTTTTAATCTTATTCTTTATACTACTTTCATCTTTAGCCTGATAAAAGCCTTCGCCACTTAAAAAGGTGTCCTTCACCTCTTTTGAAAAGTTGAGTACATTTTCCAGATAGGATCGTAGGTGGCAGTACCAAGACCCTGCCGAGATGTTGACCTGATTTAAGTACATGTCACACTGGCTGAATATGGTGTGAATAAAGTTTGTTTCTGGGTATACGAGTACGACGTAGTTGTTTTCGCAATCCGACCCATCTGAATGCACTATTCGTAGTTTATCGTACATGTGCACATAGCTTGGGTCAAAAAAGTAAGGGCCTGAGCTCGGGATCACGAATTCTATAGGAGCACTCGGTGAGCTAATAGTGTTTAGAGGGTTAACTATAATAAAGTCGCAATGCTCGATAGATGTGTGTGTAGGAGGCATATCAAATAGGGTCAGTTCCGATTTACAACATTGCGAACTACTCAGATGGATGAAACGTGCCATGGCGCATCAGAAATAGTGGTACCTCTCTCGGCAAGTAGCAATTTGTCTATGGCCCACGAGCGCAACTCTTGAAAAGTATCTCTTTGGAAGGCTGGACCATATCTGCCCTCAGGTATAATTTTGAACAGTGCTTTATCTTTAATATTTCTGTTAGCCTTCGATTTTAGCAAAAAAGTATGGCCCGACTTATCTTTGTTTACGATATCGTATACTAAATCAGACGTAACATTTGAACTTTTCAGACTCCCATTTAAGTCTCTCACAATACCCTCGGCTGTGTCATAATGCCCTGGACCTAGTGTTACTTTTGTACTATAGTACTGCAACTCACCGCTCCAGTCTGAGCGCATGGTATCGTTCCGAGTTACTCCGGCCCTTTCACATTCATCGCGACTTCTAAGAACCATAAAAACTGATTCTTTCTTGTCAATACTTAAAAACTTGGTGACCATTTGAAATTCGCATATTCCAACCTCATATGATTCACGACCCAATTCAATGGGACCATGCAGTTCTGTTATAAAGTTGGACAGGGTATTGTTAGGATATACAGACAGAGGCAGAGGACGGAAGTGTGACGTAGAAGTGGTTAGGTGCCATGTTGTATACTATTTGAGCTTTATTATTGCATCAGACCTTATATAGGCGTTTGAGCTTTCTGGGTACCCTAGCCATTTTACTAGCTACATTTTTCTCTTTCCTGAACCTTTCCTTCTTAAATTTTTTTCAATTTTAAACACTTTTTTCCCGAAATTAAATGTCACTTTCTGCATCTCCTCGCCATAAAAGCCACCTCCAATTTCTTCCCCATTCAAATCTTCAACGTAATACGTCATCACCTCATCCTTAGACCTCATAGCTCTAACTTTAAAAATATCACGAGTCCACCCTTGCTCAAATCTTTTCGCGAATGTATTCCCCGAACGCGACAGCCTTATATAATCATTGATTTTGAAACGCAAAGAGCGTGGTGGTGCTCTACGATTATCTTTTCTCAACTCAGGCTCTGTATGTGTACCTCTTTTTAAAATTTCGTTAGGTGATGTATCAGTCATCCGGTGGTGTAAACGGTTGTATATGAGGCCAGCGACTCCAGAATGTCTATATATCTGTATGTGCTTTTATGTGTGAAATAGCGATGCACGCGTTCCTTTATGGCACGCTGAACTCTTTCGGCTGAAGATGTCTTATGTACAGAATTGCTAGTGAGATAACTTGTATTGAAATGTGCCAACATGTTCTGAAAAGCTTGGCCTATAAATTCTTTCCCCATGTCCATAAAAAAATAGCCAAGAATCCTATTTTCCCTCAACATCAGTGCTTTTGCGGCTTTAGCAACTGTTTTAGGCGACTAATTTTTCAGTGGAGTTAGCCACAAATATCTAGAGAATACATCTATTATGAAAACAATGTAACGGTAGCCGCCATTATACACGGAATACCTTTGCATGTCTGTTAAATCAGCCTGCCAAATAGAATCAACCGAGGCGGCTAATGACTTGGCCGTTTTGAACCTCATCGGTTTATGAAGTGTATAAGCGGCCTGCTCATGCAAAAACCGCTCCACATCTTTTTTTTCTATTCCCTCATTATAAACGCCTCTGTAAAGTCTATTAACACCCGCGTAGCAGGCTGGATTAGAAACGTCATAATAACTTTTTCTTAATATGTTAGCTATTTGCGTATTTTAGAGGTCTCCTCTTCTTCCTCTTCAAAGATGTTACCGCCGGGAGCGAAGCCGTGTTCAGCTGTGGTACATGCGTTGCTTGTCCCAAGTCTTTTAACCTGTTCAGGTTACCTATCAGAGTTTTTGGGATGTTTATTTGCTGTAGTCTAGCTTTAATATGCTCCCATCCTGCTGGTGAAAGCCTATCCCACTTTATCACCAAATCATGTACGATATCAATGATGTTCGAACCCTGTACCTTTGGCCCAACAACAACAACCTCGCCTGAATCGGACCCTTGTATAATGGGGTCCTCACTCAATAGATTATAAAGATTTAGTCCTTTATTCCTTAATGTATGTGGGAGACTATTTTTTAATACATGTTCGAGATGTTGCGGACTCGCACTGTTATTCTTTACTTGTTTGTCTATAGGCTCGCCATGGTCACTATCGCCTCCATGCTTGACATCTACGGGGAACTTCACGGGTTTCTTACATTTTCGTATTCATGAAGAAATTTCTGCAAAGCTTCTTGGCATAAGATTCTTTTCTCATCAGGAGACTTTTCACTGTTTAATAGGTCTATCAATTCGCTTTCCATTCTTTTAAGCCTGTTTTATGTTGTTCTAGAACCGTATCTGGACTCTGTGTTTTGTAGTGAAGCGTACACCTCGTGTGGAATCACGACTACTTTCTTCCTTATATTAAACTAGACAATAAAAGGCCCAAAACTGAAAATAAGATGGGGAGGAATGAATCCCTCTTTGTACAATAATTCGCTTTTTCTTCCCCACAGTTTGACTTTTACGAGCGAGTGCATGTATTCAGTGGCGGATTATCACTGAGGCTATTGAGGCTGAAGTCACAGGCTCCCATGCTTGAGGGGCCCCCCAATCAACTGAGTTTCGATGATATCATTCGAGATTTCGCAAACGTCTTTGATTAAATATGACAGAGTACACAAACTGACAAATTCCCTGTTTTATTTTATGTTTTATAGGCCATAAAATAAAGTTTGTTTAATACGGTTTGGTTTTGGCAAATGGCAAAATACACTGTGTTAAGGTTCTTTTAAATTTGTTTCTCAATTAGCCTGAGCACCGTACATATACTGTAATTCGTGTAAATGTACTATATACTGTACACGTATTGTTAATAAAAAGCTATAGAAAAGGGCCCCCATATTCTTCATTGCCCCGGGGCCCCGAAGTGTCTTAATCCGCCTCATGCATTATGTTCTTGTAACGACATAAGCGAGACTTCTGAGAAGGTTTCATTGGTACATTGCAGTTTACAACTTTAAGACAGATTTCACAGATGCATTTTAAAAAGTCGGAGTCAATATTTTTAGCAAACAGGTGCTGGAGAGTCCGTGGCAGCCGATGTTAGATTTTTATTAATTCAAGGTATTTCTTTAAACTGTTTGTCATTCTGAGATATACACCGTTTCAGACTCGTTTGGGAATATATTCGTTCTTAGAAGCACCCTAAACGTGTTTCGCGGGTGAAGGTCACAAACCAAATATCCGTAACGTTTTCTTGTAGCTTCTTTATAAACTTTCAAAAACTCCTCACACTGATTCGGGAACATTTGATTGACTAATACCCCAATTTGTGCCACATCTCTACATTGTGCGAATAAGACTAGATATTGTGTGCTTAGCGATACATTGCGCATGTATCTATTTTTGAAAAATAGATTTCGATTGTTGAAGAAAGAATACGCTTATGTTAAGATGGTGGGAGAATACTGTAAATGTCTCGGCAAACGTTTTATCCATTTCTAACATGAGATCGTTAATTACAATAACCGTGTACTCATTACCCTTTATCGATCTAACATCATAAACACCTTTGTGGAACAAAATATCATCTTCGTATGTCAAGTAGCACCATATGACTTTATGCACAAAATTTGAGAACAGTTCCCCCTTATCTTTAATGATTTTAAGCATAAACATAGTTTTACCACAGACTATATGGACGGATATAATTCAAGTTGAAGGGCTTGTGAACCTGAATTTTTCTACAGAATCCATCTCTGACACGTAACACTCTTAAGTGGAACATTTACAAAATATAATAAAATTTTAAGTGATGTTCCTTATATTCTACAGTCTTGTTTTTCTTCTTCCCCAGAACCGTGAATGATGACGAGAATGAAGTATTCTGCCAGCAACACGTCCCCATCGTAGATATTGTAGATGAGGTTCATGATACCGATGATAGTGTAGTTGTTGTTGAGGCTACAGAGTGCACAATCACCTCCGCTAGCGTTCCGTAACCCTCAGCAACGACAACTGTAGCACCCCCATTCAACACGTCAGGTGTAAAGCGCGTAAAACTCTCCGAGTGCGTCGGTCGTTAGACCCATAGTAACTTCTGAAAATGTAATAGAATCCCAGCTCTCTACGTCTTACGGTACAACAGTGGCCCGTCTACAAATAAAACTGTACCCCTTTATTCCTATTCAATACCACCCCACGCTGTGCCCTCTACCTCTTCAGCAACACCTCAATCTGTAGATAGTAGCATATCATTCGAGCTGGTACGCAGCGCCACCCCTACCCCAGCCCTGACTAGAAACCGTACGTAGTCAGGGTCGACCCGCGATCCATTTATAGCAAAGGTGTTGAACACGGACTGCGCCGCGTAGTTGAGCGTATTGTGGAGTTTGCCCTTCAGAGCAGTGAGGGACGTGAAGCCAGGACGCGATTGTCCCTCGGGTTCGGGTCAGATGATGGGGATAGATATGATTTTGGGTGGTAATACCCTACAGACGTCTTGCTGCCGTAGATGCAAAGTACATTTTGGGACGTATAATGCAGGCCTCAAAGCAATATAGAATTTAATATGGACAACTTCACGATAGATATAGACCACGTTTTCTGTGTTGCGGGACATACGGTCACACCTTATACTCTTAACTTTGGTAGTTATCAAATATTCAGAAACCACACAAACTTCGATCGCGGTTGCAGCTTTATAGCTGCAGGCTCGAATTTGACTGTGATGTGGGGCCTGAAAAGTTGAGAAGGGTAGAGCAGGAAATGGATGTTCGTATAGTTGTATTTGGATTGGATGATAGTCGTAGGACTGTGTATATTTTTAAAAGCAGTGTGAGAAAACGTACAAAACCTCTACTTTGTCGGGGACAACGTCTCTCCCCATTCACAATATAAGGGCTCCTTAAGCGAGTTATGATAAAACTCGAAAATATGGAAGACAATACGATTTGTGTAAGGGTTATCTCGAGTTTCGGATAATATAGTGAAATATTGTAAGTATTGCCACATGGTATGCAAATGGTGTAAAATCTCCAAATGTGAAAGTCGAGTAGTTGAAGCTGAGAAGAGGGACTGTAATGTGTGTAGACGCACATTTTTCAATAACTGTTTTGAATTCCACAAATCAAATGGGACTTTTAGAAAAATGAGAATTTGCGAGTGCAGCATGTTTCATATGATGGACAGTTGGGGGAAAATTCGAGCATAAATGTGATGAAATTTATTGTACTACATGTTATGAGAAATATTATATAAGGCAGATGGCATAAAGCATGTTTGTTATATGAAATTCGCAAAACCTAAAAATAAACCTTGTATAACTACCCTACAATTGAGACACTGATGCAGAAACCAAAGGGGTTATCCCACATTTACTTGTAAGCCAGACTATCTGTGACGAGTGCATGAACGTCGAGTGTGATGAATGTTGCAAATGTGGTAAACGAACAAACATTTTTAAGACGACTGCACACAATACTCCTGTGAAGCTCTTTGTGTCCTATACTGTCATGTTGTCCTACCAATTCAAAACGTTGATACCAATTGCTTTAAGTAACGTAGTCTTTAAGTATAATAATACTGTTAAATCGCGCCTAATAAAGAACAGACAGGATAATCTGGTTGGTTGTGTGTATTCGATCGGATGTACACAATGTAACTCAGTATATATAGGCTAAACTGGAAAAACGTTAGATATTATGGTAAAAATAGTATAAATAAGTTTATGTATGTAGAACAACAACTAATTCTAATGCATTGTTTAACCATATGTATAGATGTAATCATAGTATCAAGTGGGATAGTTCTAAAGTGCTTGTTAAAAACACAGATATAATTGAAAGGAATATTCTAGAATGTGCATTTATCCATTTTAAAATAATTTCAATAACAGTGCGGGAATGTATAAAATTGACGATATCCTGTTAAAATACCTTTTGCCTCTAATTAACTCTTGTTAATCATGCGCTTATCTTTTTATTTTTCTGTCCCGCTGTACATAGGTATATTTTTGTCATCTCGTCTTCTCCCTTCATTCCCTGATAAGGTGTACTTCTGAATACACGAAGGACCTTGGAATAATTTTTCCTTTTCCTTGTGGGTTTGCATTATATATATATATATATATATATATATATATATATATATATATATATGCTAGAGCTCCTGTCATTTATGACGTGTCTATGATAGTGACATAAAATGGGTGGAGCTCTATCTTTCAACCAATCCGGAATACAGAGGCCTCAAGTGGCCTCAGATGACCTCGGATGCCGACATCACATAGCCTATGTTCTTCCACTGCCTCAGTTTCCCCTATCCCCCAAGTCTCATCCAAATCTGCCCAGTGGTTTGGTCGGCCATAAGAAACAGAGAAAGTTCGCAGGCAGTTCGACCGTCACAATTATTAGTATAGATAAGATTCCATTATGATTACTGCAAGGCTATATGACCAGCTACCACAATACAACTTTTTATATACTAGTGAATTTGAACCAAAAATAAACATTACACAACCAACCTCCACACTCCTCATTCCTCTTCCCCACCAACCAGTCTTCTTTCTATTACGCTTATTCATCATTATTATATACTCATCATCCTTTTTATATATTTTTCGCTTCCATCCTCAACCTGTTTTGATCTTCACATCCCCAGTTTGTGAGTGGTGAGAAATTGTTTTGGAAACAGTACACAATGATACTCCAGCTTCAGCAGCTAGGAGTATTTGTCTTTGAGTGTTGCCTTCTTTATGGAGAACAATAACTTTCAACCTATTGTTGTATGAAGTTTCTTTATTTGGAGCCATTATACTATCTTATCTGCAAAAAAAATTAGAAGATGAGATTTTTTGTATTAAAATTTAACAAATAAGATATTTTTAAAGAAACTTGCGATTACATGAGGGTATATACATGTGTGAGTCATTAAATCTATAAAAAATGTTATTATATCAAATTGAATAGTATATTTACCAGTAAAGAACCTGGCCCTCAAAATTAGCAAAATCAATAAAAACTAGTGGTGTACTGATTCATCGTCATTGGTAGAATCGTTCATTTTTTGGACATTGGTATCGGCCAAATTTAGCTGATTCTCTTATTGATTATAAGAAATGTTAAAATTTTCATTACAAAACAAAATCTATATTTACAGAAAATTGAACACCAAAAACCACTATGATAATTTATACTCATTTCAAAGTGTAATTATATAAAAATATTTACATTCACAAAAATAGCAAAGCATAATAAGTTAAGTTGTCCATAAATTTACATTTTCTCGACTAGCTACTGTAATGTCTAAATATTATAAACTATTGAAATGGAATTGTAATTGGTTGTGTAATGTCTATTATTGGTTCAAATTCACTAGTATATAAAAAGTTGTATTGTGGTAGCTGTTCATATAGATTTGTCATAAACATAATGGAACCTTATTACTGTATAAGACAGTAAACTACATGAAGTTCAACGCTGGATACGATCATATTAATTGTTTATCTTTATGAACACAGATATTACAATATAATTACCTGTATGGCAATGAATGCACATTCAATTGTCCTTTAGATATATGTCTGTGTTAATGTTGTTGGACTCGGTTGTCTCCATTCCACCCAACCTTCCCCCAGTTGGGGTACCTTGACTATCACTGCGGCGTTGCCACATGCACAGAGTCGCCTGTGAGGCGAGGAACATTACATATGCGGCCAACTGTACGTAACCCGTTTCAACTGTGATCCGCGACAAGCCGCAACCACGATCGCTTCATTGTGTTTTATTGTATTCAAGAATAACTTCATGCCTAAAGACACGCTAGCCGTCATTCCCTGAAACGTCCAGTGCAGTTATGAGTATAAGGCTATTAACTGGCTCACACACATACAACAACAGACAGGTGTATATATAAATCATGCTCTCAACACTGGGGAAGTAGCCATTAAGATCACTGGTCGTGTTTTTCGGGTAGATGGTCTAAGCCGTACCCGCAACCAACTTATAAGCTCCCAGTTCCCTCAAGGTTTTGTGGGAACACGAACATGATGCCTGGATGGAAGCCGATAAGCGGTATCGCGAAGAAATAAGGGCTATCAAATGTACAATGGTGCTAGACCCCCTCAAATACGGCGATAGTTTGTTTGGAGGACACACAAACCCCTTCAAACTATACTTTCCACCTACGGACGGAGTGAAGATTCATTAATACGATTTCTGCTCATTATACCCGTAGTGATGAAGAACAATTCGTACCCCGTAGACTCACCTGAAAAACTCGTGGGCCCGCCCTGCCTACCATCGAAGAGTTCTCAGCTAATTTGAACGAGAACTACTTCGGTCTTTCTTTCGTAGATGTGCTCCCCCCTGCGACTTATGGATGCCAATCTTGCGCATTGTTATAGACCACAAACTCATGTTCCCTTTGTGTGTGAAGTGCGCAGAGGAGAACAATGGGGACTTTAATCACACACTCAACCAGAAGAAGATTAGAGGTGTTTATACAAATCCTGAGCTGTCCCTAGCCATTCGTCACGAGTACAGAATTCTGAAGATATATGAAGTATGGAGGTTTCAGAAGCTCCCCAACCTTTTCACACCATATATGAATACGTTTTTGAAGGATAAAGTAGAAGCATCAGGCTACCCGCGAGCAGTTGAGACCGAAAAAAAAATAGGCGTATATTCAACGCTACCTTGATCGTGAAGGGATACAACTTGAACGGGGCCAAATCGTGAGGAACCTTGGCAAGCGCTTTAGTGCAAAGTTGTGCCTAAATAGACTTTGGGGGAAATTTGCACAGAATACAGATAAGGGAAACATTCACCTACCTCAAAGTTACGACGAGGTGTGGGATTACGCCAACGCCATCGATAAAGTGGTCATGGAGATCGTGAATGTGGGTAATACGTACATAATAAAGTAAAACAGAACTGAATTGGCTACCGATACATCACGTGTCACAAACATACCTGTAGCCAGTCTCACAACAGCCTACTCCTGCATCAAACTTTGGGGAGAGAAGTTCAAATACATCATGAAAGCAAAAGGTATCACTCTTAACCAGGCGAACCGGCAGATCGTCAACTTTGATTCACTTAAAGAGCTAATGAGTTCAGAAAAGATGAAAATGAGGGTGACCAACCACCCCACCTGGTTATAGGAACTCATAACTTTCGGGCACAGAAGTTGGGGTGGCGTGAAGGAACTTAGGGGGTCGAAAGTGTGTCTAAGTACATACAGAAAACGATATCAGGCGCCTGGTACCTACGACACTGTTCCCTTTGGATACCGTGAGGTGTGAATATTTGTTGTATAAATAATTGGTGTATTAGAGTCTATTTACTTGACGAAATTTTACAATTTATTTATTTTTCCTATTTATTACGTGCATTTAAAATAAATTGTTTCAAGTGGCGTTTCATTTTCTCCTGTGTGTGTGTGTGTGTGTGTGTGTAAAAGAAAAAATCTATGCACCACCCACTGTATGTTACTGGCCAATAAAAAGAGTCATGTGACACCTGCTACTAATCCAGCTGGCAGGCCATATCTCCTTCCTGCCTGCTCAGTTGATCCTCGCAAGTCCTGCTTCTTAGACGTATCTTTTACCTGTTGAGGAATTCTCGCGTAAGCGAAAAATAACGATGGTGACCGATGATATTGCATGCTCTTCATTCCTGAAGTGGTACTCGCTAAAACCTACAGATTCTTTTTTTTATGCAGGAAGGAGGGGCCAAGGGAAAAAGTCCGCAAAAGCGCTGCTCCGATAGAAGAAAAAGAGAGCCAAAATGGTTTCCTGTTTTCGAGATGCCTAGACACTTTGCGTTTGAAAGATGAGAGGTCATAGACAGGAGGAAAGATGGATTCAGGAAGATTGTTCCAGAGTTCACCTGTTGAGTAGATGAAAGACTGAAAATACCGAGTAACCCTTGCATTAGATAGTTGGACAGAATAGGAATGAGAAAATGTAGAAAGTCTGGTACTGTGTGCTCTCCTTAAAGGAGGAGGCATGCAGTTAGAGAGTTCGAAGAGCAATGTCCGTTATGATAACGACAGTAAAAAGAGAGTGACGCAATATTGTGGCGAAGCGAAGAGAGCTTGAAGACAATCAGTAAGAGGCTGGGAATCGATAAGACGGAAAACCTTTAATTCCACCCGGTCAAGTACGGCTGTGTGGGTTGAACCACCCCATACATGAGAAGAATACTCCAAACAGTGGGCGAACAAAGCCCCTGTACAGAGACCGATGAAGATATTCGGATGATTCACCAGTGCGCATCGATTCTTTCACGATGGAATAATCTCCTACACGAATCTGCATTACTAACGCTTGGCGGAGTACATGATGCAACCCGTGTGACTCGCGCTCACCCCTACTCATCCCACCTTCCCAACCACCCGCACGGTCCCGCCGAGTCAAACAGTGCACCGGCGGCTCATAGTCGCCTCGGAGCTTGACCCGACTGGACGTTTTCTCCTCGCAGGGTCAATAGAAAACTATTAAAAGATGTAACTTCCATTGAGCAGCATCCTCAATGCAGTATACGACGAATCCGTGTTGAAGTCTGTGCGTGTAGACGGGCGTAACACAGGTGCTATTAATTATGTACTTGAAACGAAATGTAGACAATCAAACTCTGGTAGACGCAATATTATATATTTAAGTGTGGAAGAGATGAACAGAATCTTCGTATTGGTTGAGAAGTGGGGTGAGGACAGTTATAAAATACCTGTGGGTGTAGGCACAAAAAGAGAGCAGATTAGTGATGCACCCTCATACACCATTATTTGTACGGTATGCGTAAATCGTGATACAAACCATTCATGCGTTGATATTAGTGATGTAGCGGATGTCATTTTTTTCACATCCGCGGATGCGGATGAGGATGTTTGATTTCAACATCCGCGGATGCGGATGCGGATGTCTACATTTTCGTTATCTTTTAGGATATATTCGAGATTTGTTGTGTTTAACGTATATAAGTTATTATATAGAGAGAGCTGTAGCTATAATGTAGTATAATTGATTAATTGTACTAATTGCTGTAGTTTTCTCTGAACATATAAATAATATCAAGCATCTAACTAATATAGAAATCAATTAGTGAATTCGTCTGCAAATAAATTCGTTATATTTTGTTGAGTTTCAGCCACAATTAGAAACCATAATTGTGTTACCAGGATGCGGGACGTGAACCCAACTCAAATGCACCCCACCGACCTCTTTCCCCAACCTCCACCCTTATAGAAAGAGATCTTTAATTAGCTTGATAACTATTTATATTAAGTTTAAAGTTTTATTAGGCATATTTATGTAAAAAGTGAACGATGAACAATTCCTACACCATCATTATATGGATTCATTGTCTTTATGCAGAACTTATGTTCGTATAGTTTTATGTTCGAATGTCCATTTTTACATAAGAAACCAAAATCGCCTAAGCGAGTTTTTGGATAGAATTTCGATTTATAATTCTTTATTCATTACTGTATTTCCCTAATTCATCTTTTCTAAATAATGACTTATACACTATGACGTCATAAAATAACTTTATTCTCTTTACGTTTCCCACTCTTTGTCTCTAATTCGTTCTTGTAAATCTTCCTAATCATGATTTGTACTATACGTAAAAATTCAATAACTATGACGTCACATTTTCCCTTCATTTAAGACTTCATTTAAGGCACTTCTCCTTCGTCATTGCACTTCTTCATTAGACTTCATATTAGCACCTCATTAGGAGGGAGCAGAGGCCCCTTGCCTTCTTAATATTTTTTAGATTCCGGCCTGAGCCATGGTCGAAAGAGGTCGAACCTCTACCCCTGTAAATTCAGAGTATTAACTGTAATTTTTGAGAAGTAAACTAAATGTAAGAGAAACTTTTATTTTTCGCTTCGAGCCGTGCTCTCAGAAGAACTTAGTCATTAAACTTTCCGGATACGCTATAAGAAGGGTCCGGAACCTTCAGCATTTTGAGTAAGTCTATCAGAGTCCTCCGAGCCACTATAGAAGAACTCGGAGAGTAATATAGAAGAAAACTACTTCAAGTCACACATCCGTTGCTGCCACCTAACCAGAACCCCCCGTCGAATCCGAACCGACGACTCAGGGCCATAAAAGGGGGGTTAACAGTCTGGCGACCCTATACCAGGATAAACACATAGAAGAAGGAAGATAACAACTGGCGACCCTTTAACCAGGATCTTCACGACTCCAGGATTCTTCCAGTCTTCCAGACCCTTTACCAGGATCTTAACAGATTTTAAGAAGAAGAAGATTACTTTAAGAAGATTACTTTAAGAAGAAGATTACTTTAAGAAGAAGATTACTTTAAGAAGAAGAAGATTTTAAGAAGAGGCCACTCTTTGGCCAAGATAGAAATTACCCTGCATCAGGATAAAACCAGTTGACCGGCGTGTCACGACTTCTAGTTCGTAACATCCACCCTTGAACCGGTGTGTCACGACTCCAAGTTCTCCACGCCTAGTTTTCATCCAAGAAGTAGCCAGCAAGACGTCTTCAGGACACGTCTCAAGGATTTCCCCATAGAAAATTTTGTTAAGTACAGAGTTGGTTTTTTTAAGTAATTTATAAACACTTGAAAAGTCAGTATTATAACAGTTAATATTTAGTATGGAGCCAGAATTAACACAAAACACAGTGAACACTTCAGACACCAGTGATACACTTTTTTTTAGTGAAACAGTAATTGTCACAGAAGTTAATTGTCAGAGTAAATTGTCATAGAGTTAATTGTCACAGAGTTAATTGTCACAGAGTTAATTGTCACAGAGTAAATTGTCACAGAGTAAATTGTCACAGAATAAATTGTCACAGAGTAAATTGTCACAGAGTCAATTGTCACAGAGTCAATTGTCACAGAGTCAATTGTCACAGAGTCAATTGTCGCAGGAGTTAATTGCCACAGAGTAAATTGTCATAGAGTTAATTGTCACAGAGTTAATTGTCACAGAGTTAATTGTCACAGAGTAAATTGTCACAGAGTAAATTGTCACAGAGTCAATTGTCACAGAGTCAATTGTCACAGTTATTTTCACTGTTATATTCAGTATAGAATAATTTTATTTTATGTACCAAACATAATAATACCAGAGTGAAATATTGTTTACATTTTTTTTATTTTTTGTTTGCAAATTTTTTTCAATTACTGAATTGAATTGACTTGCAAATTAAGAGAGAGAGAGTTTAGAGAGAGTTTATAGAGTTACTTGAAGCAGTTTCAAGTTCCATTTTCAGTTTTCAGACAGTTTCAGTTGGTTGTAACCAAAAGGGACAACCAAACCCCAGAGATTTATAAAGATACTTGAAGTAATTTTGAAGTCATTTTTTTGAAGTCATTTTTTTGAAGTCATTTTTTGAAATCATTTTGAAGTCATTTTTTGAAGTCAGTTTTTGAAGTCAGAAGGTTGCACCAAGAGGGTCAACCAAACCCCAGAGGTTAATAGTCTCCACTTGATAAAGATCAAGTGCAGTCATTTTCCGTTTTCAGTTAATCTTCACTTGATAGCAGTTCAAGTGCAAGACAGTTTAAGTCTCAGAATACTTGATAAGAGGTCAAGTCAGAAGGTTGCGCCAAGACGGGCAACCGCCCCAGAGATTTATAGAAATACTTGATAAGAGGTCAAGTCAATAGGTTGCATCCAAGAGGGACAACCGCCCCAGAGATTACAGAAGCTAGTTTTGAAAACTATAGTTTTGAAAAAGTTAGTTTTGAAAAAAGTTAGTATAGAAAAAGTTAGTTTTGAAAAAGTTAGTTTTGAAAAAGTTAGTTTTGAAAAAGTTAGTTTTGAAAAAAGTTAGTTTTTAAGTCCCAAGTCATTTTTATTTCGAGTCCCAAGTCATTTTTATTTCAAGTCCCGTCATTTTTATTTCAAGTCCCAAGTTAGTTTTCAATGCAGTCAATTGAATTCAACTTTTTCTTTGTAATTTAAGAGAATTTAATTTAAGAAAAATGTAATTTAAGAATTTAATTCAACCTTTTATTTTTGTTGTAAAAGAGAATTAAATTCAACCAGGATTGACCGGGTTGCGTCTTTGGTTTAACCTTTTCTTTGTTTGTAAGACGGAAATTCACCGATTTGTCTTTCCCTTTTCATGCATTGTTACGTATATAAATATATACTTATGTAATTCATTATTTGTAACAAAACCGTTTTTACAAAGGTTGTAACGATTTTGGTAATTATTGTAATGTATATGAGGAACATGCCGTCCCTCCGTTTGTTGAACTCTTTTAATTTTTTGTTCTAAGTAGTGTGACAAGCAATCTTTAAAAAAAAAAAAAAGAGAGCAAAGTGCTCACGAAAGACTTATTGTCAATTTCAAACTTATACCCCCCGCTTAGTCACTCAATTCCCCCGAATGTAGTACTCCAAACTTTGTTTTTTTATTTTATTTTTATTTTAACACCCCAACCCCAGTTGAACCCAGTGTCGACCAAAACCGTTTTTACAAAAGTTTTTAACGAGTTTTATAATTATTTTGATTATATGATGACAGAAATAGCGTAACAATTAATCGATCATGTACCTAATTTATCCTGCTCTGTACGATCGGGAAATTTACCCGTATGACCGCACATACCCTAAATTTCAGTCATTTAATTTTTAATAAAACTTCTACACAATAAAACAGATGTATTTGTCTATATGCAAACAAGTTTTCAGATTAAAAAAAAATCAAATAATTCAAATTCTATCAACATTCACCGAAAGAGTATAATTTTTCTACTTAACAGGCAAAAATTATTAAACCTTTTTAATATATTTTTTTATTATATAAAAATAATTTTTAATATAAAATTTAATTGAAATTATTAAAAGAAAAGATTGTTCGAAATGCTTCCCTTCCATTTCAATAACTTTTTATTCTTGGCCGAAACTCATCTATGGCTCGATTTACTTTTATTTTTTTAGAATATTATAAAATTGTATTTAGCTCGTTGAAATGCATAATTGATTCATATTTTTAATTTTAATTTTTATTTTTATTTTGTTCAATTAATCGTGAGTAACTGTCCTTAAATTGTTATTGTACCATTTGTAAGGTATCAAACGAAAATTATAGTCAAATTGACATACTACTACAGTATATGGTTATGAATTTTAGTAGTCGAATTTAATCTGTCTCGAAATTATAAAATACACACTTTGTACCCAGTAAACATAAATACACATTTGACCACAGGTCTATACATCATCCACTACGTAATTCGATTTGTACCTACAACAGTTAATAAAAATGCATGTATGCACATTATATATACTATATATATACAGCCCTTATGCTAAAATCATTGAATATCACAATAAAACTATTTCATTACGTAAGTGCAAACTATGCTATTTAGTCTTAATCATTTTGCTTCCTAATATATCTTGCTCATGCATTTATTCAGTTACTTGAACAATCCTATCAGCTAATCTGTCCCTCGAAATTGTAAAATACACACTTGACCACAGGTCTATACATCATCCATTACATAATTCGATTTTTTATCTACAATAGTCAATAAAATTAGTTATCAATTGTATTATATTGTATTATATTATTGTATTAATACCATTCAGGGGGGAAATACTGTAAAAAGTGAACAATGAACAATTCCTACACCATCATTTATGGATTCATTGTCTTTATGCAGAACTTATGTTCGTATAGTTTTATGTTCGAATGTCCATTTTTACATAAGAAACCAAAATCGCCTAAGCGAGTTTTTGGATAGAATTTCGATTTATACTTCTTTATTCATTACTGTATTTCCCTAATTCATCTTTTCTAAATAATGACTTATACACTATGACGTCATAAAATAACTTTATTCTCTTTACGTTTCCCACTCTTTGTCTCTAATTCGTTCTTGTAAATCTTCCTAATCATGATTTGTACTATACGTAAAAATTCAATAACTATGACGTCACATTTTCCCTTCATTTAAGACTTCATTTAAGGCACTTCTCCTTCGTCATTGCACTTCTTCATTAGACTTCATATTAGCACCTCATTAGGAGGGGGCAGAGGCCCCTTGCCTTCTTAATATTTTTTAGATTCCGGCCTGAGCCATGGTCGAAAGAGGTCGAACCTCTACCCCTGTAAATTCAGAGTACTAACTGTAATTTTTGAGAAGTAAACTAAATGTAAGAGAAACTTTTATTTTTCCCTTCGAGCCGTGCTCTCAGAAGAACTTAGTCATTAAACTTTCCGGATACGCTATAAGAAGGGTCCGGAACCTTCAGCATTTTGAGTAAGTCTATCAGAGTCCTCCGAGCCACTATAGAAGAACTCGGAGAGTAATATAGAAGAAAACTACTTCAAGTCACACATCCGTTGCTGCCACCTAACCAGAACCCCCCGTCGAATCCGAACCGACGACTCAGGGCCATAAAAGGGGGGTTAACAGTCTGGCGACCCTATACCAGGATAAACACATAGAAGAAGGAAGATAACAACTGGCGACCCTTTAACCAGGATCTTCACGACTCCAGGATTCTTCCAGTCTTCCAGACCCTTTACCAGGATCTTAACAGATTTTAAGAAGAAGAAGATTACTTTAAGAAGATTACTTTAAGAAGAAGATTACTTTAAGAAGAAGATTACTTTAAGAAGAAGATTACTTTAAGAAGAGGCCACTCTTTGGCCAAGATAGAAATTACCCTGCATCAGGATAAAACCAGTTGACCGGCGTGTCACGACTTCTAGTTAGTAACATCCACCCTTGAACCGGTGTGTCACGACTCCAAGTTCTCCACGCCTAGTTTTCATCCAAGAAGTAGCCAGCAAGACGTCTTCAGGACACGTCTCAAGGATTTCCCCATAGAAAATTTTGTTAAGTACAGAGTTGGTTTTTTTAAGTAATTTATAAACACTTGAAAAGTCAGTATTATAACAGTTAATATTTAGTACGGAGCCAGAATTAACACAAAACACAGTGAACACTTCAGACACCAGTGATACACTTCTTTTTAGTGAAACAGTAATTGTCACAGAAGTTAATTGTCAGAGTAAATTGTCACAGAGTTAATTGTCACAGAGTAAATTGTCACAGAGTTAATTGTCACAGAGTTAATTGTCACAGAGTAAATTGTCACAGAGTTAATTGTCACAGAGTAAATTGTCACAGAGTCAATTGTCACAGAGTCAATTGTCACAGAGTCAATTGTCACAGTTATTTTCACTGTTATATTCAGTATAGAATAATTTTATTTTATGTACCAAACATAATAATACCAGAGTGAAATATTGTTTACATTTTTTTTTTTTTGTTTGCAAATTTTTTTCAATTACTGAATTGAATTGACTTGCAAATTAAGAGAGAGAGAGTTTAGAGAGAGTTTATAGAGTTACTTGAAGCAGTTTCAAGTTCCATTTTCAGTTTTCAGACAGTTTCAGTTGGTTGTAACCAAAAGGGACAACCAAACCCCAGAGATTTATAAAGATACTTGAAGTAATTTTGAAGTCATTTTTTTGAAGTCATTTTTTTGAAGTCATTTTTGAAGTCATTTTTTGAAGTCAGTTTTTGAAGTCAGAAGGTTGCACCAAGAGGGTCAACCAAACCCCAGAGGTTAATAGTCTCCACTTGATAAAGATCAAGTGCAGTCATTTTCCGTTTTCAGTTAATCTTCACTTGATAGCAGTTCAAGTGCAAGACAATTTAAGTCTCAGAATACTTGATAAGAGGTCAAGTCAGAAGGTTGGGCCAAGACGGGCAACCGCCCCAGAGATTTATAGAAATACTTGATAAGAGGTCAAGTCAATAGGTTGCATCCAAGAGGGACAACCGCCCCAGAGATTACAGAAGCTAGTTTTGAAAAAGTTAGTTTTGAAAAAGTTAGTTCTGAAAAAAGTTAGTATTGAAAAAGTTAGTTTTGAAAAAGTTAGTTTTGAAAAAGTTAGTTTTGAAAAAGTTAGTTTTGAAAAAAAGTTTGTTTTTAAGTCCCAAGTCATTTTTATTTCGAGTCCCAAGTCATTTTTATTTCAAGTCCCGTCATTTTTATTTCAAGTCCCAAGTTAGTTTTCAATGCAGTCAATTGAATTCAACTTTTTCTTTGTAATTTAAGAGAATTTAATTTAAGAAAAATGTAATTTAAGAATTTAATTCAACCTTTTATTTTTGTTGTAAAGAGAATTAAATTCAACCAGGATTGACCGGGTTGCGTCTTTGGTTTAACCTTTTCTTTGTTTGTAAGACGGAAATTCACCGATTTGTCTTTCCCTTTTCATGCATTGTTACGTATATAAATATATACTTATGTAATTCATTAATTGTAACAAAACCGTTTTTACAAAGGTTGTAACGATTTTGGTAATTATTGTAATGTATATGAGGAACATGCCGTCCCTCCGTTTGTTGAACTCTTTTAATTTTTTGTTCTAAGTAGTGTGACAAGCAATCTTTAAAAAAAAAAAAAAAGAGAGCAAAGTGCTCACGAAAGACTTATTGTCAATTTCAAACTTATACCCCCCGCTTAGTCACTCAATTCCCCCGAATGTAGTACTCCAAACTTTGTTTTTTTATTTTATTTTTATTTTAACACCCCAACCCCAGGTGAACCCAGTGTCGACCAAAACCGTTTTTACAAAAGTTTTTAACGAGTTTTATAATTATTTTGATTATATGATGACAGAAATAGCGTAACAATTAATCGATCATGTACCTAATTTATCCTGCTCTGTACGATCGGGAAATTTACCCGTATGACCGCACATACCCTAAATTTCAGTCATTTAATTTTTAATAAAACTTCTGCACAATAAAACAGATGTATTTGTCTATATGCAAACAAGTTTTCAGATTAAAAAAAAATCAAATAATTCAAATTCTATCAACATTCACCGAAAGAGTATAATTTTTCTACTTAACAGGCAAAAATTATTAAACCTTTTTAATATATTTTTTTATTATATAAAAATAATTTTTAATATAAAATTTAATTGAAATTATTAAAAGAAAAGATTGTTCGAAATGCTTCCCTTCCATTTCAATAACTTTTTATTCTTGGCCGAAACTCATCTATGGCTCGATTTACTTTTATTTTTTTAGAATATTATAAAATTGTATTTAGCTCGTTGAAATGCATAATTGATTCATATTTTTAATTTTAATTTTTATTTTTATTTTGTTCAATTAATCGTGAGTAACTGTCCTTAAATTGTTATTGTACCATTTGTAAGGTATCAAACGAAAATTATAGTCAAATTGACATACTACTACAGTATATGGTTATGAATTTTAGTAGTCGAATTTAATCTGTCTCGAAATTATAAAATACACACTTTGTACCCAATAAACATAAATACACATTTGACCACAGGTCTATACATCATCCACTACGTAATTCGATTTGTACCTACAACAGTTAATAAAAATGCATGTATGCACATTATATATACTATATATATACAGCCCTTATGCTAAAATCATTGAATATCACAATAAAACTATTTCATTACGTAAGTGCAAACTATGCTATTTAGTCTTAATCATTTTCGCTTCCTAATATATCTTGCTCATGCATTTATTCAGTTACTTGAACAATCCTATCAGCTAATCTGTCCCTCGAAATTGTAAAATACACACTTGACCACAGGTCTATACATCATAAATTACATAATTCGATTTTTTATCTACAATAGTCAATAAAATTAGTTATCAATTGTATTATATTGTATTATATTATTGTATTAATACCATTCAGGGGGGGAATACTGTAAAAAGTGAACAATGAACAATTCCTACACCATCATTATATGGATTCATTGTCTTTATGCAGAACTTATGTTCGTATAGTTTTATGTTCGAATGTCCATTTTTACATAAGAAACCAAAATCGCCTAAGCGAGTTTTTGGATAGAATTTCGATTTATACTTCTTTATTCATTACTGTATTTCCCTAATTCATCTTTTCTAAATAATGACTTATACACTATGACGTCATAAAATAACTTTATTCTCTTTACGTTTCCCACTCTTTGTCTCTAATTCGTTCTTGTAAATCTTCCTAATCATGATTTGTACTATACGTAAAAATTCAATAACTATGACGTCACATTTTCCCTTCATTTAAGACTTCATTTAAGGCACTTCTCCTTCGTCATTGCACTTCTTCATTAGACTTCATATTAGCACCTCATTAGGAGGGGGCAGAGGCCCCTTGCCTTCTTAATATTTTTTAGATTCCGGCCTGAGCCATGGTCGAAAGAGGTCGAACCTCTACCCCTGTAAATTCAGAGTACTAACTGTAATTTTTGAGAAGTAAACTAAATGTAAGAGAAACTTTTATTCCCTTCGAGCCGTGCTCTCAGAAGAACTTAGTCATTAAACTTTCCGGATACGCTATAAGAAGGGTCCGGAACCTTCAGCATTTTGAGTAAGTCTATCAGAGTCCTCCGAGCCACTATAGAAGAACTCGGAGAGTAATATAGAAGAAAACTACTTCAAGTCACACATCCGTTGCTGCCACCTAACCAGAACCCCCCGTCGAATCCGAACCGACGACTCAGGGCCATAAAAGGGGGGTTAACAGTCTGGCGACCCTATACCAGGATAAACACATAGAAGAAGGAAGATAACAACTGGCGACCCTTTAACCAGGATCTTCACGACTCCAGGATTCTTCCAGTCTTCCAGACCCTTTACCAGGATCTTAACAGATTTTAAGAAGAAGAAGATTACTTTAAGAAGATTACTTTAAGAAGAAGATTACTTTAAGAAGAAGATTACTTTAAGAAGAAGAAGATTTTAAGAAGAGGCCACTCTTTGGCCAAGATAGAAATTACCCTGCATCAGGATAAAACCAGTTGACCGGCGTGTCACGACTTAGTTCGTAACATCCACCCTTGAACCGTGTGTTCACGACTCCAAGTTCTCCCACGCCTAGTTTTCATCCCAAGAAGTAGCCAGCAAGACGACTCTCAGGACACGTCTCAAGGATTTCCCCATAGAAAATTTTGTTAAGCACAGAGTTGGTTTTTTAAGTAATTTATAACACTTGAAAAAGTCAGTATTATAACAGTTAATTTAGTATGGAGCCGATTAACACAAAACACAGTGAAACACTTCAGACACCAGTGATACACTTTTTTTTAGTGAAACAGTAATTGTCACAGAAGTTAATTGTCAGAGTAAATTGTCACAGAGTAAATTGTCACAGAGTAAATTGTCACAGAGTTAATTGTCGCAGAGTAAATTGTCACAGAGTAATTGTCACAGAGTCAATTGTCACAGAGTAAATTGTCACAGAGTAAATTGTCACAGAGTAATTGTCACTCGTCAATTGTCACAGAGTCAATTGTCACAGAAGTTAATTGCCAGAGTTAATTGTCACAGAGTTAATTGTCACAGAGTTAATTGTCACAGAGTTAAATTGTCACAGAGTAATTGTCACAGAGTTAATTGTCACAGAGTAAATTGTCACAGAGTAATTGTCACAGAGTAAATTGTCACAGAGTCAATTGTCACAGAGTCAATTGTCACAGTTATTTTTCACTGTTATATTCAGTATAGAATAATTTTATTTATATACCAAACATAATAATACCAGAGTGAAATATTGTTTACATTTTTTTTATTTTTTGTTTGCAAATTTTTTTCAATTACTGAATTGAATTGACTTGCAAATTAAGAGAGAGGAGTTTAGAGAGAGTTTATAGAGTTACTTGAAGCAGTTTCAAGTTCCATTTTCAGTTTTCAGACAGTTTCAGTTGGTTGTAACCAAAAGGGACAACCAAACCCCAGAGATTTATAAAGATACTTGAAGTAGTTTTGAAGTCATTTTTTTGAAGTCATTTTTTTGAAGTCATTTTTGAAGTCATTTTTTGAAGTCAGTTTTTGAAGTCAGAAGGTTGCACCAAGAGGGTCAACCAAACCCCAGAGGTTAATAGTCTCCACTTGATAAAGATCAAGTGCAGGTCATTTTCCGTTTTCAGTTAATCTTCACTTGATAGCAGTTCAAGTGCAAGACAGTTTAAGTCTCAGAATACTTGATAAGAGGTCAAGTCAGAAGGTTGGGCCAAGACGGGCAACCGCCCAGAGATTTATAGAAATACTTGATAGAGGTCCAAGTCAATAGGTTGCATCCAAGAGGGACAACCGCCCCAGAGATTACAGAAGCTAGTTTTGAAAAAGTTAGTTTTGAAAAAGTTAGTTCTGAAAAAAGTTAGTATTGAAAAGTATTTTTTGAAACTTAGTTTTGAAAAAGTTAGTTTTGAAAAAGTTAGTTTTGAAAAAGTTAGTTTTGAAAAAAAGTTAGTTTTTAAGTCCCAAGTCATTTTTATTTCGAGTCCCAAGTCATTTTTATTTCAAGTCCGTCATTTTATTTCAAGTCCCAAGTTAGTTTTCAATGCAGTCAATTGAATTCAACTTTTTCTTTGTAATTTAAGAGAATTTAATTTAAGAAAAATGTAATTTAAGAATTTAATTCAACCTTTTATTTTTGTTGTAAAAGAGAATTAAATTCAACCAGGATTGACCGGGTTGCGTCTTTGGTTTAACCTTTTCTTTGTTTGTAAGACGGAATTCACCGATTTGTCTTTCCCTTTTTCATGCATTGTTACGTAATATAAATATATACTTATGTAATTCATTAATTGTAACAAAACCGTTTTTACAAGGTTGTAACGATTTTGGTAATTATTGTAATGTATATGAGGAACATGCCGTCCCTCCGTTTGTTGAACTCTTTATAATTTTTTGTTCTAAGTAGTGTGACAAGCAATCTTTTAAAAAAAAAAAAAAAGAGAGCAAAGTATCACGAAAGACTTATTGTCAATTTCAAACTTATACCCCCCGCTTAGTCACTCAATTCCCCCGAATGTAGTACTCCAAACTTTGTTTTTTTTATTTTATTTTTATTTTAACACCCAACACCCCAGTTGAACCCAGTGTCGACCAAACCGTTTTTACAAAAGTTTTTTAACGAGTTTTATAATTATTTTGATTATATGATGACAGAAAGCGTAACAATTAATCGATCATGTACCTAATTTATCCTGCTCTGTACGATCGGGAAATTTACCCGTATGACCGCACATACCCTAAATTTCAGTTCAATTTTTAATTTTTAATAAAACTTCTACACAATAAAACAGATGTATTTGTCTATATGCAAACAAGTTTTCAGATTAAAAAAAATCAAATAATTCAAATTCTATCAACATTCAACGAAAGAGTATAATTTTTCTACTTAACAGGCAAAAATTATTAAACCTTTTTAATATATTTTTTTTATTATATAAAATAATTTTTAATATAAAATTTAATTGAAATTATTAAAAGAAAAGATTGTTCGAAATGCTTCCCTTCCATTTCAATAACTTTTTATTCTTGGCCGAAACTCATCTATGGCTCGATTTACTTTTATTTTTTTAGAATATTATAAAATTGTATTTAGCTCGTTGAAATGCATAATTGATTCATATTTTTAATTTTAATTTTTATTTTTATTTTGTTCAATTAATCGTGAGTAACTGTCCTTAAATTGTTATTGTACCATTTGTAAGGTATCAAACGAAAATTATAGTCAAATTGACATACTACTACAGTATATGGTTATGAATTTTAGTAGTCGAATTTAATCTGTCTCGAAATTATAAAATACACACTTTGTACCCAGTAAACATAAATACACATTTGACCACAGGTCTATACATCATCCACTACGTAATTCGATTTGTACCTACAACAGTTAATAAAAATGCATGTATGCACATTTATATACTATATATATACAGCCCTTATGCTAAAATCATTGAATATCACAATAAAACTATTTCATTACGTAAGTGCAAACTATGCTATTTAGTCTTAATCATTTTTGCTTCCTAATATATCTTGCTCATGCATTTATTCAGTTACTTGAACAATCCTATCAGCTAATCTGTCCCTCGAAATTGTAAAATACACACTTGACCACAGGTCTATACATCATCCATTACATAATTCGATTTTTTATCTACAATAGTCAATAAAATTAGTTATCAATTGTATTATATTGTATTATATTATTGTATTAATACCATTCAGGGGGGGAAATACTGTAAAAAGTGAACAATGAACAATTCCTACACCATCATTATATGGATTCATTGTCTTTATGCAGAACTTATGTTCGTATAGTTTTATGTTCGAATGTCCATTTTTACATAAGAAACCAAAATCGCCTAAGCGAGTTTTTGGATAGAATTTCGATTTATACTTCTTTATTCATTACTGTATTTCCCTAATTCATCTTTTCTAAATAATGACTTATACACTATGACGTCATAAAATAACTTTATTCTCTTTACGTTTCCCACTCTTTGTCTCTAATTCGTTCTTGTAAATCTTCCTAATCATGATTTGTACTATACGTAAAAATTCAATAACTATGACGTCACATTTTCCCTTCATTTAAGACTTCATTTAAGGCACTTCTCCTTCGTCATTGCACTTCTTCATTAGACTTCATATTAGCACCTCATTAGGAGGGGGCAGAGGCCCCTTGCCTTCTTAATATTTTTTAGATTCCGGCCTGAGCCATGGTCGAAAGAGGTCGAACCTCTACCCCTGTAAATTCAGAGTACTAACTGTAATTTTTGAGAAGTAAACTAAATGTAAGAGAAACTTTTATTTTTCCCTTCGAGCCGTGCTCTCAGAAGAACTTAGTCATTAAACTTTCCGGATACGCTATAAGAAGGGTCCGGAACCTTCAGCATTTTGAGTAAGTCTATCAGAGTCCTCCGAGCCACTATAGAAGAACTCGGAGAGTAATATAGAAGAAAACTACTTCAAGTCACACATCCGTTGCTGCCACCTAACCAGAACCCCCCGTCGAATCCGAACCGACGACTCAGGGCCATAAAAGGGGGGTTAACAGTCTGGCGACCCTATACCAGGATAAACACATAGAAGAAGGAAGATAACAACTGGCGACCCTTTAACCAGGATCTTCACGACTCCAGGATTCTTCCAGTCTTCCAGACCCTTTACCAGGATCTTAACAGATTTTAAGAAGAAGAAGATTACTTTAAGAAGATTACTTTAAGAAGAAGATTACTTTAAGAAGAAGATTACTTTAAGAAGAAGAAGATTTTAAGAAGAGGCCACTCTTTGGCCAAGATAGAAATTACCCTGCATCAGGATAAAACCAGTTGACCGGCGTGTCACGACTTCTAGTTCGTAACATCCACCCTTGAACCGGTGTGTCACGACTCCAAGTTCTCCACGCCTAGTTTTCATCCAAGAAGTAGCCAGCAAGACGTCTTCAGGACACGTCTCAAGGATTTCCCCATAGAAAATTTTGTTAAGCACAGAGTTGGTTTTTTTAAGTAATTTATAAACACTTGAAAAGTCAGTATTATAACAGTTAATATTTAGTATGGAGCCAGAATTAACACAAAACACAGTGAACACTTCAGACACCAGTGATACACTTTTTTTTAGTGAAACAGTAATTGTCACAGAAGTTAATTGTCAGAGTAAATTGTCACAGAGTAAATTGTCACAGAGTAAATTGTCACAGAGTTAATTGTCACAGAGTAAATTGTCACAGAGTAAATTGTCACAGAGTTAATTGTCACAGAGTAAATTGTCACAGAGTAAATTGTCACAGAGTAAATTGTCACAGAGTCAATTGTCACAGAGTCAATTGTCACAGAGTCAATTGTCACAGAAGTTAATTGCCACAGAGTTAATTGTCACAGAGTTAATTGTCACAGAGTTAATTGTCACAGAGTTAATTGTCACAGAGTAAATTGTCACAGAGTAAATTGTCACAGAGTCACAGAGTAAATTGTCACAGAGTAAATTGTCACAGAGTAAATTGTCACAGAGTCAATTGTCACAGAGTCAATTGTCACAGAGTCAATTGTCACAGTTATTTTCACTGTTATATTCAGTATAGAATAATTTTATTTTATGTACCAAACATAATAATACCAGAGTGAAATATTGTTTACATTTTTTTTATTTTTTGTTTGCAAATTTTTTTCAATTACTGAATTGAATTGACTTGCAAATTAAGAGAGAGAGAGTTTAGAGAGAGTTTATAGAGTTACTTGAAGCAGTTTCAAGTTCCATTTTCAGTTTTCAGACAGTTTCAGTTGGTTGTAACCAAAAGGGACAACCAAACCCCAGAGATTTATAAAGATACTTGAAGTAATTTTGAAGTCATTTTTTTGAAGTCATTTTTTTGAAGTCATTTTTGAAGTCATTTTTTGAAGTCAGTTTTTGAAGTCAGAAGGTTGCACCAAGAGGGTCAACCAAACCCCAGAGGTTAATAGTCTCCACTTGATAAAGATCAAGTGCAGTCATTTTCCGTTTTCAGTTAATCTTCACTTGATAGCAGTTCAAGTGCAAGACAGTTTAAGTCTCAGAATACTTGATAAGAGGTCAAGTCAGAAGGTTGGGCCAAGACGGGCAACCGCCCCAGAGATTTATAGAAATACTTGATAAGAGGTCAAGTCAATAGGTTGCATCCAAGAGGGACAACCGCCCCAGAGATTACAGAAGCTAGTTTTGAAAAAGTTAGTTTTGAAAAAGTTAGTTCTGAAAAAAGTTAGTATTGAAAAAGTTAGTTTTGAAAAAGTTAGTTTTGAAAAAGTTAGTTTTGAAAAAGTTAGTTTTGAAAAAAAGTTAGTTTTTAAGTCCCAAGTCATTTTTATTTCGAGTCCCAAGTCATTTTTATTTCAAGTCCCGTCATTTTTATTTCAAGTCCCAAGTTAGTTTCAATGCAGTCATTTGATTCAACTTTTTCTTTGTAATTTAAGAGATTTAATTTAAGAAAAATGTAATTTAAGAATTTAATTCAACCTTTTATTTTTGTTTGTAAAGAGAATTAAATTCAACCAGGATTGACCGGGTTGCGTCTTTGGTTTAACCTTTTCTTTGTTTGTAAGACGGAAATTTCACCGATTTGTCTTTCCCTTTTCATGCATTTACGTATATAAATATATACTTAGTATTCATTAATTGTAACAAAACCGTTTTTACAAAGGTTGTAACGATTTTGGTAATTATTGTAATGTATATGAGGAACATGCCGTCCCTCCGTTTGTTGAACCTTTTATTTTTTGTTCTAAGTAGTGTGACAAGCAATCTTTTAAAAAAAAAAAAAGAGAGCAAAGTGCTCACGAAAGACTTATTGTCAATTTCAAACTTATACCCCCCGCTTAGTCACTCAATTCCCCCGAATGTAGTACTCCAAACTTTGTTTTTTATTTTATTTTTATTTTAACACCCCAACCCCAGTTGAACCCAGTGTCGACCAAACCGTTTTTACAAAAGTTTTTAACGAGTTTATAATTATTTTGATTATATGATGACAGAAATAGCGTAACAATTAATCGATCATGTACCTAATTTATCCTGCTCTGTACGATCGGGAAATTTACCCGTATGACCGCACATACCCTAAATTTCAGTCATTTAATTTTTAATAAAACTTCCACACAATAAAACAGATGTATTTGTCTATATGCAAACAAGTTTTCAGATTAAAAAAAAATCAAATAATTCAAATTCTATCAACATTCAACGAAAGAGTATAATTTTTCTACTTAACAGGCAAAATTATTAAACCTTTTTAATATATTTTTTTTATTATATAAAATAATTTTTAATATAAATTTAATTGAAATTATTAAAAAAAAGATTGTTCGAAATGCTTCCCTTCCATTTCAATAACTTTTTATTCTTGGCCGAAACTCATCTATGGCTCGATTTACTTTTATTTTTTTAGAATATTATAAAATTGTATTTAGCTCGTTGAAATGCATAATTGATTCATATTTTTAATTTTAATTTTATTTTTATTTTGTTCAATTAATCGTGAGTAACTGTCCTTAAATTGTTATTGTACCATTTGTAAGGTATCAAACGAAAATTATAGTCAAATTGACATACTACTACAGTATATGGTTATGAATTTTAGTAGTCGAATTTAATCTGTCTCGAAATTATAAAATACACACTTTGTACCCAATAAACATAAATACACATTTGACCACAGGTCTATACATCATCCACTACGTAATTCGATTTGTACCTACAACAGTTAATAAAAATGCATGTATGCACATTATATATACTATATATATACAGCCCTTATGCTAAAATCATTGAATATCACAATAAAACTATTTCATTACGTAAGTGCAAACTATGCTATTTAGTCTTAATCATTTTTGCTTCCTAATATATCTTGCTCATGCATTTATTCAGTTACTTGAACAATCCTATCAGCTAATCTGTCCCTCGAAATTGTAAAATACACACTTGACCACAGGTCTATACATCATCCATTACATAATTCGATTTTTTATCTACAATAGTCAATAAATTAGTTATCATTGTATTATATTGTATTATATTATTGTATTAATACCATTCAGGGGGGGAAATACTGTAAAAAGTGAACAATGAACAATTCCTACACCATCATTATATGGATTCATTGTCTTTATGCAGAACTTATGTTCGTATAGTTTTATGTTCGAATGTCCATTTTTACATAAGAAACCAAAATCGCCTAAGCGAGTTTTTGGATAGAATTTCGATTTATATTCTTTATTCATTACTGTATTTCCCTAATTCATCTTTTCTAAATAATGACTTATACACTATGACGTCATAAAATAACTTTATTCTCTTTACGTTTCCCACTCTTTGTCTCTAATTCGTTCTTGTAAATCTTCCTAATCATGATTTGTACTATACGTAAAATTCAATAACTATGACGTCACATTTTCCCTTCATTTAAGACTTCATTTAAGGCACTTCTCCTTCGTCATTGCACTTCTTCATTAGACTTCATATTAGCACCTCATTAGGAGGGGCAGAGGCCCCTTGCCTTCTTAATATTTTTTAGATTCCGGCCTGAGCCATGGTCGAAAGAGGTCGAACCTCTACCCTGTAAATTCAGAGTACTAACTGTAATTTTTGAGAAGTAAACTAAATGTAAGAGAAACTTTATTTTTCCCTTCGAGCCGTGCTCTCAGAAGAACTTAGTCATTAAACTTTCCGGATACGCTATAAGAAGGGTCCGGAACCTTCAGCATTTGAGTAAGTCTATCAGAGTCCTCCGAGCCACTATAGAAGAACTCGGAGAGTAATATAGAAGAAAACTACTTCAAGTCACACATCCGTTGCTGCCACCTAACCAGAACCCCCCGTCGAATCCGAACCGACGACTCAGGGCCATAAAAGGGGGGTTAACAGTCTGGCGACCCTATACCAGGATAAACACATAGAAGAAGGAAGATAACAACTGGCGACCCTTTAACCAGGATCTTCACGACTCCAGGATTCTTCCAGTCTTCCAGACCCTTTACCAGGATCTTAACAGATTTTAAGAAGAAGAAGATTACTTTAAGAAGATTACTTTAAGAAGAAGATTACTTTAAGAAGAAGATTACTTTAAGAAGAAGAAGATTTAAGAAGAGGCCACTCTTTGGCCAAGATAGAAATTACCCTGCATCAGGATAAAACCAGTTGACCGGCGTGTCACGACTTCTAGTTCGTAACATCCACCCTTGAACCGGTGTGTCACGACTCCAAGTTCTCCACGCCTAGTTTTCATCCAAGAAGTAGCCAGCAAGACGTCTTCAGGACACGTCTCAAGGATTTCCCCATAGAAAATTTTGTTAAGCACAGAGTTGGTTTTTTTAAGTAATTTATAAACACTTGAAAAGTCAGTATTATAACAGTTAATATTTAGTATGGAGCCAGAATTAACACAAAACACAGTGAACACTTCAGACACCAGTGATACACTTTTTTTTAGTGAAACAGTAATTGTCACAGAAGTTAATTGTCAGAGTAAATTGTCACAGAGTAAATTGTCACAGAGTAAATTGTCACAGAGTAATTGTCACAGAGTAAATTGTCACAGAGTAAATTGTCACAGAGTAATTGTCACAGAGTAAATTGTCACAGAGTAAATTGTCACAGAGTCAATTGTCACAGAGTCAATTGTCCACAGAGTTAATTGTCACAGAGTTAATTGTCACAGAGTTAATTGTCACAGAGTTAATTGTCACAGAGTAAATTGTCACAGAGTAAATTGTCACAGAGTTAATTGTCACAGAGTAAATTGTCACAGAGTAAATTGTCACAGAGTCAATTGTCACAGAGTCAATTGTCACAGTTATTTTCACTGTTATATTCAGTATAGAATAATTTTATTTTATGTACCAAACATAATAATACCAGAGTGAAATATTGTTTACATTTTTTTTATTTTTGTTTGCAAATTTTTTTCAATTACTGAATTGAATTGACTTGCAAATTAAGAGAGAGAGAGTTTAGAGAGAGTTTATAGAGTTACTTGAAGCAGTTTCAAGTTCCATTTTCAGTTTTCAGACAGTTTCAGTTGGTTGTAACCAAAAGGGACAACCAAACCCCAGAGATTTATAAAGATACTTGAAGTAATTTTGAAGTCATTTTTTTGAAGTCATTTTTTTGAAGTCATTTTTGAAGTCATTTTTTGAAGTCAGTTTTTGAAGTCAGAAGGTTGCACCAAGAGGGTCAACCAAACCCCAGAGGTTAATAGTCTCCACTTGATAAGATCAAGTGCAGTCATTTTCCGTTTTCAGTTAATCTTCACTTGATAGCAGTTCAAGTGCAAGACAGTTTAAGTCTCAGAATACTTGATAAAGGTCAAGTCAGAAGGTTGCGCCAAGACGGGCAACCGCCCCAGAGATTTATAGAAATACTTGATAAGAGGTCAAGTCAATAGGTTGCATCCAAGAGGGACAACCGCCCCAGAGATTACAGAAGCTAGTTTTGAAAAAGTTAGTTTTGAAAAAGTTAGTTTGAAAAAAGTTAGTATTGAAAAAGTTAGTTTTGAAAAAGTTAGTTTTGAAAAAGTTAGTTTTGAAAAAGTTAGTTTTGAAAAAAAGTTAGTTTTTAAGTCCCAAGTCATTTTTATTTCGAGTCCCAAGTCATTTTTATTTCAAGTCCCGTCATTTTTATTTCAAGTCCCAAGTTAGTTTTCAATGCAGTCAATTGAATTCAACTTTTTCTTTGTAATTTAAGAGAATTTAATTTAAGAAAAATGTAATTTAAGAATTTAATTCAACCTTTTATTTTTGTTGTAAAAGAGAATTAAATTCAACCAGGATTGACCGGGTTGCGTCTTTGGTTTAACCTTTTCTTTGTTTGTAAGACGGAAATTCACCGATTTGTCTTTCCCTTTTCATGCATTGTTACGTATATAAATATATACTTATGTAATTCATTAATTGTAACAAAACCGTTTTTACAAAGGTTGTAACGATTTTGGTAATTATTGTAATGTATATGAGGAACATGCCGTCCCTCCGTTTGTTGAACTCTTTTAATTTTTTGTTCTAAGTAGTGTGACAAGCAATCTTTTAAAAAAAAAAAAAAAGAGAGCAAAGTGCTCACGAAAGACTTATTGTCAATTTCAAACTTATACCCCCCGCTTAGTCACTCAATTCCCCCGAATGTAGTACTCCAAACTTTGTTTTTTTATTTTATTTTTATTTTAACACCCCAACCCCAGTTGAACCCAGTGTCGACCAAAACCGTTTTTACAAAAGTTTTTAACGAGTTTTATAATTATTTTGATTATATGATGACAGAAATAGCGTAACAATTAATCGATCATGTACCTAATTTATCCTGCTCTGTACGATCGGGAAATTTACCCGTATGACCGCACATACCCTAAATTTCAGTCATTTAATTTTTAATAAAACTTCTACACAATAAAACAGATGTATTTGTCTATATGCAAACAAGTTTTCAGATTAAAAAAAAATCAAATAATTCAAATTCTATCAACATTCACCGAAAGAGTATAATTTTTCTACTTAACAGGCAAAAATTATTAAACCTTTTTAATATATTTTTTTATTATATAAAAATAATTTTTAATATAAAATTTAATTGAAATTATTAAAAGAAAAGATTGTTCGAAATGCTTCCCTTCCATTTCAATAACTTTTTATTCTTGGCCGAAACTCATCTATGGCTCGATTTACTTTTATTTTTTTAGAATATTATAAAATTGTATTTAGCTCGTTGAAATGCATAATTGATTCATATTTTTAATTTTAATTTTATTTTTATTTTGTTCAATTAATCGTGAGTAACTGTCCTTAAATTGTTATTGTACCATTTGTAAGGTATCAAACGAAAATTATAGTCAAATTGACATACTACTACAGTATATGGTTATGAATTTTAGTAGTCGAATTTAATCTGTCTCGAAATTATAAAATACACACTTTGTACCCAGTAAACATAAATACACATTTGACCACAGGTCTATACATCATCCACTACGTAATTCGATTTGTACCTACAACAGTTAATAAAAATGCATGTATGCACATTATATATACTATATATATACAGCCCTTATGCTAAAATCATTGAATATCACAAATAAAACTATTTCATTACGTAAGTGCAAACTATGCTATTTAGTCTTAATCATTTTTGCTTCCTAATATATCTTGCTCATGCATTTATTCAGTTACTTGAACAATCCTATCAGCTAATCTGTCCCTCGAAATTGTAAAATACACACTTGACCACAGGTCTCTACATCATCCATTACATAATTCGATTTTTTATCTACAATAGTCAATAAAATTAGTTATCAATTGTATTATATTGTATTATATTATTGTATTAATACCATTCAGGGGGGAAATACTGTAAAAAGTGAACAATGAACAATTCCTACACCATCATTATATGGATTCATTGTCTTTATGCAGAACTTATGTTCGTATAGTTTTATGTTCGAATGTCCATTTTTACATAAGAAACCAAAATCGCCTAAGCGAGTTTTTGGATAGAATTTCGATTTATACTTCTTTATTCATTACTGTATTTCCCTAATTCATCTTTCTAAATAATGACTTATACACTATGACGTCATAAAATAACTTTATTCTCTTTACGTTTCCCACTCTTTGTCTCTAATTCGTTCTTGTAAATCTTCCTAATCATGATTTGTACTATACGTAAAAATTCAATAACTATGACGTCACATTTTCCCTTCATTTAAGACTTCATTTAAGGCACTTCTCCTTCGTCATTGCACTTCTTCATTAGACTTCATATTAGCACCTCATTAGGAGGGGCAGAGGCCCCTTGCCTTCTTAATATTTTTTAGATTCCGGCCTGAGCCATGGTCGAAAGAGGTCGAACCTCTACCCCTGTAAATTCAGAGTACTAACTGTAATTTTTGAGAAGTAAACTAAATGTAAGAGAAACTTTTATTTTTCCCTTCGAGCCGTGCTCTCAGAAGAACTTAGTCATTAAACTTTCCGGATACGCTATAAGAAGGGTCCGGAACCTTCAGCATTTTGAGTAAGTCTATCAGAGTCCTCCGAGCCACTATAGAAGAACTCGGAGAGTAATATAGAAGAAAACTACTTCAAGTCACACATCCGTTGCTGCCACCTAACCAGAACCCCCCGTCGAATCCGAACCGACGACTCAGGGCCATAAAAGGGGGGTTAACAGTCTGGCGACCCTATACCAGGATAAACACATAGAAGAAGGAAGATAACAACTGGCGACCCTTTAACCAGGATCTTCACGACTCCAGGATTCTTCCAGTCTTCCAGACCCTTTACCAGGATCTTAACAGATTTTAAGAAGAAGAAGATTACTTTAAGAAGATTACTTTAAGAAGAAGATTACTTTAAGAAGAATTACTTTAAGAAGAAGATTTTAAGAGAGGCCACTCTTTGGCCAAGATAGAAATTACCCTGCATCAGGATAAAACCAGTTGACCGGCGTGTCACGACTTCTAGTTCGTAACATCCACCCTTGAACCGGTGTGTCACGACTCCAAGTTCTCCACGCCTAGTTTTCATCCAAGAAGTAGCCAGCAAGACGTCTTCAGGACACGTCTCAAGGATTTCCCCATAGAAAATTTTGTTAAGCACAGAGTTGGTTTTTTTAAGTAATTTATAAACACTTGAAAAGTCAGTATTATAACAGTTAATATTTAGTATGGAGCCAGAATTAACACAAAACACAGTGAACACTTCAGACACCAGTGATACACTTTTTTTAGTGAAACAGTAATTGTCACAGAAGTTAATTGTCAGAGTAAATTGTCACAGAGTAAATTGTCACAGAGTAAATTGTCACAGAGTTAATTGTCACAGAGTAAATTGTCACAGAGTAAATTGTCACAGAGTAATTGTCACAGAGTAAATTGTCACAGAGTAAATTGTCACAGAGTCAATTGTCACAGAGTCAATTGTCACAGAGTCAATTGTCACAGAGTCAATTGTCACAGAGTTAATTGCCACAGAGTTAATTGTCACAGAGTTAATTGTCACAGAGTAATTGTCACAGAGTTAATTGTCACAGAGTAAATTGTCACAGAGTAAATTGTCACAGAGTTAATTGTCACAGAGTAAATTGTCACAGAGTAAATTGTCACAGAGTCAATTTCACAGAGTCAATTGTCACAGTTATTTTCACTGTTATATTCAGTATAGAATAATTTTATTTATGTACCAAACATAATAATACCAGAGTGAAATATTGTTTACATTTTTTTTTATTTTTGTTTGCAAATTTTTTTCAATTACTGAATTGAATTGACTTGCAAATTAAGAGAGAGAGAGTTTAGAGAGAGTTTATAGAGTTACTTGAAGCAGTTTCAAGTTCCATTTTCAGTTTTCAGACAGTTTCAGTTGGTTGTAACCAAAAGGGACAACCAAACCCCAGAGATTTATAAAGATACTTGAAGTAATTTTGAAGTCATTTTTTTGAAGTCATTTTTTTGAAGTCATTTTTGAAGTCATTTTTTGAAGTCAGTTTTGAAGTCAGAAGGTTGCACCAAGAGGGTCAACCAAACCCCAGAGGTTAATAGTCTCCACTTGATAAAGATCAAGTGCAGTCATTTTCCGTTTTCAGTTAATCTTCACTTGATAGCAGTTCAAGTGCAAGACAGTTTAAGTCTCAGAATACTTGATAAGAGGTCAAGTCAGAAGGTTGCGCCAAGACGGGCAACCGCCCCAGAGATTTATAGAAATACTTGATAAGAGGTCAAGTCAATAGGTTGCATCCAAGAGGGACAACCGCCCCAGAGATTACAGAAGCTAGTTTTGAAAAAGTTAGTTTTGAAAAAGTTAGTTTTGAAAAAAGTTAGTATTGAAAAAGTTAGTTTTGAAAAAGTTAGTTTTGAAAAAGTTAGTTTTGAAAAAGTTAGTTTTGAAAAAAGTTAGTTTTTAAGTCCCAAGTCATTTTTATTTCGAGTCCCAAGTCATTTTTATTTCAAGTCCCGTCATTTTTTTTCAAGTCCCAAGTTAGTTTTCAATGCAGTCAATTGAATTCAACTTTTTCTTTGTAATTTAAGAGAATTTAATTTAAGAAAAATGTAATTTAAGAATTTAATTCAACCTTTTATTTTTGTTGTAAAAGAGAATTAAATTCAACCAGGATTGACCGGGTTGCGTCTTTGGTTTAACCTTTTCTTTGTTTGTAAGACGGAAATTCACCGATTTGTCTTTCCCTTTTCATGCATTGTTACGTATATAAATATACTTATGTAATTCATTAATTGTAACAAAACCGTTTTTACAAAGGTTGTAACGATTTTGGTAATTATTGTAATGTATATGAGGAACATGCCGTCCCTCCGTTTGTTGAACTCTTTTAATTTTTTGTTCTAAGTAGTGTGACAAGCAATCTTTAAAAAAAAAAAAAAAGAGAGCAAAGTGCTCACGAAAGACTTATTGTCAATTTCAAACTTATACCCCCCGCTTAGTCACTCAATTCCCCCGAATGTAGTACTCCAAACTTTGTTTTTTTATTTTATTTTTATTTTAACACCCCAACCCCAGTTGAACCCAGTCGACCAAAACCGTTTTTACAAAAGTTTTTAACGAGTTTTATAATTATTTTGATTATATGATGACAGAAATAGCGTAACAATTAATCGATCATGTACCTAATTTATCCTGCTCTGTACGATCGGAAATTTACCCGTATGACCGCACATACCCTAAATTTCAGTCATTTAATTTTTAATAAAACTTCTACACAATAAAACAGATGTATTTGTCTATATGCAAACAAGTTTTCAGATTAAAAAAAATCAAATAATTCAAATTCTATCAACATTCACGAAAGAGTATAATTTTTCTACTTAACAGGCAAAATTATTAAACCTTTTTAATATATTTTTTTATTATATAAAAATAATTTTTAATATAAAATTTAATTGAAATTATTAAAAGAAAAGATTGTTCGAAATGCTTCCCTTCCATTTCAATAACTTTTTATTCTTGGCCGAAACTCATCTATGGCTCGATTTACTTTTATTTTTTTAGAATATTATAAAATTGTATTTAGCTCGTTGAAATGCATAATTGATTCATATTTTTAATTTTAATTTTTATTTTTATTTTGTTCAATTAATCGTGAGTAACTGTCCTTAAATTGTTATTGTACCATTTGTAAGGTATCAAACGAAAATTATAGTCAAATTGACATACTACTACAGTATATGGTTATGAATTTTAGTAGTCGAATTTAATCTGTCTCGAAATTATAAAATACACACTTTGTACCCAGTAAACATAAATACACATTTGACCACAGGTCTATACATCATCCACTACGTAATTCGATTTGTACCTACAACAGTTAATAAAAATGCATGTATGCACATTATATACTATATATACAGCCCTTATGCTAAAATCATTGAATATCACAATAAAACTATTTCATTACGTAAGTGCAAACTATGCTATTAGTCTTAATCATTTTTGCTTCCTAATATATCTTGCTCATGCATTTATTCAGTTACTTGAACAATCCTATCAGCTAATCTGTCCCTCGAAATTGTAAAATACACACTTGACCCACAGGTCTATACATCATCCATTACATAATTCGATTTTTTATCTACAATAGTCAATAAAATTAGTTTATCAATTGTATTATATTGTATTATATTATTGTATTAATACCATTCAGGGGGGGAAATACTGTAAAAGTGAACAATGAACAATTCCTACACCATCATTATATGGATTCATTGTCTTTATGCAGAACTTATGTTCGTATAGTTTTTGTTCGAATGTCCATTTTTACATAAGAAACCAAAATCGCCTAAGCGAGTTTTGGATAGAATTTCGATTTATACTTCTTTATTCATTACTGTATTTCCCTAATTCATCTTTTCTAAATAATGACTTATACACTATGACGTCCTAAATAACTTTATTCTCTTTACGTTTCCCACTCTTTGTCTCTAATTCGTTCTTGTAAATCTTCCTAATCATGATTTGTACTATACGTAAAAATTCAATAACTATGACGTCACATTTTCCCTTCATTTAAGACTTCATTTAAGGCACTTCTCCTTCGTCATTGCACTTCTTCATTAGACTTCATATTAGCACCTCATTAGGAGGGGGCAGAGGCCCTTGCCTTCTTAATATTTTTAGATTCCGGCCTGAGCCATGGTCGAAAGAGGTCGAACTCTACCCCTGTAAATTCAGAGTACTAACTGTAATTTTTGAGAAGTAAACTAAATGTAAGAGAAACTTTTATTTTTCCCTTCGAGCCGTGCTCTCAGAAGAACTTAGTCATTAAACTTTCCGGATACGCTATAAGAAGGGTCCGGAACCTTCAGCATTTTGAGTAAGTCTATCAGAGTCCTCCGAGCCACTATAGAAGAACTCGGAGAGTAATATAGAAGAAAACTACTTCAAGTCACACATCCGTTGCTGCCACCTAACCAGAACCCCCGTCGAATCCGAACCGACGACTCAGGGCCATAAAAGGGGGGTTAACAGTCTGGCGACCCTATACCAGGATAAACACATAGAAGAAGGAAGATAACAACTGGCGACCCTTTAACCAGGATCTTCACGACTCCAGGATTCTTCCAGTCTTCCAGACCCTTTACCAGGATCTTAACAGATTTTAAGAAGAAGAAGATTACTTTAAGAAGATTACTTTAAGAAGAAGATTACTTTAAGAAGAAGAAGATTTTAAGAAGAGGCCACTCTTTGGCCAAGATAGAAATTACCCTGCATCAGGATAAAACCAGTTGACCGGCGTGTCACGACTTCTAGTTCGTAACATCCACCCTTGAACCGGTGTGTCACGACTCCAAGTTCTCCACGCCTAGTTTTCATCCAAGAAGTAGCCAGCAAGACGTCTTCAGGACACGTCTCAAGGATTTCCCCATAGAAAATTTTGTTAAGCACAGAGTTGGTTTTTTTAAGTAATTTATAAACACTTGAAAAGTCAGTATTATAACAGTTAATATTTAGTATGGAGCCAGAATTAACACAAAACACAGTGAACACTTCAGACACCAGTGATACACTTTTTTTTAGTGAAACAGTAATTGTCACAGAAGTTAATTGTCAGAGTAAATTGTCACAGAGTAATTGTCACAGAGTAAATTGTCACAGAGTTAATTGTCACAGAGTAAATTGTCACAGAGTAAATTGTCACAGAGTTAATACAGAGTATTGTCACAGAGTAAATTGTCACAGAGTCAATTGTCACAGAGTCAATTGTCACAGAGTCAATTGTCACAGAGTCAATTGTCACAGAAGTTAATTGCCACAGAGTTAATTGTCACAGAGTTAATTGTCACAGAGTTAATTGTCACAGAGTTAATTGTCACAGAGTAAATTGTCACAGAGTAAATTGTCACAGAGTAATTGTCACAGAGTAAATTGTCACAGAGTAAATTGTCACAGAGTCAATTGTCACAGAGTCAATTGTCACAGTTATTTTCACTGTTATTTCAGTATAGAATAATTTTATTTTATGTACCAACATAATAATACCAGAGTGAAATATTGTTTACATTTTTTTTATTTTTTGTTTGCAAATTTTTTTCAATTACTGAATTGAATTGACTTGCAAATTAGAGAGAGAGAGTTTAGAGAGAGTTTATAGAGTTACTTGAAGCAGTTTCAAGTTCCATTTTCAGTTTTCAGACAGTTTCAGTTGGTTGTAACCAAAAGGGACAACCAAACCCCAGAGATTTATAAAGATACTTGAAGTAATTTTGAAGTCATTTTTTTGAAGTCATTTTTTTGAAGTCATTTTTGAAGTCATTTTTTGAAGTCAGTTTTTGAAGTCAGAAGGTTGCACCAAGAGGGTCAACCAAACCCCAGAGGTTAATAGTCTCCACTTGATAAAGATCAAGTGCAGTCATTTTCCGTTTTCAGTTAATCTTCACTTGATAGCAGTTCAAGTGCAAGACAGTTTAAGTCTCAGAATACTTGATAAGAGGTCAAGTCAGAAGGTTGCGCCAAGACGGGCAACCGCCCCAGAGATTTATAGAAATACTTGATAAGAGGTCAAGTCAATAGGTTGCATCCAAGAGGGACAACCGCCCCAGAGATTACAGAAGCTAGTTTTGAAAAAGTTAGTTTTGAAAAAGTTAGTTTTGAAAAAAGTTAGTATTGAAAAAGTTAGTTTTGAAAAAGTTAGTTTTGAAAAAGTTAGTTTTGAAAAAGTTAGTTTTGAAAAAAGTTAGTTTTTAAGTCCCAAGTCATTTTTTTCGAGTCCCAAGTCATTTTTATTTCAAGTCCCGTCATTTTTATTTCAAGTCCCAAGTTAGTTTTCAATGCAGTCAATTGAATTCAACTTTTTCTTTGTAATTTAAGAGAATTTAATTTAAGAAAAATGTAATTTAAGAATTTAATTCAACCTTTTATTTTTGTTGTAAAAGAGAATTAAATTCAACCAGGATTGACCGGGTTGCGTCTTTGGTTTAACCTTTTCTTTGTTTGTAAGACGGAAATTCACCGATTTGTCTTTCCCTTTTCATGCATTGTTACGTATATAAATATATACTTATGTAATTCATTAATTGTAACAAAACCGTTTTTACAAAGGTTGTAACGATTTTGGTAATTATTGTAATGTATATGAGGAACATGCCGTCCCTCCGTTTGTTGAACTCTTTTAATTTTTTGTTCTAAGTAGTGTGACAAGCAATCTTTAAAAAAAAAAAAAAAGAGAGCAAAGTGCTCACGAAAGACTTATTGTCAATTTCAAACTTATACCCCCCGCTTAGTCACTCAATTCCCCCGAATGTAGTACTCCAAACTTTGTTTTTTTTTTATTTTTATTTTAAACACCCCAACCCCAGTTGAACCCAGTGTCGACCAAAACCGTTTTTACAAAAGTTTTTAACGAGTTTTATAATTATTTTGATTATATGATGACAGAAATAGCGTAACAATTAATCGATCATGTACCTAATTTATCCTGCTCTGTACGATCGGGAAATTTACCCGTATGACCGCACATACCCTAAATTTCAGTCATTTAATTTTTAATAAAACTTCTACACAATAAAACAGATGTATTTGTCTATATGCAAACAAGTTTTCAGATTAAAAAAAATCAAATAATTCAAATTCTATCAACATTCAACGAAAGAGTATAATTTTTCTACTTAACAGGCAAAAATTATTAAACCTTTTTAATATATTTTTTTTATTATATAAAAATAATTTTTAATATAAAATTTAATTGAAATTATTAAAAGAAAAGATTGTTCGAAATGCTTCCCTTCCATTTCAATAACTTTTTATTCTTGGCCGAAACTCATCTATGGCTCGATTTACTTTTATTTTTTTAGAATATTATAAAATTGTATTTAGCTCGTTGAAATGCATAATTGATTCATATTTTTAATTTTAATTTTTATTTTTATTTTGTTCAATTAATCGTGAGTAACTGTCCTTAAATTGTTATTGTACCATTTGTAAGGTATCAAACGAAAATTATAGTCAAATTGACATACTACTACAGTATATGGTTATGAATTTTAGTAGTCGAATTTAATCTGTCTCGAAATTATAAAATACACACTTTGTACCCAGTAAACATAAATACACATTTGACCACAGGTCTATACATCATCCACTACGTAATTCGATTTGTACCTACAACAGTTAATAAAAATGCATGTATGCACATTATATATACTATATATATACAGCCCTTATGCTAAAATCATTGAATATCACAATAAAACTATTTCATTACGTAAGTGCAAACTATGCTATTTAGTCTTAATCATTTTGCTTCCTAATATATCTTGCTCATGCATTTATTCAGTTACTTGAACAATCCTATCAGCTAATCTGTCCCTCGAAATTGTAAAATACACACTTGACCACAGGTCTATACATCATCCATTACATAATTCGATTTTTTATCTACAATAGTCAATAAAATTAGTTATCAATTGTATTATATTGTATTATATTATTGTATTAATACCATTCAGGGGGGGAAATACTGTAAAAAGTGAACAATGAACAATTCCTACACCATCATTATATGGATTCATTGTCTTTATGCAGAACTTATGTTCGTATAGTTTTATGTTCGAATGTCCATTTTTACATAAGAAACCAAAATCGCCTAAGCGAGTTTTTGGATAGAATTTCGATTTATACTTCTTTATTCATTACTGTATTTCCCTAATTCATCTTTTCTAAATAATGACTTATACACTATGACGTCATAAAATAACTTTATTCTCTTTACGTTTCCCACTCTTTGTCTCTAATTCGTTCTTGTAAATCTTCCTAATCATGATTTGTACTATACGTAAAAATTCAATAACTATGACGTCACATTTTCCCTTCATTTAAGACTTCATTTAAGGCACTTCTCCTTCGTCATTGCACTTCTTCATTAGACTTCATATTAGCACCTCATTAGGAGGGGGCAGAGGCCCCTTGCCTTCTTAATATTTTTTAGATTCCGGCCTGAGCCATGGTCGAACCTCTACCCCTGTAAATTCAGAGTACTAACTGTAATTTTTGAGAAGTAAACTAAATGTAAGAGAAACTTTTATTTTTCCCTTCGAGCCGTGCTCTCAGAAGAACTTAGTCATTAAACTTTCCGGATACGCTATAAGAAGGGTCCGGAACCTTCAGCATTTTGAGTAAGTCTATCAGAGTCCTCCGAGCCACTATAGAAGAACTCGGAGAGTAATATAGAAGAAAACTACTTCAAGTCACACATCCGTTGCTGCCACCTAACCAGAACCACCCGTCGAATCCGAACCGACGACTCAGGGCCATAAAAGGGGGGTTAACAGTCTGGCGACCCTATACCAGGATAAACACATAGAAGAAGGAAGATAACAACTGGCGACCCTTTAACCAGGATCTTCACGACTCCAGGATTCTTCCAGTCTTCCAGACCCTTTACCAGGATCTTAACAGATTTTAAGAAGAAGAAGATTACTTTAAGAAGATTACTTTAAGAAGAAGATTACTTTAAGAAGAAGATTACTTTAAGAAGAAGAAGATTTTAAGAAGAGGCCACTCTTTGGCCAAGATAGAAATTACCCTGCATCAGGATAAAACCAGTTGACCGGCGTGTCACGACTTCTAGTTCGTAACATCCACCCTTGAACCGGTGTGTCACGACTCCAAGTTCTCCACGCCTAGTTTTCATCCAAGAAGTAGCCAGCAAGACGTCTTCAGGACACGTCTCAAGGATTTCCCCATAGAAAATTTTGTTAAGCACAGAGTTGGTTTTTTAAGTAATTTATAAACACTTGAAAAGTCAGTATTATAACAGTTAATATTTAGTATGGAGCCAGAATTAACACAAAACACAGTGAACACTTCAGACACCAGTGATACACTTTTTTTTAGTGAAACAGTAATTGTCACAGAAGTTAATTGTCAGAGTAAATTGTCACAGAGTAAATTGTCACAGAGTAAATTGTCACAGAGTTAATTGTCACAGAGTAAATTGTCACAGAGTAAATTGTCACAGAGTTAATTGTCACAGAGTAAATTGTCACAGAGTAAATTGTCACAGAGTCAATTGTCACAGAGTCAATTGTCACAGAGTCAATTGTCACAGAGTCAATTGTCACAGAAGTTAATTGCCACAGAGTTAATTGTCACAGAGTTAATTGTCACAGAGTTAATTGTCACAGAGTTAATTGTCACAGAGTAAATTGTCACAGAGTAAATTGTCACAGAGTAATTGTCACAGAGTAAATTGTCACAGAGTAAATTGTCACAGAGTCAATTGTCACAGAGTCAATTGTCACAGTTATTTTCACTGTTATATTCAGTATAGAATAATTTTATTTTATGTACCAAACATAATAATACCAGAGTGAAATATTGTTTACATTTTTTTTATTTTTTGTTTGCAAATTTTTTTCAATTACTGAATTGAATTGACTTGCAAATTAAGAGAGAGAGAGTTTAGAGAGAGTTTATAGAGTTACTTGAAGCAGTTTCAAGTTCCATTTTCAGTTTTCAGACAGTTTCAGTTGGTTGTAACCAAAAGGGACAACCAAACCCCAGAGATTTATAAAGATACTTGAAGTAATTTTGAAGTCATTTTTTTGAAGTCATTTTTTGAAGTCATTTTTGAAGTCATTTTTGAAGTCAGTTTTTGAAGTCAGAAGGTTGCACCAAGAGGGTCAACCAACCCCAGAGGTTAATAGTCTCCACTTGATAAAGATCAAGTGCAGTCATTTTCCGTTTTCAGTTAATCTTCACTTGATAGCAGTTCAAGTGCAAGACAGTTTAAGTCTCAGAATACTTGATAAGAGGTCAAGTCAGAAGGTTGCGCCAAGACGGGCAACCGCCCAGAGATTTATAGAAATACTTGATAAGAGGTCAAGTCAATAGGTTGCATCCAAGAGGGACAACCGCCCCAGAGATTACAGAAGCTAGTTTTGAAAAAGTTAGTTTTGAAAAAGTTAGTTTGAAAAAAGTTAGTATTGAAAAAGTTAGTTTTGAAAAAGTTAGTTTTGAAAAAGTTAGTTTTGAAAAAGTTAGTTTTGAAAAAAGTTAGTTTTTAAGTCCCAAGTCATTTTTATTTCGAGTCCCAAGTCATTTTTATTTCAAGTCCGTCATTTTTATTTCAAGTCCCAAGTTAGTTTTCAATGCAGTCAATTGAATTCAACTTTTTCTTTGTAATTTAAGAGAATTTAATTTAAGAAAAATGTAATTTAAGAATTTAATTCAACCTTTTATTTTTGTTGTAAAAGAGAATTAAATTCAACCAGGATTGACCGGGTTGCGTCTTTGGTTTAACCTTTTCTTTGTTTGTAAGACGGAAATTCACCGATTTGTCTTTCCCTTTTCATGCATTGTTACGTATATAAATATATACTTATGTAATTCATTAATTGTAACAAAACCGTTTTTACAAAGGTTGTAACGATTTTGGTAATTATTGTAATGTATATGAGGAACATGCCGTCCCTCCGTTTGTTGAACTCTTTTAATTTTTTGTTCTAAGTAGTGTGACAAGCAATCTTTTAAAAAAAAAAAAAAAGAGAGCAAAGTGCTCACGAAAGACTTATTGTCAATTTCAAACTTATACCCCCGCTTAGTCACTCAATTCCCCCGAATGTAGTACTCCAAACTTTGTTTTTTTATTTTATTTTTATTTTAACACCCCAACCCCAGTTGAACCCAGTGTCGACCAAAACCGTTTTTACAAAAGTTTTTAACGAGTTTTATAATTATTTTGATTATATGATGACAGAAATAGCGTAACAATTAATCGATCATGTACCTAATTTATCCTGCTCTGTACGATCGGGAAATTTACCCGTATGACCGCACATACCCTAAATTTCAGTCATTTAATTTTTAATAAAACTTCTACACAATAAAACAGATGTATTTGTCTATATGCAAACAAGTTTTCAGATTAAAAAAAATCAAATAATTCAAATTCTATCAACATTCAACGAAAGAGTATAATTTTTCTACTTAACAGGCAAAAATTATTAAACCTTTTTAATATATTTTTTTTATTATATAAAAATAATTTTTAATATAAAATTTAATTGAAATTATTAAAAGAAAAGATTGTTCGAAATGCTTCCCTTCCATTTCAATAACTTTTTATTCTTGGCCGAAACTCATCTATGGCTCGATTTACTTTTATTTTTTAGAATATTATAAAATTGTATTTAGCTCGTTGAAATGCATAATTGATTCATATTTTTAATTTTAATTTTAATTTTTATTTTGTTCAATTAATCGTGAGTAACTGTCCTTAAATTGTTATTGTACCATTTGTAAGGTATCAAACGAAAATTATAGTCAAATTGACATACTACTACAGTATATGGTTATGAATTTTAGTAGTCGAATTTAATCTGTCTCGAAATTATAAAATACACACTTTGTACCCAGTAAACATAAATACACATTTGACCACAGGTCTATACATCATCCACTACGTAATTCGATTTGTACCTACAACAGTTAATAAAAATGCATGTATGCACATTATATATACTATATATATACAGCCCTTATGCTAAAATCATTGAATATCACAATAAAACTATTTCATTACGTAAGTGCAAACTATGCTATTTAGTCTTAATCATTTTGCTTCCTAATATATCTTGCTCATGCATTTATTCAGTTACTTGAACAATCCTATCAGCTAATCTGTCCCTCGAAATTGTAAAATACACACTTGACCACAGGTCTATACATCATCCATTACATAATTCGATTTTTATCTACAATAGTCAATAAAATTAGTTATCAATTGTATTATATTGTATTATTATTGTATTAATACCATTCAGGGGGGGAAATACTGTAAAAAGTGAACAATGAACAATTCCTACACATCATTATATGGATTCATTGTCTTTATGCAGAACTTATGTTCGTATAGTTTTATGTTCGAATGTCCATTTTTACATAAGAAACCAAAATCGCCTAAGCGAGTTTTTGGATAGAATTTCGATTTATACTTCTTTATTCATTACTGTATTTCCCTAATTCATCTTTTCTAAATAATGACTTATACACTATGACGTCATAAAATAACTTTATTCTCTTTACGTTTCCCACTCTTGTCTCTAATTCGTTCTTGTAAATCTTCCTAATCATGATTTGTACTATACGTAAAAATTCAATAAACTATGACGTCACATTTTTTCATTTAAGACTTCATTTAAGGCACTTCTCCTTCGTCATTGCACTTCTTCATTAGACTTCATATTAGCACCTCATTAGGAGGGGGCAGAGGCCCCTTGCCTTCTTAATATTTTTTAGATTCCGGCCTGAGCCATGGTCGAAAGAGGTCGAACCTCTACCCCTGTAAATTCAGAGTACTAACTGTAATTTTTGAGAAGTAAACTAAATGTAAGAGAAACTTTTATTTTTCCCTTCGAGCCGTGCTCTCAGAAGAACTTAGTCATTAAACTTTCGGATACGCTATAAGAAGGGTCCGGAACCTTCAGCATTTTGAGTAAGTCTATCAGAGTCCTCCGAGCCACTATAGAAGAACTCGGAGAGTAATATAGAAGAAAACTACTTCAAGTCACACATCCGTTGCTGCCACCTAACCAGAAACCCCCGTCGAATCCGAACCGACGACTCAGGGCCATAAAAGGGGGGTTAACAGTCTGGCGACCTATACCAGGATAAACACATAGAAGAAGGAAGATAACAACTGGCGACCCTTTAACCAGGATCTTCACGACTCCAGGATTCTTCCAGTCTTCCAGACCCTTTACCAGATCTTAACAGATTTTAAGAAGAAGAAGATTACTTTAAGAAGATTACTTTAAGAAGAAGATTACTTTAAGAAGAAGATTACTTTAAGAAGAAGAAGATTTTAAGAAGAGGCCACTCTTTGGCCAAGATAGAAATTACCCTGCATCAGGATAAAACCAGTTGACCGGCGTGTCACGACTTCTAGTTCGTAACATCCACCTTGAACCGGTGTGTCACGACTCCAAGTTCTCCACGCCTAGTTTTCATCCAAGAAGTAGCCAGCAAGACGTCTTCAGGACACGTCTCAAGGATTTCCCCATAGAAAATTTTGTTAAGCACAGAGTTGGTTTTTTTAAGTAATTTATAAACACTTGAAAAGTCAGTATTATAACAGTTAATATTTAGTATGGAGCCAGAATTAACACAAAACACAGTGAACACTTCAGACACCAGTGATACACTTTTTTTAGTGAAACAGTAATTGTCACAGAAGTTAATTGTCAGAGTAAATTGTCACAGAGTAAATTGTCACAGAGTAAATTGTCACAGAGTTAAATTGTCACAGAGTAAATTGTCACAGAGTAAATTGTCACAGAGTAATTGTCACAGAGTAAATTGTCACAGAGTAATTGTCACAGAGTAAATTGTCACAGAGTCAATTGTCACAGAGTCAATTGTCACAGAGTCATTGTCACAGAAGTTAATTGCCACAGAGTTAATTGTCACAGAGTTAATTGTCACAGATAATGTCCAGTTAATTGTCACAGAGTAAATTGTCACAGAGTAAATTGTCACAGAGTAATTGTCACAGAGTAAATTGTCACAGAGTAAATTGTCACAGAGTCAATTGTCACAGAGTCAATTGTCACAGTTATTTTCACTGTTATATTCAGTATAGAATAATTTTATTTTATGTACCAAACATAATAATACCAGAGTGAAATATTGTTTACATTTTTTTTATTTTTGTTTGCAAATTTTTTCAATTACTGAATTGAATTGACTTGCAAATTAAGAGAGAGAGAGTTTAGAGAGAGTTTATAGAGTTACTTGAAGCAGTTTCAAGTTCCATTTTCAGTTTTCAGACAGTTTCAGTTGGTTGTAACCAAAAGGGACAACCAAAACCCAGAGATTTATAAAGATACTTGAAGTAATTTTGAAGTCATTTTTTTGAAGTCATTTTTTGAAGTCATTTTTGAAGTCATTTTTTGAAGTCAGTTTTTGAAGTCAGAAGGTTGCACCAAGAGGGTCAACCAAACCCCAGAGGTTAATAGTCCCACTTGATAAAGATCAAGTGCAGTCATTTTCCGTTTTCAGTTAATCTTCACTTGATAGCAGTTCAAGTGCAAGACAGTTTAAGTCTCAGAATACTTGATAAGAGGTCAAGTCAGAAAGGTTGCGCCAAGACGGGCAACCGCCCCAGAGATTTATAGAAATACTTGATAAGAGGTCAAGTCAATAGGTTGCATCCAAGAGGGACAACCGCCCCAGAGATTACAGAAGCTAGTTTTGAAAAAGTTAGTTTGAAAAAGTTAGTTTTGAAAAAAGTTAGTATTGAAAAAGTTAGTTTGAAAAAGTTAGTTTTGAAAAAGTTAGTTTTGAAAAAGTTAGTTTTGAAAAAGTTAGTTTTTAAGTCCCAAGTCATTTTTATTTCGAGTCCCAAGTCATTTTTATTTCAAGTCCCGTCATTTTATTTCAAGTCCCAAGTTAGTTTTCAATGCAGTCAATTGAATTCAACTTTTTCTTTGTAATTTAAGAGAATTTAATTTAAGAAAAATGTAATTTAAGAATTTAATTCAACCTTTTATTTTTGTTGTAAAAGAAATTAAATTCAACCAGGATTGACCGGGTTGCGTCTTTGGTTTAACCTTTTCTTTGTTTGTAAGACGGAAATTCACCGATTTGTCTTTCCCTTTTCATGCATTGTTACGTATATAATATATACTTATGTAATTCATTAATTGTAACAAAACCGTTTTTACAAAGGTTGTAACGATTTTGGTAATTATTGTAATGTATATGAGGAACATGCCGTCCCTCCGTTTGTTGAACTCTTTTAATTTTTTGTTCTAAGTAGTGTGACAAGCAATCTTTAAAAAAAAAAAAAAGAGAGCAAAGTGCTCACGAAAGACTTATTGTCAATTTCAAACTTTACCCCCCGCTTAGTCACTCAATTCCCCGAATGTAGTACTCCAAACTTTGTTTTTTTATTTTATTTTTATTTTAACACCCCAACCCCAGTTGAACCCAGTGTCGACCAAAACCGTTTTTACAAAAGTTTTTAACGAGTTTTATAATTATTTGATTATATGATGACAGAAATAGCGTAACAATTAATCGATCATGTACCTAATTTATCCTGCTCTGTACGATCGGGAAATTTACCCGTATGACCGCACATACCCTAAATTTCAGTCATTTAATTTTTAATAAAACTTCTACACAATAAAACAGATGTATTTGTCTATATGCAAACAAGTTTTCAGATTAAAAAAAAATCAAATAATTCAAATTCTATCAACATTCAACGAAAGAGTATATTTTTCTACTTAACAGGCAAAAATTATTAAACCTTTTTAATATATTTTTTTTATTATATAAAAATAATTTTAATATAAAATTTAATTGAAATTATTAAAAGAAAAGATTGTTCGAAATGCTTCCCTTCCATTTCAATAACTTTTTTATTCTTGCCGAACTCATCTATGGGCTCGATTTACTTTTATTTTTTTAGAATATTATAAAATTGTATTTAGCTCGTTGAAATGCATAATTGATTCATATTTTAATTTTAATTTTTAATTTATTTTGTTCAATTAATCGTGAGTAACTGTCCTTAAATTGTTATTGTACCATTTGTAAGGTATCAAACGAAATTATAGTCAAATTGACATACTACTACAGTATATGGTTATGAATTTTAGTAGTCGAATTTAATCTGTCTCGAAATTATAAATACACACTTTGTACCCAGTAAACATAAATACACATTTGACCACAGGTCTATACATCATCCACTACGTAATTCGATTTGTACCTACAACAGTTAATAAAAATGCATGTATGCACATTATATATACTATATATATACAGCCCTTATGCCTAAAATCATTGAATATCACAATAAAACTATTTCATACGTAAGTGCAAACTATGCTATTTAGTCTTAATCATTTTTGCTTCCTAATATATCTTGCTCATGCATTTATTCAGTTACTTGAACATCCTATCAGCTAATCTGTCCCTCGAAATTGTAAAAATACACACTTGACCACAGGTCTATACATCATCCATTACATAATTCGATTTTTTATCTACAATAGTCAATAAAATTAGTTATCAATTGTATTATATTGTATTATATTATTGTATTAATACCATTCAGGGGGGGAAATACTGTAAAAAGTGAACAATGAACAATTCCTACACCATCATTATATGGATTCATTGTCTTTATGCAGAACTTATGTTCGTATAGTTTTATGTTCGAATGTCCATTTTTACATAAGAAACCAAAATCGCCTAAGCGAGTTTTTGGATAGAATTTCGATTATATTCTTTATTCATTACTGTATTTCCCTAATTCATCTTTTCTAAATAATGACTTATACACTATGACGTCATAAAATAACTTTATTCTCTTTACGTTTCCCACTCTTGTCTCTAATTCGTTCTTGTAAATCTTCCTAATCATGATTGTACTATACGTAAAAATTCAATAACATGACGTCACATTTTCCCTTCATTTAAGACTTCATTTAAGGCACTTCTCCTTCGTCATTGCACTTCTTCATTAGACTTCATATTAGCACCTCATAGGAGGGGGCAGAGGCCCCTTGCCTTCTTAATATTTTTTAGATTCCGGCCTGAGCCATGGTCGAAAGAGGTCGAACCTCTACCCCTGTAAATTCAGAGTACTAACTGTAATTTTTGAGAAGTAAACTAAATGTAAGAGAAACTTTATTTTTCCCTTCGAGCCGTGCTCTCAGAAGAACTTAGTCATTAAACTTTCCGGATACGCTATAAGAAGGGTCCGGAACCTTCAGCATTTTGAGTAAGTCTATCAGAGTCCTCCGAGCCACTATAGAAGAACTCGGAGAGTAATATAGAAGAAAACTACTTCAAGTCACACATCCGTTGCTGCCACCTAACCAGAACCCCCCGTCGAATCCGAACCGACGACTCAGGGCCATAAAAGGGGGTTAACAGTCTGGCGACCCTATACCAGGATAAACACATAGAAGAAGGAAGATAACAACTGGCGACCCTTTAACCAGGATCTTCACGACTCCAGGATTCTTCCAGTCTTCCAGACCCTTTACCAGGATCTTAACAGATTTTAAGAAGAAAGATTACTTTAAGAAGATTACTTTAAGAAGAAGATTACTTTAAGAAGAAGATTACTTTAAGAAGAAGAAGATTTTAAGAAGAGGCCACTCTTTGGCCAAGATAGAAATTACCCTGCATCAGGATAAAACCAGTTGACCGGCGTGTCACGACTTCTAGTTCGTAACATCCACCCTTGAACCGGTGTGTCACGACTCCAAGTCTCCACGCCTAGTTTTCATCCAAGAAGTAGCCAGCAAGACGTCTTCAGGACACGTCTCAAGGATTTCCCCATAGAAAATTTTGTTAAGCACAGAGTTGGTTTTTTTTAAGTAATTTATAAACACTTGAAAAGTCAGTATTATAACAGTTAATATTTAGTATGGAGCCAGAATTAACACAAAACACAGTGAACACTTCAGACACCAGTGATACACTTTTTTTTAGTGAAACAGTAATTGTCACAGAAGTTAATTGTCAGAGTAAATTGTCACAGAGTAAATTGTCACAGAGTAAATTGTCACAGAGTTAATTGTCACAGAGTAAATTGTCACAGAGTAAATTGTCACAGAGTAATTGTCACAGAGTAAATTGTCACAGAGTAATTGTCACAGAGTAATTGTCACAGATAATTGTCACAGATGTCACAGTCAATTGTCACAGAGTCAATTGTCACAGAGTCAATTGTCACAGAGTTAATTGTCACAGAGTTAATTGCCACAGAGTTAATTGTCACAGAGTTAATTGTCACAGAGTTAATTGTCACAGAGTAAATTGTCACAGAGTAAATTGTCACAGAGTAAATTGTCACAGAGTAATTGTCACAGAGTAAATTGTCACAGAGTAAATTGTCACAGAGTCAATTGTCACAGAGTCAATTGTCACAGAGTCAATTGTCACAGTTATTTTCACTGTTATATTCAGTATAGAATAATTTTATTTTATGTACCAAACATAATAATACCAGAGTGAAATATTGTTTACATTTTTTTTATTTTTTGTTTGCAAATTTTTTTCAATTACTGAATTGAATTGACTTGCAAATTAAGAGAGAGAGAGTTTAGAGAGAGTTTATAGAGTTACTTGAAGCAGTTTCAAGTTCCATTTTCAGTTTTCAGACAGTTTCAGTTGGTTGTAACCAAAAGGGACAACCAAACCCCAGAGATTTATAAAGATACTTGAAGTAATTTTGAAGTCATTTTTTTGAAGTCATTTTTTTGAAGTCATTTTTGAAGTCATTTTTTGAAGTCAGTTTTTGAAGTCAGAAGGTTGCACCAAGAGGGTCAACCAAACCCCAGAGGTTAATAGTCTCCACTTGATAAAGATCAAGTGCAGTCATTTTCCGTTTTCAGTTAATCTTCACTTGATAGCAGTTCAAGTGCAAGACAGTTTAAGTCTCAGAATACTTGATAAGAGGTCAAGTCAGAAGGTTGGCCAAGACGGGCAACCGCCCCAGAGATTTATAGAAATACTTGATAAGAGGTCAAGTCAATAGGTTGCATCCAAGAGGGACAACCGCCCCAGAGATTACAGAAGCTAGTTTTGAAAAAGTTAGTTTTGAAAAAGTTAGTTCTGAAAAAAGTTAGTATTGAAAAAGTTAGTTTTGAAAAAGTTAGTTTTGAAAAAGTTAGTTTTGAAAAAGTTAGTTTTGAAAAAGTTAGTTTTGAAAAAAAGTTAGTTTTTAAGTCCCAAGTCATTTTTATTTCGAGTCCCAAGTCATTTTTTATTTCAAGTCCCGTCATTTTTATTTCAAGTCCCAAGTTAGTTTTCAATGCAGTCAATTGAATTCAACTTTTTCTTTGTAATTTAAGAGAATTTAATTTAAGAAAAATGTAATTTAAGAATTTAATTCAACCTTTTATTTTTGTTGTAAAAGAGAATTAAATTCAACCAGGATTGACCGGGTTGCGTCTTTGGTTTAACCTTTTCTTTGTTTGTAAGACGGAAATTCACCGATTTGTCTTTCCCTTTTCATGCATTGTTACGTATATAAATATATACTTATGTAATTCATTAATTGTAACAAAACCGTTTTTACAAAGGTTGTAACGATTTTGGTAATTATTGTAATGTATATGAGGAACATGCCGTCCCTCCGTTTGTTGAACTCTTTTAATTTTTTGTTCTAAGTAGTGTGACAAGCAATCTTTTAAAAAAAAAAAAAAAGAGAGCAAAGTGCTCACGAAAGACTTATTGTCAATTTCAAACTTATACCCCCCGCTTAGTCACTCAATTCCCCCGAATGTAGTACTCCAAACTTTGTTTTTTTATTTTATTTTTATTTTAACACCCCAACCCCAGTTGAACCCAGTGTCGACCAAAACCGTTTTTACAAAAGTTTTTAACGAGTTTTATAATTATTTTGATTATATGATGACAGAAATAGCGTAACAATTAATCGATCATGTACCTAATTTATCCTGCTCTGTACGATCGGGAAATTTACCCGTATGACCGCACATACCCTAAATTTCAGTCATTTAATTTTTAATAAAACTTCTACACAATAAAACAGATGTATTTGTCTATATGCAAACAAGTTTTCAGATTAAAAAAAATCAAATAATTCAAATTCTATCAACATTCAACGAAAGAGTATAATTTTTCTACTTAACAGGCAAAAATTATTAAACCTTTTTAATATTTTTTTTTATTATATAAAAATAATTTTTAATATAAAATTTAATTGAAATTATTAAAAGAAAAGATTGTTCGAAATGCTTCCCTTCCATTTCAATAACTTTTTATTCTTGGCCGAAACTCATCTATGGCTCGATTTACTTTTATTTTTTTAGAATATTATAAAATTGTATTTAGCTCGTTGAAATGCATAATTGATTCATATTTTTAATTTTATTTTATTTTTATTTTGTTCAATTAATCGTGAGTAACTGTCCTTAAATTGTTATTGTACCATTTGTAAGGTATCAAACGAAAATTATAGTCAAATTGACATACTACTACAGTATATGGTTATGAATTTTAGTAGTCGAATTTAATCTGTCTCGAAATTATAAAATACACACTTTGTACCCAGTAAACATAAATACACATTTGACCACAGGTCTATACATCATCCACTACGTAATTCGATTTGTACCTACAACAGTTAATAAAAATGCATGTATGCACATTATATATACTATATATACAGCCCTTATGCTAAAATCATTGAATATCACAATAAAACTATTTCATTACGTAAGTGCAAACTATGCTATTTAGTCTTAATCATTTTTGCTTCCTAATATATCTTGCTCATGCATTTATTCAGTTACTTGAACAATCCTATCAGCTAATCTGTCCCTCGAAATTGTAAAATACACACTTGACCACAGGTCTATACATCATCCATTACATAATTCGATTTTTTATCTACAATAGTCAATAAAATTAGTTATCAATTGTATTATATTGTATTATATTATTGTATTAATACCATTCAGGGGGGGAAATACTGTAAAAAGTGAACAATGAACAATTCCTACACCATCATTATATGGATTCATTGTCTTTATGCAGAACTTATGTTCGTATAGTTTTATGTTCGAATGTCCATTTTTACATAAGAAACCAAAATCGCCTAAGCGAGTTTTTGGATAGAATTTCGATTTATACTTCTTTATTCATTACTGTATTTCCCTAATTCATCTTTTCTAAATAATGACTTATACACTATGACGTCATAAAATAACTTTATTCTCTTTACGTTTCCCACTCTTTGTCTCTAATTCGTTCTTGTAAATCTTCCTAATCATGATTTGTACTATACGTAAAAATTCAATAACTATGACGTCACATTTTCCCTTCATTTAAGACTTCATTTAAGGCACTTCTCCTTCGTCATTGCACTTCTTCATTAGACTTCATATTAGCACCTCATTAGGAGGGGGCAGAGGCCCCTTGCCTTCTTAATATTTTTTAGATTCCGGCCTGAGCCATGGTCGAAAGAGGTCGAACCTCTACCCCTGTAAATTCAGAGTACTAACTGTAATTTTTGAGAAGTAAACTAAATGTAAGAGAAACTTTTATTTTTCCCTTCGAGCCGTGCTCTCAGAAGAACTTAGTCATTAAACTTTCCGGATACGCTATAAGAAGGGTCCGGAACCTTCAGCATTTTGAGTAAGTCTATCAGAGTCCTCCGAGCCACTATAGAAGAACTCGGAGAGTAATATAGAAGAAAACTACTTCAAGTCACACATCCGTTGCTGCCACCTAACCAGAACCCCCCGTCGAATCCGAACCGACGACTCAGGGCCATAAAAGGGGGGTTAACAGTCTGGCGACCCTATACCAGGATAAACACATAGAAGAAGGAAGATAACAACTGGCGACCCTTTAACCAGGATCTTCACGACTCCAGGATTCTTCCAGTCTTCCAGACCCTTTACCAGGATCTTAACAGATTTTAAGAAGAAGAAGATTACTTTAAGAAGATTACTTTAAGAAGAAGATTACTTTAAGAAGAAGATTACTTTAAGAAGAAGAAGATTTTAAGAAGAGGCCACTCTTTGGCCAAGATAGAAATTACCCTGCATCAGGATAAAACCAGTTGACCGGCGTGTCACGACTTCTAGTTCGTAACATCCACCCTTGAACCGGTGTGTCACGACTCCAAGTTCTCCACGCCTAGTTTTCATCCAAGAAGTAGCCAGCAAGACGTCTTCAGGACACGTCTCAAGGATTTCCCCATAGAAAATTTTGTTAAGCACAGAGTTGGTTTTTTAAGTAATTTATAAACACTTGAAAAGTCAGTATTATAACAGTTAATATTAGTATGGAGCCAGAATTAACACAAAACACAGTGAACACTTCAGACACCAGTGATACACTTTTTTTAGTGAAACAGTGCAACAGAAGTAATTGTCAGAGTAAATGTCACAGAGTAAAGTAATTGTCACAGAGTAATTGTCACAGAGTAAATTGGTCACAGAGTAATTGTCACAGAGTAATTGTCACAGAGTAAATTGTCACAGAGTTAATTGTCACAGAGTAATTGTCACAGAGTTAATTGTCACAGAGTAAATTGTCACAGAGTCAATTGTCACAGAGTCAATTGTCACAGAGTCAATTGTCACAGAGTCAATTGTCACAGAAGTTAATTGCCACAGAGTTAATTGTCACAGAGTTAATTGTCACAGAGTTAATTGTCACAGAGTAAATTGTCACAGAGTAAATTGTCACAGAGTTAATTGTCACAGAGTAAATTGTCACAGAGTAAATTGTCACAGAGTCAATTGTCACAGAGTCAATTGTCACAGAGTCAATTGTCACAGTTATTTTCACTGTTATATTCAGTATAGAATAATTTTATTTTATGTACCAAACATAATAATACCAGAGTGAAATATTGTTTACATTTTTTTTATTTTTTGTTTGCAAATTTTTTCAATTACTGAATTGAATTGACTTGCAAATTAAGAGAGAGAGAGTTTAGAGAGAGTTTATAGAGTTACTTGAAGCAGTTTCAAGTTCCATTTTCAGTTTTCAGACAGTTTCAGTTGGTTGTAACCAAAAGGGACAACCAAACCCCAGAGATTTATAAAGATACTTGAAGTAATTTTGAAGTCATTTTTTTGAAGTCATTTTTTGAAGTCATTTTTGAAGTCATTTTTGAAGTCAGTTTTTGAAGTCAGAAGGTTGCACCAAGAGGGTCAACCAAACCCCAGAGGTTAATAGTCTCCACTTGATAAAGATCAAGTGCAGTCATTTTCCGTTTTCAGTTAATCTTCACTTGATAGCAGTTCAAGTGCAAGACAGTTTAAGTCTCAGAATACTTGATAAGAGGTCAAGTCAGAAGGTTGCGCCAAGACGGGCAACCGCCCCAGAGATTTATAGAAATACTTGATAAGAGGTCAAGTCAATAGGTTGCATCCAAGAGGGACAACCGCCCCAGAGATTACAGAAGCTAGTTTTGAAAAAGTTAGTTTTGAAAAAGTTAGTTCTGAAAAAAGTTAGTATTGAAAAGTTAGTTTTGAAAAAGTTAGTTTTGAAAAAGTTAGTTTTGAAAAAGTTAGTTTTGAAAAAGTTAGTTTTGAAAAAAAGTTAGTTTTTAAGTCCCAAGTCATTTTTATTTCGAGTCCCAAGTCATTTTTATTCAAGTCCCGTCATTTTTATTTCAAGTCCCAAGTTAGTTTTCAATGCAGTCAATTGAATTCAACTTTTTCTTTGTAATTTAAGAGAATTTAATTTAAGAAAAATGTAATTTAAGAATTTAATTCAACCTTTTATTTTTGTTGTAAAAGAGAATTAAATTCAACCAGGATTGACCGGGTTGCGTCTTTGGTTTAACCTTTTCTTTGTTTGTAAGACGGAAATTCACCGATTTGTCTTTCCCTTTTCATGCATTGTTACGTATAAAATATATACTTATGTAATTCATTAATTGTAACAAAACCGTTTTTACAAAGGTTGTAACGATTTTGGTAATTATTGTAATGTATATGAGGAACATGCCGTCCCTCCGTTTGTTGAACTCTTTTAATTTTTTGTTCTAAGTAGTGTGACAAGCAATCTTTTAAAAAAAAAAAAAAGAGAGCAAAGTGCTCACGAAAGACTTATTGTCAATTTCAAACTTATACCCCCCGCTTAGTCACTCAATTCCCCCGAATGTAGTACTCCAAACTTTGTTTTTTTATTTTATTTTTATTTTAACACCCCAACCCCAGTTGAACCCAGTGTCGACCAAAACCGTTTTTACAAAAGTTTTTAACGAGTTTTATAATTATTTTGATTATATGATGACAGAAATAGCGTAACAATTAATCGATCATGTACCTAATTTATCCTGCTCTGTACGATCGGGAAATTTACCCGTATGACCGCACATACCCTAAATTTCAGTCATTTAATTTTTAATAAAACTGCTACACAATAAAACAGATGTATTTGTCTATATGCAAACAAGTTTTCAGAAAAAAAAATCAAATAATTCAAATTCTATCAACATTCAACGAAAGAGTATAATTTTTCTACTTAACAGGCAAAAATTATTAAACCTTTTTAATATATTTTTTTTATTATATAAAAATAATTTTTAATATAAAATTTAATTGAAATTATTAAAAGAAAAGATTGTTCGAAATGCTTCCCTTCCATTTCAATAACTTTTTATTCTTGGCCGAAACTCATCTATGGCTCGATTTACTTTTATTTTTTTAGAATATTATAAAATTGTATTTAGCTCGTTGAAATGCATAATTGATTCATATTTTTAATTTTAATTTTTATTTTTATTTTGTTCAATTAATCGTGAGTAACTGTCCTTAAATTGTTATTGTACCATTTGTAAGGTATCAAACGAAAATTATAGTCAAATTGACATACTACTACAGTATATGGTTATGAATTTTAGTAGTCGAATTTAATCTGTCTCGAAATTATAAAATACACACTTTGTACCCAGTAAACATAAATACACATTTGACCACAGGTCTATACATCATCCACTACGTAATTCGATTTGTACCTACAACAGTTAATAAAAATGCATGTATGCACATTATATATACTATATATATACAGCCCTTATGCTAAAATCATTGAATATCACAATAAAACTATTTCATTACGTAAGTGCAAACTATGCTATTTAGTCTTAATCATTTTGCTTCCTAATATATCTTGCTCATGCATTTATTCAGTTACTTGAACAATCCTATCAGCTAATCTGTCCCTCGAAATTGTAAAATACACACTTGACCACAGGTCTATACATCATCCATTACATAATTCGATTTTTTATCTACAATAGTCAATAAAATTAGTTATCAATTGTATTATATTGTATTATATTATTGTATTAATACCATTCAGGGGGGGAAATACTGTAAAAAGTGAACAATGAACAATTCCTACACCATCATTATATGGATTCATTGTCTTTATGCAGAACTTATGTTCGTATAGTTTTATGTTCGAATGTCCATTTTTACATAAGAAACCAAAATCGCCTAAGCGAGTTTTTGGATAGAATTTCGATTTATACTTCTTTATTCATTACTGTATTTCCCTAATTCATCTTTTCTAAATAATGACTTATACACTATGACGTCATAAAATAACTTTATTCTCTTTACGTTTCCCACTCTTTGTCTCTAATTCGTTCTTGTAAATCTTCCTAATCATGATTTGTACTATACGTAAAAATTCAATAACTATGACGTCACATTTTCCCTTCATTTAAGACTTCATTTAAGGCACTTCTCCTTCGTCATTGCACTTCTTCATTAGACTTCATATTAGCACCTCATTAGGAGGGGGCAGAGGCCCCTTGCCTTCTTAATATTTTTTAGATTCCGGCCTGAGCCATGGTCGAAAGAGGTCGAACCTCTACCCCTGTAAATTCAGAGTACTAACTGTAATTTTTGAGAAGTAAACTAAATGTAAGAGAAACTTTTATTTTTCCCTTCGAGCCGTGCTCTCAGAAGAACTTAGTCATTAAACTTTCCGGATACGCTATAAGAAGGGTCCGGAACCTTCAGCATTTTGAGTAAGTCTATCAGAGTCCTCCGAGCCACTATAGAAGAACTCGGAGAGTAATATAGAAGAAAACTACTTCAAGTCACACATCCGTTGCTGCCACCTAACCAGAACCCCCCCGTCGAATCCGAACCGACGACTCAGGGCCATAAAAGGGGGGTTAACAGTCTGGCGACCCTATACCAGGATAAACACATAGAAGAAGGAAGATAACAACTGGCGACCCTTTAACCAGGATCTTCACGACTCCAGGATTCTTCCAGTCTTCCAGACCCTTTACCAGGATCTTAACAGATTTTAAGAAGAAGAAGATTACTTTAAGAAGATTACTTTAAGAAGAAGATTACTTTAAGAAGAAGATTACTTTAAGAAGAAGAAGATTTTAAGAAGAGGCCACTCTTTGGCCAAGATAGAAATTACCCTGCATCAGGATAAAACCAGTTGACCGGCGTGTCACGACTTCTAGTTCGTAACATCCACCCTTGAACCGGTGTGTCACGACTCCAAGTTCTCCACGCCTAGTTTTCATCCAAGAAGTAGCCAGCAAGACGTCTTCAGGACACGTCTCAAGGATTTCCCCATAGAAAATTTTGTTAAGCACAGAGTTGGTTTTTTTAAGTAATTTATAAACACTTGAAAAGTCAGTATTATAACAGTTAATATTTAGTATGGAGCCAGAATTAACACAAAACACAGTGAACACTTCAGACACCAGTGATACACTTTTTTTTAGTGAAACAGTAATTGTCACAGAAGTTAATTGTCAGAGTAAATTGTCACAGAGTAAATTGTCACAGAGTAATTGTCACAGAGTAATTGTCACAGAGTAAATTGTCACAGAGTAAATTGTCACAGAGTTAATTGTCACAGAGTAAATTGTCACAGAGTAAATTGTCACAGAGTAAATTGTCACAGAGTCAATTGTCACAGAGTCAATTGTCACAGAGTCAATTGTCACAGAGTCAATTGTCACAGAGTTAATTGTCACAGAGTTAATTGTCACAGAGTTAATTGTCACAGAGTTAATTGTCACAGAGTAATTGTCACAGAGTAAATTGTCACAGAGTAATTGTCACAGAGTAAATTGTCACAGAGTAAATTGTCACAGAGTAAATTGTCACAGAGTCAATTGTCACAGAGTCAATTGTCACAGTTATTTTCACTGTTATATTCAGTATAGAATAATTTTATTTTATGTACCAAACATAATAATACCAGAGTGAAATATTGTTTACATTTTTTTATTTTTTGTTTGCAAATTTTTTTCAATTACTGAATTGAATTGACTTGCAAATTAAGAGAGAGAGAGTTTAGAGAGAGTTTATAGAGTTACTTGAAGCAGTTTCAAGTTCCATTTTCAGTTTTCAGACAGTTTCAGTTGGTTGTAACCAAAAGGGACAACCAAACCCCAGAGATTTATAAAGATACTTGAAGTAATTTTGAAGTCATTTTTTTGAAGTCATTTTTTTGAAGTCATTTTTGAAGTCATTTTTTGAAGTCAGTTTTTGAAGTCAGAAGGTTGCACCAAGAGGGTCAACCAAACCCCAGAGGTTAATAGTCTCCACTTGATAAAGATCAAGTGCAGTCATTTTCCGTTTTCAGTTAATCTTCACTTGATAGCAGTTCAAGTGCAAGACAGTTTAAGTCTCAGAATACTTGATAAGAGGTCAAGTCAGAAGGTTGCGCCAAGACGGGCAACCGCCCCAGAGATTTATAGAAATACTTGATAAGAGGTCAAGTCAATAGGTTGCATCCAAGAGGGACAACCGCCCCAGAGATTACAGAAGCTAGTTTTGAAAAAGTTAGTTTTGAAAAAGTTAGTTTTGAAAAAAGTTAGTATTGAAAAAGTTAGTTTGAAAAAGTTAGTTTTGAAAAAGTTAGTTTTGAAAAAGTTAGTTTTGAAAAAGTTAGTTTTGAAAAAAGTTAGTTTTTAAGTCCCAAGTCATTTTTATTTCGAGTCCCAAGTCATTTTTATTTCAAGTCCCGTCATTTTTATTTCAAGTCCCAAGTTAGTTTTCAATGCAGTCAATTGAATTCAACTTTTTCTTTGTAATTTAAGAGAATTTAATTTAAGAAAAATGTAATTTAAGAATTTAATTCAACCTTTTATTTTTGTTGTAAAAGAGAATTAAATTCAACCAGGATTGACCGGGTTGCGTCTTTGGTTTAACCTTTTCTTTGTTTGTAAGACGGAAATTCACCGATTTGTCTTTCCCTTTTCATGCATTGTTACGTATATAAATATATACTTATGTAATTCATTAATTGTAACAAAACCGTTTTTACAAAGGTTGTAACGATTTTGGTAATTATTGTAATGTATATGAGGAACATGCCGTCCCTCCGTTTGTTGAACTCTTTTAATTTTTTGTTCTAAGTAGTGTGACAAGCAATCTTTTAAAAAAAAAAAAAAAGAGAGCAAAGTGCTCACGAAAGACTTATTGTCAATTTCAAACTTATACCCCCCGCTTAGTCACTCAATTCCCCCGAATGTAGTACTCCAAACTTTGTTTTTTTATTTTATTTTTATTTTAACACCCCAACCCCAGTTGAACCCAGTGTCGACCAAAACCGTTTTTACAAAAGTTTTTAACGAGTTTTATAATTATTTTGATTATATGATGACAGAAATAGCGTAACAATTAATCGATCATGTACCTAATTTATCCTGCTCTGTACGATCGGGAAATTTACCCGTATGACCGCACATACCCTAAATTTCAGTCATTTAATTTTTAATAAAACTTCTACACAATAAAACAGATGTATTTGTCTATATGCAAACAAGTTTTCAGATTAAAAAAAAATCAAATAATTCAAATTCTATCAACATTCAACGAAAGAGTATAATTTTTCTACTTAACAGGCAAAAATTATTAAACCTTTTTAATATATTTTTTTATTATATAAAAATAATTTTTAATATAAAATTTAATTGAAATTATTAAAAGAAAAGATTGTTCGAAATGCTTCCCTTCCATTTCAATAACTTTTTATTCTTGGCCGAAACTCATCTATGGCTCGATTTACTTTTATTTTTTTAGAATATTATAAAATTGTATTTAGCTCGTTGAAATGCATAATTGATTCATATTTTTAATTTTAATTTTTATTTTTATTTTGTTCAATTAATCGTGAGTAACTGTCCTTAAATTGTTATTGTACCATTTGTAAGGTATCAAACGAAAATTATAGTCAAATTGACATACTACTACAGTATATGGTTATGAATTTTAGTAGTCGAATTTAATCTGTCTCGAAATTATAAAATACACACTTTGTACCCAGTAAACATAAATACACATTTGACCACAGGTCTATACATCATCCACTACGTAATTCGATTTGTACCTACAACAGTTAATAAAAATGCATGTATGCACATTATATATACTATATATATACAGCCCTTATGCTAAAATCATTGAATATCACAATAAAACTATTTCATTACGTAAGTGCAAACTATGCTATTTAGTCTTAATCATTTTTGCTTCCTAATATATCTTGCTCATGCATTTATTCAGTTACTTGAACAATCCTATCAGCTAATCTGTCCCTCGAAATTGTAAAATACACACTTGACCACAGGTCTATACATCATCCATTACATAATTCGATTTTTTATCTACAATAGTCAATAAAATTAGTTATCAATTGTATTATATTGTATTATATTATTGTATTAATACCATTCAGGGGGGGAAATACTGTAAAAAGTGAACAATGAACAATTCCTACACCATCATTATATGGATTCATTGTCTTTATGCAGAACTTATGTTCGTATAGTTTTATGTTCGAATGTCCATTTTTACATAAGAAACCAAAATCGCCTAAGCGAGTTTTTGGATAGAATTTCGATTTATACTTCTTTATTCATTACTGTATTTCCCTAATTCATCTTTTCTAAATAATGACTTATACACTATGACGTCATAAAATAACTTTATTCTCTTTACGTTTCCCACTCTTTGTCTCTAATTCGTTCTTGTAAATCTTCCTAATCATGATTTGTACTATACGTAAAAATTCAATAACTATGACGTCACATTTTCCCTTCATTTAAGACTTCATTTAAGGCACTTCTCCTTCGTCATTGCACTTCTTCATTAGACTTCATATTAGCACCTCATTAGGAGGGGGCAGAGGCCCCTTGCCTTCTTAATATTTTTTAGATTCCGGCCTGAGCCATGGTCGAAAGAGGTCGAACCTCTACCCCTGTAAATTCAGAGTACTAACTGTAATTTTTGAGAAGTAAACTAAATGTAAGAGAAACTTTTATTTTTCCCTTCGAGCCGTGCTCTCAGAAGAACTTAGTCATTAAACTTTCCGGATACGCTATAAGAAGGGTCCGGAACCTTCAGCATTTTGAGTAAGTCTATCAGAGTCCTCCGAGCCACTATAGAAGAACTCGGAGAGTAATATAGAAGAAAACTACTTCAAGTCACACATCCGTTGCTGCCACCTAACCAGAACCCCCCGTCGAATCCGAACCGACGACTCAGGGCCATAAAAGGGGGGTTAACAGTCTGGCGACCCTATACCAGGATAAACACATAGAAGAAGGAAGATAACAACTGGCGACCCTTTAACCAGGATCTTCACGACTCCAGGATTCTTCCAGTCTTCCAGACCCTTTACCAGGATCTTAACAGATTTTAAGAAGAAGAAGATTACTTTAAGAAGATTACTTTAAGAAGAAGATTACTTTAAGAAGAAGATTACTTTAAGAAGAAGAAGATTTTAAGAAGAGGCCACTCTTTGGCCAAGATAGAAATTACCCTGCATCAGGATAAACCAGTTGACCGGCGTGTCACGACTTCTAGTTCGTAACATCCACCCTTGAACCGGTGTGTCACGACTCCAAGTTCTCCACGCCTAGTTTTCATCCAAGAAGTAGCCAGCAAGACGTCTTCAGGACACGTCTCAAGGATTTCCCCATAGAAAATTTTGTTAAGCACAGAGTTGGTTTTTTTTAAGTAATTTATAAACACTTGAAAAGTCAGTATTATAACAGTTAATATTTAGTATGGAGCCAGAATTAACACAAAACACAGTGAACACTTCAGACACCAGTGATACACTTTTTTTTAGTGAAACAGTAATTGTCACAGAAGTTAATTGTCAGAGTAAATTGTCACAGAGTAAATTGTCACAGAGTAAATTGTCACAGAGTTAATTGTCACAGAGTAAATTGTCACAGTAAATTGTCACAGAGTTAATTGTCACAGAGAATTGTCACAGAGTAATTGTCACAGAGTTAATTGTCACAGAGTAATTGTCACAGAGTAAATTGTCACAGATCAATTGTCACAGAGTCAATTGTCACAGAGTCAATTGTCACAGAGTCAATTGTCACAGAAGTTAATTGCCACAGAGTTAATTGTCACAGAGTTAATTGTCACAGATTAATGTCACAGAGTTAATTGTCACAGAGTAAATTGTCACAGAGTAAATTGTCACAGAGTTAATTGTCACAGAGTAAATTGTCACAGAGTAAATTGTCACAGAGTCAATTGTCACAGAGTCAATTGTCACAGAGTCAATTGTCACAGTTATTTTCACTGTTATATTCAGTATAGAATAATTTTATTTTATGTACCAAACATAATAATACCAGAGTGAAATATTGTTTACATTTTTTTATTTTTTGTTTGCAAATTTTTTTCAATTACTGAATTGAATTGACTTGCAAATTAAGAGAGAGAGAGTTTAGAGAGAGTTTATAGAGTTACTTGAAGCAGTTTCAAGTTCCATTTTCAGTTTTCAGACAGTTTCAGTTGGTTGTAACCAAAAGGGACAACCAAACCCCAGAGATTTATAAAGATACTTGAAGTAATTTTGAAGTCATTTTTTTGAAGTCATTTTTTTGAAGTCATTTTTGAAGTCATTTTTTGAAGTCAGTTTTTGAAGTCAGAAGGTTGCACCAAGAGGGTCAACCAAACCCCAGAGGTTAATAGTCTCCACTTGATAAAGATCAAGTGCAGTCATTTTCCGTTTTCAGTTAATCTTCACTTGATAGCAGTTCAAGTGCAAGACAGTTTAAGTCTCAGAATACTTGATAAGAGGTCAAGTCAGAAGGTTGGCCAAGACGGGCAACCGCCCCAGAGATTTATATAGAAATACTTGATAAGAGGTCAAGTCAATAGGTTGCATCCAAGAGGGACAACCGCCCCAGAGATTACAGAAGCTAGTTTTGAAAAAGTTAGTTTTGAAAAAGTTAGTTCTGAAAAAGTTAGTATTGAAAAAGTTAGTTTTGAAAAAGTTAGTTTTGAAAAAGTTAGTTTTGAAAAGTTAGTTTTGAAAAAGTTAGTTTTGAAAAAAGTTAGTTTTTAAGTCCCAAGTCATTTTTATTTCGAGTCCCAAGTCATTTTTATTTCAAGTCCGTCATTTTTATTTCAAGTCCCAAGTTAGTTTTCAATGCAGTCAATTGAATTCAACTTTTTCTTTGTAATTTAAGAGAATTTAATTTAAGAAAAATGTAATTTAAGAATTTAATTCAACCTTTTATTTTTGTTGTAAAAGAGAATTAAATTCAACCAGGATTGACCGGGTTGCGTCTTTGGTTTAACCTTTTCTTTGTTTGTAAGACGGAAATTCACCGATTTGTCTTTCCCTTTTCATGCATTGTTACGTATATAAATATATACTTATGTAATTCATTAATTGTAACAAAACCGTTTTTACAAAGGTTGTAACGATTTTGGTAATTATTGTAATGTATATGAGGAACATGCCGTCCCTCCGTTTGTTGAACTCTTTTAATTTTTGTTCTAAGTAGTGTGACAAGCAATCTTTTAAAAAAAAAAAAAAAGAGAGCAAAGTGCTCACGAAAGACTTATTGTCAATTTCAAACTTATACCCCCCGCTTAGTCACTCAATTCCCCGAATGTAGTACTCCAAACTTTGTTTTTTTATTTTATTTTTATTTTAACACCCCAACCCCAGTTGAACCCAGTGTCGACCAAAACCGTTTTTACAAAAGTTTTTAACGAGTTTTATAATTATTTTGATTATATGATGACAGAAATAGCGTAACAATTAATCGATCATGTACCTAATTTATCCTGCTCTGTACGATCGGGAAATTTACCCGTATGACCGCACATACCCTAAATTTCAGTCATTTAATTTTTAATAAAACTGCTACACAATAAAACAGATGTATTTGTCTATATGCAAACAAGTTTTCAGATTAAAAAAAAATCAAATAATTCAAATTCTATCAACATTCAACGAAAGAGTATAATTTTTCTACTTAACAGGCAAAAATTATTAAACCTTTTTATAATTTTTTTTTATATAAAAATAATTTTTAATATAAAATTTAATTGAAATTATTAAAAGAAAAGATTGTTCGAAATGCTTCCCTTCCATTTCAATAACTTTTTATTCTTGGCCGAAACTCATCTATGGCTCGATTTACTTTTATTTTTTTAGAATATTATAAAATTGTATTTAGCTCGTTGAAATGCATAATTGATTCATATTTTAATTTTAATTTTAATTTTTATTTTGTTCAATTAATCGTGAGTAACTGTCCTTAAATTGTTATTGTACCATTTGTAAGGTATCAAACGAAAATTATAGTCAAATTGACATACTACTACAGTATATGGTTATGAATTTTAGTAGTCGAATTTAATCTGTCTCGAAATTATAAAATACACACTTTGTACCCAGTAACAAATACACATTTGACCAGGTCATTTGACCAAGTCTATACATCATCCACTACGTAATTCGATTTGTACCTACAACAGTTAATAAAAATGCATGTATGCACATTATATATACTATATATATACAGCCCTTATGCTAAAATCATTGAATATCACAATAAAACTATTTCATTACGTAAGTGCAAACTATGCTATTTAGTCTTAATCATTTTTGCTTCCTAATATATCTTGCTCATGCATTTATTCAGTTACTTGAACAATCCTATCAGCTAATCTGTCCCTCGAAATTGTAAAATACACACTTGACCACAGGTCTATACATCATCCATTACATAATTCGATTTTTTATCTACAATAGTCAATAAAATTAGTTATCAATTGTATTATATTGTATTATATTATTGTATTAATACCATTCAGGGGGGGAAATACTGTAAAAAGTGAACAATGAACAATTCCTACACCATCATTATATGGATTCATTGTCTTTATGCAGAACTTATGTTCGTATAGTTTTATGTTCGAATGTCCATTTTTACATAAGAAACCAAAATCGCCTAAGCGAGTTTTGGATAGAATTTCGATTTATACTTCTTTATTCATTACTGTATTTCCCTAATTCATCTTTTCTAAATAATGACTTATACACTATGACGTCATAAAATAACTTTATTCTCTTTACGTTTCCCACTCTTTGTCTCTAATTCGTTCTTGTAAATCTTCCTAATCATGATTTGTACTATACGTAAAAATTCAATAACTATGACGTCACATTTTCCCTTCATTTAAGACTTCATTTAAGGCACTTCTCCTTCGTCATTGCACTTCTTCATTAGACTTCATATTAGCACCTCATTAGGAGGGGGCAGAGGCCCCTTGCCTTCTTAATATTTTTTAGATTCCGGCCTGAGCCATGGTCGAAAGAGGTCGAACCTCTACCCCTGTAAATTCAGAGTACTAACTGTAATTTTTGAGAAGTAAACTAAATGTAAGAGAAACTTTTATTTTTCCCTTCGAGCCGTGCTCTCAGAAGAACTTAGTCATTAAACTTTCCGGATACGCTATAAGAAGGGTCCGGAACCTTCAGCATTTGAGTAAGTCTATCAGAGTCCTCCGAGCCACTATAGAAGAACTCGGAGAGTAATATAGAAGAAAACTACTTCAAGTCACACATCCGTTGCTGCCACCTAACCAGAACCCCCCGTCGAATCCGAACCGACGACTCAGGGCCATAAAAGGGGGGTTAACAGTCTGGCGACCCTATACCAGGATAAACCACATAGAAGAAGGAAGATAACAACTGGCGACCCTTTAACCAGGATCTTCACGACTCCAGGATTCTTCCAGTCTTCCAGACCCTTTACCAGGATCTTAACAGATTTTAAGAAGAAAAAGATTACTTTAAGAAGATTACTTTAAGAAGAAGATTACTTTAAGAAGAAGATTTACTTTAAGAAGAGAAGATTTTAAGAAGAGGCCACTCTTTGGCCAAGATAGAAATTACCCTGCAACAGGATAAAACCAGTTGACGGCGTGTCACGACTTCTAGTTCGTAACATCCACCTTGAACCGGTGTGTCACGACTCCAAGTTCTCCACGCCTAGTTTTCATCCAAGAAGTAGCCAGCAAGACGTCTTCAGGACACGTCTCAAGGATTTCCCCATAGAAAATTTTGTTAAGCACAGAGTTGGTTTTTTTAAGTAATTTATAAACACTTGAAAAGTCAGTATTATAACAGTTAATATTTAGTATGGAGCCAGAATTAACACAAAACACAGTGAACACTTCAGACACCAGTGATACACTTTTTTTTAGTGAAACAGTAATTTCACAGAAGAATTGTCAGAGTACAAGTCACAGAGTTAAATTGTCACAGAGTAAATTGTCACAGAGTAATTGTCACAGAGTAAATTGTCACAGAGTAATTGTCACAGAGTAAATTGTCACAGAGTAAATGTCACAGAGTTAATTGTCCACAGAGAATTGTCACAGAGTTAATTGTCACAGTAAATTGTCACAGAGTCAATGTCACAGAGTCAATTGTCACAGAGTCAATTGTCACAGAGTCAATTGTCACCAGAAGTTAATTGCAGAGTTAATGTCACAGAGTTAATTGTCACAGAGTTAATTGTCACAGAGTTAATTGTCACAGAGTAAATTGTCACAGAGTAAATTGTCACAGAGTTAATTGTCACAGAGTAAATTGTCACAGAGTAAATTGTCACAGAGTAAATTGTCACAGAGTCAATTGTCACAGAGTCAATTGTCACAGTTATTTCACTGTTATATTCAGTATAGAATAATTTTATTTTATGTACCAAACATAATAATACCAGAGTGAAATATTGTTTACATTTTTTTTATTTTTTGTTTGCAAATTTTTTTCAATTACTGAATTGAATTGACTTGCAAATTAAGAGAGAGAGTTTAGAGAGAGTTTATAGAGTTACTTGAAGCAGTTTCAAGTTCCATTTTCAGTTTTCAGACAGTTTCAGTTGGTTGTAACCAAAAGGGACAACCAAACCCCAGAGATTTATAAAGATACTTGAAGTAATTTTGAAGTCATTTTTTTGAAGTCATTTTTTTGAAGTCATTTTTGAAGTCATTTTTTGAAGTCAGTTTTTGAAGTCAGAAGGTTGCACCAAGAGGGTCAACCAAACCCCAGAGGTTAATAGTCTCCACTTGATAAAGATCAAGTGCAGTCATTTTCCGTTTTCAGTTAATCTTCACTTGATAGCAGTTCAAGTGCAAGACAGTTTAAGTCTCAGAATACTTGATAAGAGGTCAAGTCAGAAGGTTGGCCAAGACGGGCAACCGCCCCAGAGATTTATAGAAATACTTGATAAGAGGTCAAGTCAATAGGTTGCATCCAAGAGGGACAACCGCCCCAGAGATTACAGAAGCTAGTTTTGAAAAAGTTAGTTTTGAAAAAGTTAGTTCTGAAAAAAGTTAGTATTGAAAAAGTTAGTTTTGAAAAAGTTAGTTTTGAAAAAGTTAGTTTTGAAAAAGTTAGTTTTGAAAAAGTTAGTTTTGAAAAAAGTTAGTTTTTAAGTCCCAAGTCATTTTTATTTCGAGTCCCAAGTCATTTTTTTTCAAGTCCCGTCATTTTTATTTCAAGTCCCAAGTTAGTTTTCAATGCAGTCAATTGAATTCAACTTTTTCTTTGTAATTTAAGAGAATTTAATTTAAGAAAAATGTAATTTAAGAATTTAATTCAACCTTTTATTTTTGTTGTAAAAGAGAATTAAATTCACACCAGGATTGACCGGGTTGCGTCTTTGGTTTAACCTTTTCTTTGTTTGTAAGACGGAAATTCACCGATTTGTCTTTCCCTTTTCATGCATTGTTACGTATATAAATATATACTTATGTAATTCATTAATTGTAACAAAACCGTTTTTACAAAGGTTGTAACGATTTTGGTAATTATTGTAATGTATAGAGGAACATGCCGTCCCTCCGTTTGTTGAACTCTTTTAATTTTTTGTTCTAAGTAGTGTGACAAGCAATCTTTTAAAAAAAAAAAAAAGAGAGCAAAGTGCTCACGAAAGACTTATTGTCAATTTCAAACTTATACCCCCCGCTTAGTCACTCAATCTCCCCCGAATGTAGTACTCCAAACTTTGTTTTTTTATTTTATTTTATTTTAACACCCCAACCCCAGTTGAACCCAGTGTCGACCAAAACCGTTTTTACAAAAGTTTTTAACGAGTTTTATAATTATTTTGATTATATGATGACAGAAATAGCGTAACAATTAATCGATCATGTACCTAATTTATCCTGCTCTGTACGATCGGGAAATTTACCCGTATGACCGCACATACCCTAAATTTCAGTCATTTAATTTTTAATAAAACTTCTACACAATAAAACAGATGTATTTGTCTATATGCAAACAAGTTTTCAGATTAAAAAAAAATCAAATAATTCAAATTCTATCAACATTCAACGAAAGAGTATAATTTTTCTACTTAACAGGCAAAAATTATTAAACCTTTTTAATATATTTTTTTTATTATATAAAAATAATTTTTAATATAAAATTTAATTGAAATTATTAAAAGAAAAGATTGTTCGAAATGCTTCCCTTCCATTTCAATAACTTTTTATTCTTGGCCGAAACTCATCTATGGCTCGATTTACTTTTATTTTTTTAGAATATTATAAAATTGTATTTAGCTCGTTGAAATGCATAATTGATTCATATTTTTAATTTTAATTTTAATTTTTATTTTGTTCAATTAATCGTGAGTAACTGTCCTTAAATTGTTATTGTACCATTTGTAAGGTATCAAACGAAAATTATAGTCAAATTGACATACTACTACAGTATATGGTTATGAATTTTAGTAGTCGAATTTAATCTGTCTCGAAATTATAAAATACACACTTTGTACCCAGTAAACATAAATACACATTTGACCACAGGTCTATACATCATCCACTACGTAATTCGATTTGTACCTACAACAGTTAATAAAAATGCATGTATGCACATTATATATACTATATATATACAGCCCTTATGCTAAAATCATTGAATATCACAATAAAACTATTTCATTACGTAAGTGCAAACTATGCTATTTAGTCTTAATCATTTTTGCTTCCTAATATATCTTGCTCATGCATTTATTCAGTTACTTGAACAATCCTATCAGCTAATCTGTCCCTCGAAATTGTAAAATACACACTTGACCACAGGTCTATACATCATCCATTACATAATTCGATTTTTTATCTACAATAGTCAATAAAATTAGTTATCAATTGTATTATATTGTATTATATTATTGTATTAATACCATTCAGGGGGGGAAATACTGTAAAAAGTGAACAATGAACAATTCCTACACCATCATTATATGGATTCATTGTCTTTATGCAGAACTTATGTTCGTATAGTTTTATGTTCGAATGTCCATTTTTACATAAGAAACCAAAATCGCCTAAGCGAGTTTTTGGATAGAATTTCGATTTATACTTCTTTATTCATTACTGTATTTCCCTAATTCATCTTTTCTAAATAATGACTTATACACTATGACGTCATAAAATAACTTTATTCTCTTTACGTTTCCCACTCTTTGTCTCTAATTCGTTCTTGTAAATCTTCCTAATCATGATTTGTACTATACGTAAAAATTCAATAACTATGACGTCACATTTTCCCTTCATTTAAGACTTCATTTAAGGCACTTCTCCTTCGTCATTGCACTTCTTCATTAGACTTCATATTAGCACCTCATTAGGAGGGGGCAGAGGCCCCTTGCCTTCTTAATATTTTTTAGATTCCGGCCTGAGCCATGGTCGAAAGAGGTCGAACCTCTACCCCTGTAAATTCAGAGTACTAACTGTAATTTTTGAGAAGTAAACTAAATGTAAGAGAAACTTTTATTTTTCCCTTCGAGCCGTGCTCTCAGAAGAACTTAGTCATTAAACTTTCCGGATACGCTATAAGAAGGGTCCGGAACCTTCAGCATTTTGAGTAAGTCTATCAGAGTCCTCCGAGCCACTATAGAAGAACTCGGAGAGTAATATAGAAGAAAACTACTTCAAGTCACACATCCGTTGCTGCCACCTAACCAGAACCCCCCGTCGAATCCGAACCGACGACTCAGGGCCATAAAAGGGGGGTTAACAGTCTGGCGACCCTATACCAGGATAAACACATAGAAGAAGGAAGATAACAACTGGCGACCCTTTAACCAGGATCTTCACGACTCCAGGATTCTTCCAGTCTTCCAGACCCTTTACCAGGATCTTAACAGATTTTAAGAAGAAGAAGATTACTTTAAGAAGATTACTTTAAGAAGAAGATTACTTTAAGAAGAAGATTACTTTAAGAAGAAGAAGATTTTAAGAAGAGGCCACTCTTTGGCCAAGATAGAAATTACCCTGCATCAGGATAAAACCAGTTGACCGGCGTGTCACGACTTCTAGTTCGTAACATCCACCCTTGAACCGGTGTGTCACGACTCCAAGTTCTCCACGCCTAGTTTTCATCCAAGAAGTAGCCAGCAAGACGTCTTCAGGACACGTCTCAAGGATTTCCCCATAGAAAATTTTGTTAAGCACAGAGTTGGTTTTTTTAAGTAATTTATAAACACTTGAAAAGTCAGTATTATAACAGTTAATATTTAGTATGGAGCCAGAATTAACACAAAACACAGTGAACACTTCAGACACCAGTGATACACTTTTTTTTAGTGAAACAGTAATTGTCACAGAAGTTAATTGTCAGAGTAAATTGTCACAGAGTAAATTGTCACAGAGTAAATTGTCACAGAGTTAATTGTCACAGAGTAAATTGTCACAGAGTAAATTGTCACAGAGTTAATTGTCACAGAGTAAATTGTCACAGAGTTAATTGTCACAGAGTTAATTGTCACAGAGTTAATTGTCACAGAATAAATTGTCACAGAGTCAATTGTCACAGAGTCAATTGTCACAGAGTCAATTGTCACAGAGTCAATTGTCACAGAAGTTAATTGCCACAGAGTTAATTGTCACAGAGTTAATTGTCACAGAGTTAATTGTCACAGAGTTAATTGTCACAGAGTAAATTGTCACAGAGTAAATTGTCACAGAGTTAATTGTCACAGAGTAAATTGTCACAGAGTAAATTGTCACAGAGTAAATTGTCACAGAGTCAATTGTCACAGAGTCAATTGTCACAGTTATTTTCACTGTTATATTCAGTATAGAATAATTTTATTTTATGTACCAAACATAATAATACCAGAGTGAAATATTGTTTACATTTTTTTATTTTTTGTTTGCAAATTTTTTTCAATTACTGAATTGAATTGACTTGCAAATTAAGAGAGAGAGAGTTTAGAGAGAGTTTATAGAGTTACTTGAAGCAGTTTCAAGTTCCATTTTCAGTTTTCAGACAGTTTCAGTTGGTTGTAACCAAAAGTGACAACCAAACCCCAGAGATTTATAAAGATACTTGAAGTAATTTTGAAGTCATTTTTTTGAAGTCATTTTTTTGAAGTCATTTTTGAAGTCATTTTTTGAAGTCAGTTTTTGAAGTCAGAAGGTTGCACCAAGAGGGTCAACCAAACCCCAGAGGTTAATAGTCTCCACTTGATAAAGATCAAGTGCAGTCATTTTCCGTTTTCAGTTAATCTTCACTTGATAGCAGTTCAAGTGCAAGACAGTTTAAGTCTCAGAATACTTGATAAGAGGTCAAGTCAGAAGGTTGGGCCAAGACGGGCAACCGCCCCAGAGATTTATAGAAATACTTGATAAGAGGTCAAGTCAATAGGTTGCATCCAAGAGGGACAACCGCCCCAGAGATTACAGAAGCTAGTTTTGAAAAAGTTAGTTTTGAAAAAGTTAGTTCTGAAAAAAGTTAGTATTGAAAAAGTTAGTTTTGAAAAAGTTAGTTTTGAAAAAGTTAGTTTTGAAAAAGTTAGTTTTGAAAAAGTTAGTTTTGAAAAAAAGTTAGTTTTTAAGTCCCAAGTCATTTTTATTTCGAGTCCCAAGTCATTTTTATTTCAAGTCCCGTCATTTTTATTTCAAGTCCCAAGTTAGTTTTCAATGCAGTCAATTGAATTCAACTTTTTCTTTGTAATTTAAGAGAATTTAATTTAAGAAAAATGTAATTTAAGAATTTAATTCAACCTTTTATTTTTGTTGTAAAAGAGAATTAAATTCAACCAGGATTGACCGGGTTGCGTCTTTGGTTTAACCTTTTCTTTGTTTGTAAGACGGAAATTCACCGATTTGTCTTTCCCTTTTCATGCATTGTTACGTATATAAATATATACTTATGTAATTCATTAATTGTAACAAAACCGTTTTTACAAAGGTTGTAACGATTTTGGTAATTATTGTAATGTATATGAGGAACATGCCGTCCCTCCGTTTGTTGAACTCTTTTAATTTTTTGTTCTAAGTAGTGTGACAAGCAATCTTTTAAAAAAAAAAAAAAAGAGAGCAAAGTGCTCACGAAAGACTTATTGTCAATTTCAAACTTATACCCCCCGCTTAGTCACTCAATTCCCCCGAATGTAGTACTCCAAACTTTGTTTTTTTATTTTATTTTTATTTTAACACCCCAACCCCAGTTGAACCCAGTGTCGACCAAAACCGTTTTTACAAAAGTTTTTAACGAGTTTTATAATTATTTTGATTATATGATGACAGAAATAGCGTAACAATTAATCGATCATGTACCTAATTTATCCTGCTCTGTACGATCGGGAAATTTACCCGTATGACCGCACATACCCTAAATTTCAGTCATTTAATTTTTAATAAAACTGCTACACAATAAAACAGATGTATTTGTCTATATGCAAACAAGTTTTCAGATTAAAAAAAATCAAATAATTCAAATTCTATCAACATTCAACGAAAGAGTATAATTTTTCTACTTAACAGGCAAAAATTATTAAACCTTTTTAATATATTTTTTTTATTATATAAAAATAATTTTTAATATAAAATTTAATTGAAATTATTAAAAGAAAAGATTGTTCGAAATGCTTCCCTTCCATTTCAATAACTTTTTATTCTTGGCCGAAACTCATCTATGGCTCGATTTACTTTTATTTTTTTAGAATATTATAAAATTGTATTTAGCTCGTTGAAATGCATAATTGATTCATATTTTTAATTTTAATTTTTATTTTTTTTGTTCAATTAATCGTGAGTAACTGTCCTTAAATTGTTATTGTACCATTTGTAAGGTATCAAACGAAAATTATAGTCAAATTGACATACTACTACAGTATATGGTTATGAATTTTAGTAGTCGAATTTAATCTGTCTCGAAATTATAAAATACACACTTTGTACCCAGTAAACATAAATACACATTTGACCACAGGTCTATACATCATCCACTACGTAATTCGATTTGTACCTACAACAGTTAATAAAAATGCATGTATGCACATTATATATACTATATATATACAGCCCTTATGCTAAAATCATTGAATATCACAATAAAACTATTTCATTACGTAAGTGCAAACTATGCTATTTAGTCTTAATCATTTTTGCTTCCTAATATATCTTGCTCATGCATTTATTCAGTTACTTGAACAATCCTATCAGCTAATCTGTCCCTCGAAATTGTAAAATACACACTTGACCACAGGTCTATACATCATCCATTACATAATTCGATTTTTTATCTACAATAGTCAATAAAATTAGTTATCAATTGTATTATATTGTATTATATTATTGTATTAATACCATTCAGGGGGGGAAATACTGTAAAAAGTGAACAATGAACAATTCCTACACCATCATTATATGGATTCATTGTCTTTATGCAGAACTTATGTTCGTATAGTTTTATGTTCGAATGTCCATTTTTCATAAGAAACCAAAATCGCCTAAGCGAGTTTTTGGATAGAATTTCGATTTATACTTCTTTATTCATTACTGTATTTCCCTAATTCATCTTTTCTAAATAATGACTTATACACTATGACGTCATAAAATAACTTTATTCTCTTTACGTTTCCCACTCTTTGTCTCTAATTCGTTCTTGTAAATCTTCCTAATCATGATTTGTACTATACGTAAAAATTCAATAACTATGACGTCACATTTTCCCTTCATTTAAGACTTCATTTAAGGCACTTCTCCTTCGTCATTGCACTTCTTCATTAGACTTCATATTAGCACCTCATTAGGAGGGGGCAGAGGCCCCTTGCCTTCTTAATATTTTTTAGATTCCGGCCTGAGCCATGGTCGAAAGAGGTCGAACCTCTACCCCTGTAAATTCAGAGTACTAACTGTAATTTTTGAGAAGTAAACTAAATGTAAGAGAAACTTTTATTTTTCCCTTCGAGCCGTGCTCTCAGAAGAACTTAGTCATTAAACTTTCCGGATACGCTATAAGAAGGGTCCGGAACCTTCAGCATTTTGAGTAAGTCTATCAGAGTCCTCCGAGCCACTATAGAAGAACTCGGAGAGTAATATAGAAGAAAACTACTTCAAGTCACACATCCGTTGCTGCCACCTAACCAGAACCCCCCGTCGAATCCGAACCGACGACTCAGGGCCATAAAAGGGGGGTTAACAGTCTGGCGACCCTATACCAGGATAAACACATAGAAGAAGGAAGATAACAACTGGCGACCCTTTAACCAGGATCTTCACGACTCCAGGATTCTTCCAGTCTTCCAGACCCTTTACCAGGATCTTAACAGATTTTAAGAAGAAGAAGATTACTTTAAGAAGATTACTTTAAGAAGAAGATTACTTTAAGAAGAAGATTACTTTAAGAAGAAGAAGATTTTAAGAAGAGGCCACTCTTTGGCCAAGATAGAAATTACCCTGCATCAGGATAAAACCAGTTGACCGGCGTGTCACGACTTCTAGTTCGTAACATCCACCCTTGAACCGGTGTGTCACGACTCCAAGTTCTCCACGCCTAGTTTTCATCCAAGAAGTAGCCAGCAAGACGTCTTCAGGACACGTCTCAAGGATTTCCCCATAGAAAATTTTGTTAAGCACAGAGTTGGTTTTTTTAAGTAATTTATAAACACTTGAAAAGTCAGTATTATAACAGTTAATATTTAGTATGGAGCCAGAATTAACACAAAACACAGTGAACACTTCAGACACCAGTGATACACTTTTTTTTAGTGAAACAGTAATTGTCACAGAAGTTAATTGTCAGAGTAAATTGTCACAGAGTAAATTGTCACAGAGTAAATTGTCACAGAGTAAATTGTCACAGAGTTAATTGTCACAGAGTAAATTGTCACAGAGTTAATTGTCACAGAGTAAATTGTCACAGAGTCAATTGTCACAGAGTCAATTGTCACAGAGTCAATTGTCACAGATTAATTGTCACAGAGTCAATTGTCACAGAGTTAATTGTCACAGAGTTAATTGTCACAGAGTTAATTGTCACAGAGTAATTGTCACAGAGTAAATTGTCACAGAGTTAATTGTCACAGAGTAAATTGTCACAGAGTAAATTGTCACAGAGTAAATTGTCACAGAGTCAATTGTCACAGAGTCAATTGTCACAGTTATTTTCACTGTTATATTCAGTATAGAATAATTTTATTTTATGTACCAAACATAATAATACCAGAGTGAAATATTGTTTACATTTTTTTATTTTTTGTTTGCAAATTTTTTTCAATTACTGAATTGAATTGACTTGCAAATTAAGAGAGAGAGAGTTTAGAGAGAGTTTATAGAGTTACTTGAAGCAGTTTCAAGTTCCATTTTCAGTTTTCAGACAGTTTCAGTTGGTTGTAACCAAAAGGGACAACCAAACCCCAGAGATTTATAAAGATACTTGAAGTAATTTTGAAGTCATTTTTTTGAAGTCATTTTTTTGAAGTCATTTTTGAAGTCATTTTTTGAAGTCAGTTTTTGAAGTCAGAAGGTTGCACCAAGAGGGTCAACCAAACCCCAGAGGTTAATAGTCTCCACTTGATAAAGATCAAGTGCAGTCATTTTCCGTTTTCAGTTAATCTTCACTTGATAGCAGTTCAAGTGCAAGACAGTTTAAGTCTCAGAATACTTGATAAGAGGTCAAGTCAGAAGGTTGCGCCAAGACGGGCAACCGCCCCAGAGATTTATAGAAATACTTGATAAGAGGTCAAGTCAATAGGTTGCATCCAAGAGGGACAACCGCCCCAGAGATTACAGAAGCTAGTTTTGAAAAAGTTAGTTTTGAAAAAGTTAGTTCTGAAAAAAGTTAGTATTGAAAAAGTTAGTTTTGAAAAAGTTAGTTTTGAAAAAGTTAGTTTTGAAAAAGTTAGTTTTGAAAAAGTTAGTTTTGAAAAAAGTTAGTTTTTAAGTCCCAAGTCATTTTTATTTCGAGTCCCAAGTCATTTTTATTTCAAGTCCCGTCATTTTTATTTCAAGTCCCAAGTTAGTTTTCAATGCAGTCAATTGAATTCAACTTTTTCTTTGTAATTTAAGAGAATTTAATTTAAGAAAAATGTAATTTAAGAATTTAATTCAACCTTTTATTTTTGTTGTAAAAGAGAATTAAATTCAACCAGGATTGACCGGGTTGCGTCTTTGGTTTAACCTTTTCTTTGTTTGTAAGACGGAAATTCACCGATTTGTCTTTCCCTTTTCATGCATTGTTACGTATATAAATATATACTTATGTAATTCATTAATTGTAACAAAACCGTTTTTACAAAGGTTGTAACGATTTTGGTAATTATTGTAATGTATATGAGGAACATGCCGTCCCTCCGTTTGTTGAACTCTTTTAATTTTTTGTTCTAAGTAGTGTGACAAGCAATCTTTTAAAAAAAAAAAAAAGAGAGCAAAGTGCTCACGAAAGACTTATTGTCAATTTCAAACTTATACCCCCCGCTTAGTCACTCAATTCCCCGAATGTAGTACTCCAAACTTTGTTTTTTTATTTTATTTTTATTTTAACACCCCAACCCCAGTTGAACCCAGTGTCGACCAAAACCGTTTTTACAAAAGTTTTTAACGAGTTTTATAATTATTTTGATTATATGATGACAGAAATAGCGTAACAATTAATCGATCATGTACCTAATTTATCCTGCTCTGTACGATCGGGAAATTTACCCGTATGACCGCACATACACTAAATTTCAGTCATTTAATTTTTAATAAAACTTCTACACAATAAAACAGATGTATTTGTCTATATGCAAACAAGTTTTCAGATTAAAAAAAAATCAAATAATTCAAATTCTATCAACATTCAACGAAAGAGTATAATTTTTCTACTTAACAGGCAAAAATTATTAAACCTTTTTAATATTTTTTTTATTATATAAAAATAATTTTTAATATAAAATTTAATTGAAATTATTAAAAGAAAAGATTGTTCGAAATGCTTCCCTTCCATTTCAATAACTTTTTATTCTTGGCCGAAACTCATCTATGGCTCGATTTACTTTTATTTTTTTAGAATATTATAAAATTGTATTTAGCTCGTTGAAATGCATAATTGATTCATATTTTTAATTTTAATTTTATTTTTATTTTGTTCAATTAATCGTGAGTAACTGTCCTTAAATTGTTATTGTACCATTTGTAAGGTATCAAACGAAAATTATAGTCAAATTGACATACTACTACAGTATATGGTTATGAATTTTAGTAGTCGAATTTAATCTGTCTCGAAATTATAAAATACACACTTTGTACCCAGTAAACATAAATACACATTTGACCACAGGTCTATACATCATCCACTACGTAATTCGATTGTACCTACAACAGTTAATAAAAATGCATGTATGCACATTATATATACTATATATATACAGCCCTTATGCTAAAATCATTGAATATCACAATAAAACTATTTCATTACGTAAGTGCAAACTATGCTATTTAGTCTTAATCATTTTTGCTTCCTAATATATCTTGCTCATGCATTTATTCAGTTACTTGAACAATCCTATCAGCTAATCTGTCCCTCGAAATTGTAAAATACACACTTGACCACAGGTCTATACATCATCCATTACATAATTCGATTTTTTATCTACAATAGTCAATAAAATTAGTTATCAATTGTATTATATTGTATTATATTATTGTATTAATACCATTCAGGGGGGGAATACTGTAAAAGTGAACAATGAACAATTCCTACACCATCATTATATGGATTCATTGTCTTTATGCAGAACTTATGTTCGTATAGTTTTATGTTCGAATGTCCATTTTTACATAAGAAACCAAAATCGCCTAAGCGAGTTTTTGGATAGAATTTCGATTTATACTTCTTTATTCATTACTGTATTTCCCTAATTCATCTTTTCTAAATAATGACTTATACACTATGACGTCATAAAATAACTTTATTCTCTTTACGTTTCCCACTCTTTGTCTCTAATTCGTTCTTGTAAATCTTCCTAATCATGATTTGTACTATACGTAAAAATTCAATAACTATGACGTCACATTTTCCCTTCATTTAAGACTTCATTTAAGGCACTTCTCCTTCGTCATTGCACTTCTTCATTAGACTTCATATTAGCACCTCATTAGGAGGGGCAGAGGCCCCTTGCCTTCTTAATATTTTTTAGATTCCGGCCTGAGCCATGGTCGAAAGAGGTCGAACCTCTACCCCTGTAAATTCAGAGTACTAACTGTAATTTTTGAGAAGTAAACTAAATGTAAGAGAAACTTTTATTTTTCCCTTCGAGCCGTGCTCTCAGAAGAACTTAGTCATTAAACTTTCCGGATACGCTATAAGAAGGGTCCGGAACCTTCAGCATTTTGAGTAAGTCTATCAGAGTCCTCCGAGCCACTATAGAAGAACTCGGAGAGTAATATAGAAGAAAACTACTTCAAGTCACATCCGTTGCTGCCACCTAACCAGAACCCCCGTCGAATCCGAACCGACGACTCAGGGCCATAAAAGGGGGGTTAACAGTCTGGCGACCCTATACCAGGATAAACACATAGAAGAAGGAAGATAACAACTGGCGACCCTTTAACCAGGATCTTCACGACTCCAGGATTCTTCCAGTCTTCCAGACCCTTTACCAGGATCTTAACAGATTTTAAGAAGAAGAAGATTACTTTAAGAAGATTACTTTAAGAAGAAGATTACTTTAAGAAGAAGATTACTTTAAGAAGAAGAAGATTTTAAGAAGAGGCCACTCTTTGGCCAAGATAGAAATTACCCTGCATCAGGATAAAACCAGTTGACCGGCGTGTCACGACTTCTAGTTCGTAACATCCACCCTTGAACCGGTGTGTCACGACTCCAAGTTCTCCACGCCTAGTTTTCATCCAAGAAGTAGCCAGCAAGACGTCTTCAGGACACGTCTCAAGGATTTCCCCATAGAAAATTTTGTTAAGCACAGAGTTGGTTTTTTTAAGTAATTTATAAACACTTGAAAAGTCAGTATTATAACAGTTAATATTTAGTATGGAGCCAGAATTAACACAAAACACAGTGAACACTTCAGACACCAGTGATACACTTTTTTTTAGTGAAACAGTAATTGTCACAGAAGTTAATTGTCAGAGTAAATTGTCACAGAGTAAATTGTCACAGAGTAAATTGTCACAGAGTAAATTGTCACAGAGTTAATTGTCACAGAGTAAATTGTCACAGATAATTGTCACAGAGTAAATTGTCACAGAGTCAATTGTCACAGAGTCAATTGTCACAGAGTCAATTGTCACAGAGTTAATTGTCACAGAGTAATTGTCACAGAGTAATTGTCACAGAGTTAATTGTCACAGAGTTAATTGTCACAGAGTAAATTGTCACAGAGTAAATTGTCACAGAGTAAATTGTCACAGAGAGTCAATTGTCACAGAGTCAATTGTCACAGTTATTTTCACTGTTATTCAGTATAGAATAATTTTATTTTATGTACCAAACATAATAATACCAGAGTGAAATATTGTTTACATTTTTTTTATTTTTTGTTTGCAAATTTTTTTCAATTACTGAATTGAATTGACTTGCAAATTAAGAGAGAGAGAGTTTAGAGAGAGTTTATAGAGTTACTTGAAGCAGTTTCAAGTTCCATTTTCAGTTTTCAGACAGTTTCAGTTGGTTGTAACCAAAAGGGACAACCAAACCCCAGAGATTTATAAAGATACTTGAAGTAATTTTGAAGTCATTTTTTTGAAGTCATTTTTTGAAGTCATTTTTGAAGTCATTTTTTGAAGTCAGTTTTTGAAGTCAGAAGGTTGCACCAAGAGGGTCAACCAAACCCCAGAGGTTAATAGTCTCCACTTGATAAAGATCAAGTGCAGTCATTTTCCGTTTTCAGTTAATCTTCACTTGATAGCAGTTCAAGTGCAAGACAGTTTAAGTCTCAGAATACTTGATAAGAGGTCAAGTCAGAAGGTTGCGCCAAGACGGGCAACCGCCCCAGAGATTTATAGAAATACTTGATAAGAGGTCAAGTCAATAGGTTGCATCCAAGAGGGACAACCGCCCCAGAGATTACAGAAGCTAGTTTTGAAAAAGTTAGTTTTGAAAAAGTTAGTTTGAAAAAAGTTAGTATGAAAAAGTTAGTTTTGAAAAAGTTAGTTTTGAAAAAGTTAGTTTTGAAAAAGTTAGTTTTGAAAAAGTTAGTTTTGAAAAAAGTTAGTTTTTAAGTCCCAAGTCATTTTTATTTCGAGTCCCAAGTCATTTTTATTTCAAGTCCCGTCATTTTTATTTCAAGTCCCAAGTTAGTTTTCAATGCAGTCAATTGAATTCAACTTTTTCTTTGTAATTTAAGAGAATTTAATTTAAGAAAAATGTAATTTAAGAATTTAATTCAACCTTTTATTTTTGTTGTAAAAGAGAATTAAATTCAACCAGGATTGACCGGGTTGCGTCTTTGGTTTAACCTTTTCTTTGTTTGTAAGACGGAAATTCACCGATTTGTCTTTCCCTTTTCATGCATTGTTACGTATATAAATATATACTTATGTAATTCATTAATTGTAACAAAACCGTTTTTACAAAGGTTGTAACGATTTTGGTAATTATTGTAATGTATATGAGGAACATGCCGTCCCTCCGTTTGTTGAACTCTTTTAATTTTTTGTTCTAAGTAGTGTGACAAGCAATCTTTAAAAAAAAAAAAAAGAGAGCAAAGTGCTCACGAAAGACTTATTGTCAATTTCAAACTTATACCCCCCGCTTAGTCACTCAATTCCCCCGAATGTAGTACTCCAAACTTTGTTTTTTTTATTTTATTTTATTTTAACACCCCAACCCCAGTTGAACCCAGTGTCGACCAAAACCGTTTTTACAAAAGTTTTTAACGAGTTTTATAATTATTTTGATTATATGATGACAGAAATAGCGTAACAATTAATCGATCATGTACCTAATTTATCCTGCTCTGTACGATCGGGAAATTTACCCGTATGACCGCACATACCCTAAATTTCAGTCATTTAATTTTTAATAAAACTTCTACACAATAAAACAGATGTATTTGTCTATATGCAAACAAGTTTTCAGATTAAAAAAAAATCAAATAATTCAAATTCTATCAACATTCAACGAAAGAGTATAATTTTTCTACTTAACAGGCAAAAATTATTAAACCTTTTTAATATATTTTTTTTATATATAAAATAATTTTTAATATAAAATTTAATTGAAATTATTAAAAGAAAAGATTGTTCGAAATGCTTCCCTTCCATTTCAATAACTTTTTATTCTTGGCCGAAACTCATCTATGGCTCGATTTACTTTTATTTTTTTAGAATATTATAAAATTGTATTTAGCTCGTTGAAATGCATAATTGATTCATATTTTTAATTTTAATTTTATTTTTATTTTGTTCAATTAATCGTGAGTAACTGTCCTTAAATTGTTATTGTACCATTTGTAAGGTATCAAACGAAAATTATAGTCAAATTGACATACTACTACAGTATATGGTTATGAATTTTAGTAGTCGAATTTAATCTGTCTCGAAATTATAAAATACACACTTTGTACCCAGTAAACATAAATACACATTTGACCACAGGTCTATACATCATCCACTACGTAATTCGATTTGTACCTACAACAGTTAATAAAAATGCATGTATGCACATTATATATACTATATATATACAGCCCTTATGCTAAAATCATTGAATATCACAATAAAACTATTTCATTACGTAAGTGCAAACTATGCTATTTAGTCTTAATCATTTTTGCTTCCTAATATATCTTGCTCATGCATTTATTCAGTTACTTGAACAATCCTATCAGCTAATCTGTCCCTCGAAATTGTAAAATACACACTTGACCACAGGTCTATACATCATCCATTACATAATTCGATTTTTTATCTACAATAGTCAATAAAATTAGTTATCAATTGTATTATATTGTATTATTTATTGTATTAATACCATTCAGGGGGGAAATACTGTAAAAAGTGAACAATGAACAATTCCTACACCATCATTATATGGATTCATTGTCTTTATGCAGAACTTATGTTCGTATAGTTTTATGTTCGAATGTCCATTTTTACATAAGAAACCAAAATCGCCTAAGCGAGTTTTTGGATAGAATTTCGATTTATACTTCTTTATTCATTACTGTATTTCCCTAATTCATCTTTTCTAAATAATGACTTATACACTATGACGTCATAAAATAACTTTATTCTCTTTACGTTTCCCACTCTTTGTCTCTAATTCGTTCTTGTAAATCTTCCTAATCATGATTTGTACTATACGTAAAAAATTCAATAAACTATGACGTCACATTTTCCCTTCATTTAAGACTTCATTTAAGGCACTTCTCCTTCGTCATTGCACTTCTTCATTAGACTTCATATTAGCACCTCATTAGGAGGGGCAGAGGCCCCTTGCCTTCTTAATATTTTTTAGATTCCGGCCTGAGCCATGGTCGAAAGAGGTCGAACCTCTACCCCTGTAAATTCAGAGTATTAACTGTAATTTTTGAGAAGTAAACTAAATGTAAGAGAAACTTTTATTTTTCCTTCGAGCCGTGCTCTCAGAAGAACTTAGTCATTAAACTTTCCGGATACGCTATAAGAAGGGTCCGGAACCTTCAGCATTTTGAGTAAGTCTATCAGAGTCCTCCGAGCCACTATAGAAGAACTCGGAGAGTAATATAGAAGAAAACTACTTCAAGTCACACATCCGTTGCTGCCACCTAACCAGAACCCCCGTCGAATCCGAACCGACGACTCAGGGCCATAAAAGGGGGTTAACAGTCTGGCGACCCTATACCAGGATAAACACATAGAAGAAGGAAGATAACAACTGGCGACCCTTTAACCAGGATCTTCACGACTCCAGGATTCTTCCAGTCTTCCAGACCCTTTACCAGGATCTTAACAGATTTTAAGAAGAAGAAGATTACTTTAAGAAGATTACTTTAAGAAGAAGATTACTTTAAGAAGAAGATTACTTTAAGAAGAAGAAGATTTTAAGAAGAGGCCACTCTTTGGCCAAGATAGAAATTACCCTGCATCAGGATAAAACCAGTTGACCGGCGTGTCACGACTTCTAGTTCGTAACATCCACCCTTGAACCGGTGTGTCACGACTCCAAGTTCTCCACGCCTAGTTTTCATCCAAGAAGTAGCCAGCAAGACGTCTTCAGGACACGTCTCAAGGATTTCCCCATAGAAAATTTTGTTAAGCACAGAGTTGGTTTTTTTAAGTAATTTATAACACTTGAAAAGTCAGTATTATAACAGTTAATATTTAGTATGGAGCCAGAATTAACACAAAACACAGTGAACACTTCAGACACCAGTGATACACTTTTTTTTAGTGAAACAGTAATTGTCACAGAAGTTAATTGTCAGAGTAAATTGTCACAGAGTAAATTGTCACAGAGTAAATTGTCACAGAGTAAATTGTCACAGAGTTAATTGTCACAGAGTAAATTGTCACAGAGTAAATTGTCACAGAGTAAATTGTCACAGAGTCAATTGTCACAGAGTCAATTGTCACAGAGTCAATTGTCACAGAAGTTAATTGCACAGAGTTAATTGTCACAGAGTTAATTGTCAAAGAGTAATTGTCACAGAGTTAATTGTCACAGAGTAAATTGTCACAGAGTAATTGTCACAGAGTAAATTGTCACAGAGTAAATTGTCACAGAGTCAATTGTCACAGAGTCAATTGTCACAGAGTCAATTGTCACAGTTATTTTCACTGTTATATTCAGTATAGAATAATTTTATTTTATGTACCAAACATAATAATACCAGAGTGAAATATTGTTTACATTTTTTTTATTTTTTGTTTGCAAATTTTTTTCAATTATGAATTGACTTGCAAATTAAGAGAGAGAGAGTTTAGAGAGAGTTTATAGAGTTACTTGAAGCAGTTTCAAGTTCCATTTTCAGTTTTCAGACAGTTTCAGTTGGTTGTAACCAAAAGGGACAACCAAACCCCAGAGATTTATAAAGATACTTGAAGTAATTTGAAGTCATTTTTTTGAAGTCATTTTTTGAAGTCATTTTTGAAGTCATTTTTTGAAGTCAGTTTTTGAAGTCAGAAGGTTGCACCAAGAGGGTCAACCAAACCCCAGAGGTTAATAGTCTCCACTTGATAAAGATCAAGTGCAGTCATTTTCCGTTTTCAGTTAATCTTCACTTGATAGCAGTTCAAGTGCAAGACAGTTTAAGTCTCAGAATACTTGATAAGAGGTCAAGTCAGAAGGTTGGCCAAGACGGGCAACCGCCCCAGAGATTTATAGAAATACTTGATAAGAGGTCAAGTCAATAGGTTGCATCCAAGAGGGACAACCGCCCCAGAGATTACAGAAGCTAGTTTTGAAAAAAGTTAGTTTTGAAAAAGTTAGTTCTGAAAAAAGTTAGTATTGAAAAAGTTAGTTTTGAAAAAGTTAGTTTTGAAAAAGTTAGTTTTGAAAAAGTTAGTTTTGAAAAAGTTAGTTTTGAAAAAAAGTTAGTTTTTAAGTCCCAAGTCATTTTTATTTCGAGTCCCAAGTCATTTTTATTTCAAGTCCCGTCATTTTTATTTCAAGTCCCAAGTTAGTTTTCAATGCAGTCAATTGAATTCAACTTTTTCTTTGTAATTTAAGAGAATTTAATTTAAGAAAAATGTAATTTAAGAATTTAATTCAACCTTTTATTTTTGTTGTAAAAGAGAATTAAATTCAACCAGGATTGACCGGGTTGCGTCTTTGGTTTAACCTTTTCTTTGTTTGTAAGACGGAAATTCACCGATTTGTCTTTCCCTTTTCATGCATTGTTACGTATATAAATATATACTTATGTAATTCATTAATTGTAACAAAACCGTTTTTACAAAGGTTGTAACGATTTTGGTAATTATTGTAATGTATATGAGGAACATGCCGTCCCTCCGTTTGTTGAACTCTTTTAATTTTTTGTTCTAAGTAGTGTGACAAGCAATCTTTTAAAAAAAAAAAAAAGAGAGCAAAGTGCTCACGAAAGACTTATTGTCAATTTCAAACTTATACCCCCCGCTTAGTCACTCAATTCCCCCGAATGTAGTACTCCAAACTTTGTTTTTTTATTTTATTTTTATTTTAACACCCAACCCCAGTTGAACCCAGTGTCGACCAAAACCGTTTTTACAAAAGTTTTTAACGAGTTTTATAATTATTTTGATTATATGATGACAGAAATAGCGTAACAATTAATCGATCATGTACCTAATTTATCCTGCTCTGTACGATCGGGAAATTTACCCGTATGACCGCACATACCCTAAATTTCAGTCATTTAATTTTTAATAAAACTTCTACACAATAAAACAGATGTATTTGTCTATATGCAAACAAGTTTTCAGATTAAAAAAAATCAAATAATTCAAATTCTATCAACATTCAACGAAAGAGTATAATTTTTCTACTTAACAGGCAAAAATTATTAAACCTTTTTAATATATTTTTTTTTATTATAAAAAATAATTTTTAATATAAAATTTAATTGAAATTATTAAAAGAAAAGATTGTTCGAAATGCTTCCCTTCCATTTCAATAACTTTTTATTCTTGGCCGAAACTCATCTATGGCTCGATTTACTTTTATTTTTTTAGAATATTATAAAATTGTATTTAGCTCGTTGAAATGCATAATTGATTCATATTTTTAATTTTAATTTTTATTTTTATTTTGTTCAATTAATCGTGAGTAACTGTCCTTAAATTGTTATTGTACCATTTGTAAGGTATCAAACGAAAATTATAGTCAAATTGACATACTACTACAGTATATGGTTATGAATTTTAGTAGTCGAATTTAATCTGTCTCGAAATTATAAATACACACTTTGTAAGTAAACATAAATACACATTTGACCACAGGTCTATACATCATCCACTACGTAATTCGATTTGTACCTACAACAGTTAATAAAAATGCATGTATGCACATTATATATACTATATATATACAGCCCTTATGCTAAAATCATTGAATATCACAATAAAACTATTTCATTACGTAAGTGCAAACTATGCTATTTAGTCTTAATCATTTTTGCTTCCTAATATATCTTGCTCATGCATTTATTCAGTTACTTGAACAATCCTATCAGCTAATCTGTCCCTCGAAATTGTAAAATACACACTTGACCACAGGTCTATACATCATCCATTACATAATTCGATTTTTTATCTACAATAGTCAATAAAATTAGTTATCAATTGTATTATATTGTATTATATTATTGTATTAATACCATTCAGGGGGGGAAATACTGTAAAAAGTGAACAATGAACAATTCCTACACCATCATTATATGGATTCATTGTCTTTATGCAGAACTTATGTTCGTATAGTTTTATGTTCGAATGTCCATTTTTACATAAGAAACCAAAATCGCCTAAGCGAGTTTTTGGATAGAATTTCGATTTATACTTCTTTATTCATTACTGTATTTCCCTAATTCATCTTTTCTAAATAATGACTTATCACTATGACGTCATAAAATAACTTTATTCTCTTTACGTTTCCCACTCTTTGTCTCTAATTCGTTCTTGTAAATCTTCCTAATCATGATTTGTACTATACGTAAAAATTCAATAACTATGACGTCACATTTTCCCTTCATTTAAGACTTCATTTAAGGCACTTCTCCTTCGTCATTGCACTTCTTCATTAGACTTCATATTAGCACCTCATTAGGAGGGGGCAGAGGCCCCTTGCCTTCTTAATATTTTTTAGATTCCGGCCTGAGCCATGGTCGAAAGAGGTCGAACCTCTACCCCTGTAAATTCAGAGTACTAACTGTAATTTTTGAGAAGTAAACTAAATGTAAGAGAAACTTTTATTTTTCCCTTCGAGCCGTGCTCTCAGAAGAACTTAGTCATTAAACTTTCCGGATACGCTATAAGAAGGGTCCGGAACCTTCAGCATTTTGAGTAAGTCTATCAGAGTCCTCCGAGCCACTATAGAAGAACTCGGAGAGTATATATAGAAGAAAACTACTTCAAGTCACACATCCGTTGCTGCCACCTAACCAGAACCCCCCGTCGAATCCGAACCGACGACTCAGGGCCATAAAAGGGGGGTTAACAGTCTGGCGACCCTATACCAGGATAAACACATAGAAGAAGGAAGATAACAACTGGCGACCCTTTAACCAGGATCTTCACGACTCCAGGATTCTTCCAGTCTTCCAGACCCTTTACCAGGATCTTAACAGATTTTAAGAAGAAGAAGATTACTTTAAGAAGATTACTTTAAGAAGAAGATTACTTTAAGAAGAAGATTACTTTAAGAAGAAGAAGATTTTAAGAAGAGGCCACTCTTTGGCCAAGATAGAAATTACCCTGCATCAGGATAAAACCAGTTGACCGGCGTGTCACGACTTCTAGTTCGTAACATCCACCCTTGAACCGGTGTGTCACGACTCCAAGTTCTCCACGCCTAGTTTTCATCCAAGAAGTAGCCAGCAAGACGTCTTCAGGACACGTCTCAAGGATTTCCCCATAGAAAATTTTGTTAAGCACAGAGTTGGTTTTTTTAAGTAATTTATAAACACTTGAAAAGTCAGTATTATAACAGTTAATATTTAGTATGGAGCCAGAATTAACACAAAACACAGTGAACACTTCAGACACCAGTGATACACTTTTTTTTAGTGAAACAGTAATTGTCACAGAAGTTAATTGTCAGAGTAAATTGTCACAGAGTAAATTGTCACAGAGTAAATTGTCACAGAGTAAATTGTCACAGAGTTAATTGTCACAGAGTAAATTGTCACAGAGTAAATTGTCACAGAGAATTGTCACAGAGTCAATTGTCACAGAGTCAATTGTCACAGAGTAATTGTCACAGAGTTAATTGTCACAGAGTTAATTGTCACAGAGTTAATTGTCACAGAGTTAATTGTCACAGAGTAATTGTCACAGAGTAAATTGTCACAGAGTTAATTGTCACAGAGTAATTGTCACAGAGTAAATTGTCACAGAGTAAATTGTCACAGAGTCAATTGTCACAGAGTCAATTGTCACAGTTATTTTCACTGTTATATTCAGTATAGAATAATTTTATTTTATGTACCAAACATAATAATACCAGAGTGAAATATTGTTTACATTTTTTTTATTTTTTGTTTGCAAATTTTTTTCAATTACTGAATTGAATTGACTTGCAAATTAAGAGAGAGAGAGTTTAGAGAGAGTTTATAGAGTTACTTGAAGCAGTTTCAAGTTCCATTTTCAGTTTTCAGACAGTTTCAGTTGGTTGTAACCAAAAGGGACAACCAAACCCCAGAGATTTATAAAGATACTTGAAGTAATTTTGAAGTCATTTTTTTGAAGTCATTTTTTGAAGTCATTTTTGAAGTCATTTTTTGAAGTCAGTTTTTGAAGTCAGAAGGTTGCACCAAGAGGGTCAACCAAACCCCAGAGGTTAATAGTCTCCACTTGATAAAGATCAAGTGCAGTCATTTTCCGTTTTCAGTTAATCTTCACTTGATAGCAGTTCAAGTGCAAGACAGTTTAAGTCTCAGAATACTTGATAAGAGGTCAAGTCAGAAGGTTGCGCCAAGACGGGCAACCGCCCCAGAGATTTATAGAAATACTTGATAAGAGGTCAAGTCAATAGGTTGCATCCAAGAGGGACAACCGCCCCAGAGATTACAGAAGCTAGTTTTGAAAAAGTTAGTTTTGAAAAAGTTAGTTCTGAAAAAAGTTAGTATTGAAAAAGTTAGTTTTGAAAAAGTTAGTTTTGAAAAAGTTAGTTTTGAAAAAGTTAGTTTTGAAAAAGTTAGTTTTGAAAAAAGTTAGTTTTTAAGTCCCAAGTCATTTTTATTTCGAGTCCCAAGTCATTTTTATTTCAAGTCCCGTCATTTTTATTTCAAGTCCCAAGTTAGTTTTCAATGCAGTCAATTGAATTCAACTTTTTCTTTGTAATTTAAGAGTTTAATTTAAGAAAAATGTAATTTAAGAATTTAATTCAACCTTTTATTTTTGTTGTAAAAGAGAATTAAATTCAACCAGGATTGACCGGGTTGCGTCTTTGGTTTAACCTTTTCTTTGTTTGTAAGACGGAAATTCACCGATTTGTCTTTCCCTTTTCATGCATTGTTACGTTATAAATATATACTTATGTAATTCATTAATTGTAACAAAACCGTTTTTACAAAGGTTGTAACGATTTTGGTAATTATTGTAATGTATATGAGGAACACCGTCCCCTCCGTTTGTTGAACTCTTTTAATTTTTTGTTCTAAGTAGTGTGACAAGCAATCTTTTAAAAAAAAAAAAAAAGAGAGCAAAGTGCTCACGAAAGACTTATTGTCAATTTCAAACTTATACCCCCCGCTTAGTCACTCAATTCCCCCGAATGTAGTACTCCAAACTTTGTTTTTTTATTTTATTTTTATTTTAACACCCCAACCCCAGTTGAACCCAGTGTCGACCAAAACCGTTTTTACAAAAGTTTTTAACGAGTTTATAATTATTTTGATTATATGATGACAGAAATAGCGTAACAATTAATCGATCATGTACCTAATTTATCCTGCTCTGTACGATCGGGAAATTTACCCGTATGACCGCACATACCCTAAATTTCAGTCATTTAATTTTTAATAAAACTTCTACACAATAAAACAGATGTATTTGTCTATATGCAAACAAGTTTTCAGATTAAAAAAAATCAAATAATTCAAATTCTATCAACATTCAACGAAAGAGTATAATTTTTCTACTTAACAGGCAAAAATTATTAAACCTTTTTAATATATTTTTTTTATTATATAAAATAATTTTTAATATAAAATTTAATTGAAATTATTAAAAGAAAAGATTGTTCGAAATGCTTCCCTTCCATTTCAATAACTTTTTATTCTTGGCCGAAACTCATCTATGGCTCGATTTACTTTTATTTTTTTAGAATATTATAAAATTGTATTTAGCTCGTTGAAATGCATAATTGATTCATATTTTTAATTTTAATTTTTTATTTTTATTTTGTTCAATTAATCGTGAGTAACTGTCCTTAAATTGTTATTGTACCATTTGTAAGGTATCAAACGAAAATTATAGTCAAATTGACATACTACTACAGTATATGGTTATGAATTTTAGTAGTCGAATTTAATCTGTCTCGAAATTATAAAATACACACTTTGTACCCAGTAAACATAAATACACATTTGACCACAGGTCTATACATCATCCACTACGTAATTCGATTTGTACCTACAACAGTTAATAAAAATGCATGTATGCACATTATATATACTATATATATACAGCCCTTATGCTAAAATCATTGAATATCACAATAAAACTATTTCATTACGTAAGTGCAAACTATGCTATTTAGTCTTAATCATTTTTGCTTCCTAATATATCTTGCTCATGCATTTATTCAGTTACTTGAACAATCCTATCAGCTAATCTGTCCCTCGAAATTGTAAAATACACACTTGACCACAGGTCTATACATCATCCATTACATAATTCGATTTTTTATCTACAATAGTCAATAAAATTAGTTATCAATTGTATTATATTGTATTATATTATTGTATTAATACCATTCAGGGGGGGAAATACTGTAAAAGTGAACAATGAACAATTCCTACACCATCATTATATGGATTCATTGTCTTTATGCAGAACTTATGTTCGTATAGTTTTATGTTCGAATGTCCATTTTTACATAAGAAACCAAAATCGCCTAAGCGAGTTTTTGGATAGAATTTCGATTTATACTTCTTTATTCATTACTGTATTTCCCTAATTCATCTTTTCTAAATAATGACTTATACACTATGACGTCATAAAATAACTTTATTCTCTTTACGTTTCCCACTCTTTGTCTCTAATTCGTTCTTGTAAATCTTCCTAATCATGATTTGTACTATACGTAAAAATTCAATAACTATGACGTCACATTTTCCCTTCATTTAAGACTTCATTTAAGGCACTTCTCCTTCGTCATTGCACTTCTTCATTAGACTTCATATTAGCACCTCATTAGGAGGGGGCAGAGGCCCCTTGCCTTCTTAATATTTTTTAGATTCCGGCCTGAGCCATGGTCGAAAGAGGTCGAACCTCTACCCCTGTAAATTCAGAGTACTAACTGTAATTTTTGAGAAGTAAACTAAATGTAAGAGAAACTTTTATTTTTCCCTTCGAGCCGTGCTCTCAGAAGAACTTAGTCATTAAACTTTCCGGATACGCTATAAGAAGGGTCCGGAACCTTCAGCATTTTGAGTAAGTCTATCAGAGTCCTCCGAGCCACTATAGAAGAACTCGGAGAGTAATATAGAAGAAAACTACTTCAAGTCACACATCCGTTGCTGCCACCTAACCAGAACCCCCCGTCGAATCCGAACCGACGACTCAGGGCCATAAAAGGGGGGTTAACAGTCTGGCGACCCTATACCAGGATAAACACATAGAAGAAGGAAGATAACAACTGGCGACCCTTTAACCAGGATCTTCACGACTCCAGGATTCTTCCAGTCTTCCAGACCCTTTACCAGGATCTTAACAGATTTTAAGAAGAAGAAGATTACTTTAAGAAGATTACTTTAAGAAGAAGATTACTTTAAGAAGAAGATTACTTTAAGAAGAAGAAGATTTTAAGAAGAGGCCACTCTTTGGCCAAGATAGAAATTACCCTGCATCAGGATAAAACCAGTTGACCGGCGTGTCACGACTTCTAGTTCGTAACATCCACCCTTGAACCGGTGTGTCACGACTCCAAGTTCTCCACGCCTAGTTTTCATCCAAGAAGTAGCCAGCAAGACGTCTTCAGGACACGTCTCAAGGATTTCCCCATAGAAAATTTTGTTAAGCACAGAGTTGGTTTTTTAAGTAATTTATAAACACTTGAAAAGTCAGTATTATAACAGTTAATATTTAGTATGGAGCCAGAATTAACACAAAACACAGTGAACACTTCAGACACCAGTGATACACTTTTTTTTAGTGAAACAGTAATTGTCACAGAAGTTAATTGTCAGAGTAAATTGTCACAGAGTAAATTGTCACAGAGTAAATTGTCACAGAGTTAATTGTCACAGAGTAAATTGTCACAGAGTAAATTGTCACAGAGTTAATTGTCACAGAGTAAATTGTCACAGAGTAAATTGTCACAGAGTAAATTGTCACAGAGTCAATTGTCACAGAGTCAATTGTCACAGAGTCAATTGTCACAGAAGTTAATTGCCACAGAGTTAATTGTCACAGAGTTAATTGTCACAGAGTTAATTGTCACAGAGTTAATTGTCACAGAGTAAATTGTCACAGAGTAAATTGTCACAGAGTTAATTGTCACAGAGTAAATTGTCACAGAGTAATTGTCACAGAGTAAATTGTCACAGAGTCAATTGTCACAGAGTCAATTGTCACAGAGTCAATTGTCACAGTTATTTTCACTGTTATATTCAGTATAGAATAATTTTATTTTATGTACCAAACATAATAATACCAGAGTGAAATATTGTTTACATTTTTTTTATTTTTTGTTTGCAAATTTTTTTCAATTACTGAATTGAATTGACTTGCAAATTAAGAGAGAGAGAGTTTAGAGAGAGTTTATAGAGTTACTTGAAGCAGTTTCAAGTTCCATTTTCAGTTTTCAGACAGTTTCAGTTGGTTGTAACCAAAAGGGACAACCAAACCCCAGAGATTTATAAAGATACTTGAAGTAATTTTGAAGTCATTTTTTTGAAGTCATTTTTTTGAAGTCATTTTTGAAGTCATTTTTTGAAGTCAGTTTTTGAAGTCAGAAGGTTGCACCAAGAGGGTCAACCAAACCCCAGAGGTTAATAGTCTCCACTTGATAAAGATCAAGTGCAGTCATTTTCCGTTTTCAGTTAATCTTCACTTGATAGCAGTTCAAGTGCAAGACAGTTTAAGTCTCAGAATACTTGATAAGAGGTCAAGTCAGAAGGTTGGCCAAGACGGGCAACCGCCCCAGAGATTTATAGAAATACTTGATAAGAGGTCAAGTCAATAGGTTGCATCCAAGAGGGACAACCGCCCCAGAGATTACAGAAGCTAGTTTTGAAAAAGTTAGTTTTGAAAAAGTTAGTTCTGAAAAAAGTTAGTATTGAAAAAGTTAGTTTTGAAAAAGTTAGTTTTGAAAAAGTTAGTTTTGAAAAAGTTAGTTTTGAAAAAGTTAGTTTTGAAAAAAAGTTAGTTTTTAAGTCCCAAGTCATTTTTATTTCGAGTCCCAAGTCATTTTTATTTCAAGTCCCGTCATTTTTATTTCAAGTCCCAAGTTAGTTTTCAATGCAGTCAATTGAATTCAACTTTTTCTTTGTAATTTAAGAGAATTTAATTTAAGAAAAATGTAATTTAAGAATTTAATTCAACCTTTTATTTTTGTTGTAAAAGAGAATTAAATTCAACCAGGATTGACCGGGTTGCGTCTTTGGTTTAACCTTTTCTTTGTTTGTAAGACGGAAATTCACCGATTTGTCTTTCCCTTTTCATGCATTGTTACGTATATAAATATATACTTATGTAATTCATTAATTGTAACAAAACCGTTTTTACAAAGGTTGTAACGATTTTGGTAATTATTGTAATGTATATGAGGAACATGCCGTCCCTCCGTTTGTTGAACTCTTTTAATTTTTTGTTCTAAGTAGTGTGACAAGCAATTTTAAAAAAAAAAAAAAGAGAGCAAAGTGCTCACGAAAGACTTATTGTCAATTTCAAACTTATACCCCCCGCTTAGTCACTCAATTCCCCCGAATGTAGTACTCCAAACTTTGTTTTTTTATTTTATTTTTATTTTAACACCCCAACCCCAGTTGAACCCAGTGTCGACCAAAACCGTTTTTACAAAAGTTTTTAACGAGTTTTATAATTATTTTGATTATATGATGACAGAAATAGCGTAACAATTAATCGATCATGTACCTAATTTATCCTGCTCTGTACGATCGGGAAATTTACCCGTATGACCGCACATACCCTAAATTTCAGTCATTTAATTTTTAATAAAACTTCTACACAATAAAACAGATGTATTTGTCTATATGCAAACAAGTTTTCAGATTAAAAAAAATCAAATAATTCAAATTCTATCAACATTCAACGAAAGAGTATAATTTTTCTACTTAACAGGCAAAAATTATTAAACCTTTTTAATATATTTTTTTTATTATATAAAAATAATTTTTAATATAAAATTTAATTGAAATTATTAAAAGAAAAGATTGTTCGAAATGCTTCCCTTCCATTTCAATAACTTTTTATTCTTGGCCGAAACTCATCTATGGCTCGATTTACTTTTATTTTTTTAGAATATTATAAAATTGTATTTAGCTCGTTGAAATGCATAATTGATTCATATTTTTAATTTTAATTTTTATTTTTATTTTGTTCAATTAATCGTGAGTAACTGTCCTTAAATTGTTATTGTACCATTTGTAAGGTATCAAACGAAAATTATAGTCAAATTGACATACTACTACAGTATATGGTTATGAATTTTAGTAGTCGAATTTAATCTGTCTCGAAATTATAAAATACACACTTTGTACCCAGTAAACATAAATACACATTTGACCACAGGTCTATACATCATCCACTACGTAATTCGATTTGTACCTACAACAGTTAATAAAAATGCATGTATGCACATATATATACTATATATATACAGCCCTTATGCTAAAATCATTGAATATCACAATAAAACTATTTCATTACGTAAGTGCAAACTATGCTATTTAGTCTTAATCATTTTTGCTTCCTAATATATCTTGCTCATGCATTTATTCAGTTACTTGAACAATCCTATCAGCTAATCTGTCCCTCGAAATTGTAAAATACACACTTGACCACAGGTCTATACATCATCCATTACATAATTCGATTTTTTATCTACAATAGTCAATAAAATTAGTTATCAATTGTATTATATTGTATTATATTATTGTATTAATACCATTCAGGGGGGGAAATACTGTAAAAAGTGAACAATGAACAATTCCTACACCATCATTATATGGATTCATTGTCTTTATGCAGAACTTATGTTCGTATAGTTTTATGTTCGAATGTCCATTTTTACATAAGAAACCAAAATCGCCTAAGCGAGTTTTTGGATAGAATTTCGATTTATACTTCTTTATTCATTACTGTATTTCCCTAATTCATCTTTTCTAAATAATGACTTATACACTATGACGTCATAAAATAACTTTATTCTCTTTACGTTTCCCACTCTTTGTCTCTAATTCGTTCTTGTAAATCTTCCTAATCATGATTTGTACTATACGTAAAAATTCAATAACTATGACGTCACATTTTCCCTTCATTTAAGACTTCATTTAAGGCACTTCTCCTTCGTCATTGCACTTCTTCATTAGACTTCATATTAGCACCTCATTAGGAGGGGGCAGAGGCCCCTTGCCTTCTTAATATTTTTTAGATTCCGGCCTGAGCCATGGTCGAAAGAGGTCGAACCTCTACCCCTGTAAATTCAGAGTACTAACTGTAATTTTTGAGAAGTAAACTAAATGTAAGAGAAACTTTTATTTTTCCCTTCGAGCCGTGCTCTCAGAAGAACTTAGTCATTAAACTTTCCGGATACGCTATAAGAAGGGTCCGGAACCTTCAGCATTTTGAGTAAGTCTATCAGAGTCCTCCGAGCCACTATAGAAGAACTCGGAGAGTAATATAGAAGAAAACTACTTCAAGTCACACATCCGTTGCTGCCACCTAACCAGAACCCCCCGTCGAATCCGAACCGACGACTCAGGGCCATAAAAGGGGGGTTAACAGTCTGGCGACCCTATACCAGGATAAACACATAGAAGAAGGAAGATAACAACTGGCGACCCTTTAACCAGGATCTTCACGACTCCAGGATTCTTCCAGTCTTCCAGACCCTTTACCAGGATCTTAACAGATTTTAAGAAGAAGAAGATTACTTTAAGAAGATTACTTTAAGAAGAAGATTACTTTAAGAAGAAGATTACTTTAAGAAGAAGAAGATTTTAAGAAGAGGCCACTCTTTGGCCAAGATAGAAATTACCCTGCATCAGGATAAAACCAGTTGACCGGCGTGTCACGACTTCTAGTTCGTAACATCCACCCTTGAACCGGTGTGTCACGACTCCAAGTTCTCCACGCCTAGTTTTCATCCAAGAAGTAGCCAGCAAGACGTCTTCAGGACACGTCTCAAGGATTTCCCCATAGAAAATTTTGTTAAGCACAGAGTTGGTTTTTTTAAGTAATTTATAAACACTTGAAAAGTCAGTATTATAACAGTTAATATTTAGTATGGAGCCAGAATTAACACAAAACACAGTGAACACTTCAGACACCAGTGATACACTTTTTTTTAGTGAAACAGTAATTGTCACAGAAGAAGTTAATTGTCAGAGTAAATTGTCACAGAGTAAATTGTCACAGAGTAATTGTCACAGAGTAAATTGTCACAGAGTAAATTGTCACAGAGTTAATTGTCACAGAGTAAATTGTCACAGAGTAAATTGTCACAGAGTAAATTGTCACAGAGTCAATTGTCACAGAGTCAATTGTCACAGAGTCAATTGTCACAGAAGTAATTGCCACAGAGTTAATTGTCACAGAGTTAATTGTCACAGAGATTGTCACAGAGTTAATTGTCACAGAGTAATTGTCACAGAGTAAATTGTCACAGAGTTAATTGTCACAGAGTAAATTGTCACAGAGTAATTGTCACAGAGTAAATTGTCACAGAGTCAATTGTCACAGAGTCAATTGTCACAGAGTCAATTGTCACAGTTATTTTCACTGTTATATTCAGTATAGAATAATTTTATTTTATGTACCAAACATAATAATACCAGAGTGAAATATTGTTTACATTTTTTTTATTTTTTGTTTGCAAATTTTTTTCAATTACTGAATTGAATTGACTTGCAAATTAAGAGAGAGAGAGTTTAGAGAGAGTTTATAGAGTTACTTGAAGCAGTTTCAAGTTCCATTTTCAGTTTTCAGACAGTTTCAGTTGGTTGTAACCAAAAGGGACAACCAAACCCCAGAGATTTATAAAGATACTTGAAGTAATTTTGAAGTCATTTTTTTGAAGTCATTTTTTTGAAGTCATTTTTGAAGTCATTTTTTGAAGTCAGTTTTTGAAGTCAGAAGGTTGCACCAAGAGGGTCAACCAAACCCCAGAGGTTAATAGTCTCCACTTGATAAAGATCAAGTGCAGTCATTTTCCGTTTTCAGTTAATCTTCACTTGATAGCAGTTCAAGTGCAAGACAGTTTAAGTCTCAGAATACTTGATAAGAGGTCAAGTCAGAAGGTTGCGCCAAGACGGGCAACCGCCCCAGAGATTTATAGAAATACTTGATAAGAGGTCAAGTCAATAGGTTGCATCCAAGAGGGACAACCGCCCCAGAGATTACAGAAGCTAGTTTTGAAAAAGTTAGTTTTGAAAAAGTTAGTTCTGAAAAAAGTTAGTATTGAAAAAGTTAGTTTTGAAAAAGTTAGTTTTGAAAAAGTTAGTTTTGAAAAAGTTAGTTTTGAAAAAGTTAGTTTTGAAAAAAAGTTAGTTTTTAAGTCCCAAGTCATTTTTATTTCGAGTCCCAAGTCATTTTTATTTCAAGTCCCGTCATTTTTATTTCAAGTCCCAAGTTAGTTTTCAATGCAGTCAATTGAATTCAACTTTTTCTTTGTAATTTAAGAGAATTTAATTTAAGAAAAATGTAATTTAAGAATTTAATTCAACCTTTTATTTTTGTTGTAAAAGAGAATTAAATTCAACCAGGATTGACCGGGTTGCGTCTTTGGTTTAACCTTTTCTTTGTTTGTAAGACGGAAATTCACCGATTTGTCTTTCCCTTTTCATGCATTGTTACGTATATAAATATATACTTATGTAATTCATTAATTGTAACAAAACCGTTTTTACAAAGGTTGTAACGATTTTGGTAATTATTGTAATGTATATGAGGAACATGCCGTCCCTCCGTTTGTTGAACTCTTTTAATTTTTTGTTCTAAGTAGTGTGACAAGCAATCTTTTAAAAAAAAAAAAAAAGAGAGCAAAGTGCTCACGAAAGACTTATTGTCAATTTCAAACTTATACCCCCCGCTTAGTCACTCAATTCCCCCGAATGTAGTACTCCAAACTTTGTTTTTTTATTTTATTTTTATTTTAACACCCCAACCCCAGTTGAACCCAGTGTCGACCAAAACCGTTTTTACAAAAGTTTTTAACGAGTTTTATAATTATTTTGATTATATGATGACAGAAATAGCGTAACAATTAATCGATCATGTACCTAATTTATCCTGCTCTGTACGATCGGGAAATTTACCCGTATGACCGCACATACCCTAAATTTCAGTCATTTAATTTTTAATAAAACTTCTACACAATAAAACAGATGTATTTGTCTATATGCAAACAAGTTTTCAGATTAAAAAAAAATCAAATAATTCAAATTCTATCAACATTCAACGAAAGAGTATAATTTTTCTACTTAACAGGCAAAAATTATTAAACCTTTTTAATATATTTTTTATTATATAAAAATAATTTTTAATATAAAATTTAATTGAAATTATTAAAAGAAAAGATTGTTCGAAATGCTTCCCTTCCATTTCAATAACTTTTTATTCTTGGCCGAAACTCATCTATGGCTCGATTTACTTTTATTTTTTTAGAATATTATAAAATTGTATTTAGCTCGTTGAAATGCATAATTGATTCATATTTTTAATTTTAATTTTATTTTTATTTTGTTCAATTAATCGTGAGTAACTGTCCTTAAATTGTTATTGTACCATTTGTAAGGTATCAAACGAAAATTATAGTCAAATTGACATACTACTACAGTATATGGTTATGAATTTTAGTAGTCGAATTTAATCTGTCTCGAAATTATAAAATACACACTTTGTACCCAGTAAACATAAATACACATTTGACCACAGGTCTATACATCATCCACTACGTAATTCGATTTGTACCTACAACAGTTAATAAAAATGCATGTATGCACATTATATATATATATATACAGCCCTTATGCTAAAATCATTGAATATCACAATAAAACTATTTCATTACGTAAGTGCAAACTATGCTATTTAGTCTTAATCATTTTTGCTTCCTAATATATCTTGCTCATGCATTTATTCAGTTACTTGAACAATCCTATCAGCTAATCTGTCCCTCGAAATTGTAAAATACACACTTGACCACAGGTCTATACATCATCCATTACATAATTCGATTTTTTATCTACAATAGTCAATAAAATTAGTTATCAATTGTATTATATTGTATTATATTATTGTATTAATACCATTCAGGGGGGGAAATACTGTAAAAAGTGAACAATGAACAATTCCTACACCATCATTATATGGATTCATTGTCTTTATGCAGAACTTATGTTCGTATAGTTTTATGTTCGAATGTCCATTTTTACATAAGAAACCAAATCGCC